>CM056999.1:9086286-9686286 GCA_029891345.1 Dryococelus australis | reverse complement strand
AAAACGCTGCCACTAGTTTTTGATGCCCGAGTGGTTTAGGGCTGAGCACAAACACTCAATAAGAAATTTTCTAAGTCAGTTTAACAAATTAAATCGAATCAATCATTGAAACGGTTACACGTTTAATTATACATTTACTTACTTGGCGATGTGGCAGAAGACCACATGGGAATTGCTAGCATAAAATAAAATAGAAACGATATTAGAAGCAATAACATGATATAGCCATGGCGATGAAGGAGAGTGGAGTCTCAGCACAGCTCAGGCGAGTCGTCCCAGGCGGTGATGTGCAGTCTCTGGCATCCTCCGCTTAAGTCTCTCGTCCTCAGGCCGTGCATGCCATAATAAAGCTACATGAGAGTAGTGGGGAGAAGTCTCCCTCCATCAAGAAGTCGCGCATAAGCAGTCTATCACCAATGAGAAGTCAGGGCGAGAAGAGTCACCCACCAATGAGAGAGCAAGGTTAGGGCGTTAGCCAATCAACTGGAACTTTGCACACGGCCCCAAAGTGTAGTATCGAAATCATGTGACTGGAAAATAGCACGTGATACAGCTCATGATTTCAGCAGTCATGGGACGAAAATATCGTGAAAACAGGATGTATTTCCCGTCAAAAGTGGTTCGTAATCGCAGTCACGCAGTGCTGAAATCACCACAGGCAGTATTAGAGCGGATACAGCTTCCTGTCGCAGGCACTGCAGAACCTGATAAGTTGAGAAAATACTTCACTAAAATGTTCTCTCTCTGAACTGGAGAGCTGGCAGAGTGCCAGCGGCACTACAGGTTCATCAGGTGTGAAAAACTTTTAGGTATTTGAATCTTGGGCTGTATGTCATCCAAGAATAATATTTAACTTTAGTCAATGGTGTTGTTTACCCCTTTTGTGGGTGTAATACAGGAACAATTTTGTTTCAATTCATGTTAGGTCTTTGTATTTACAATAAAGTCGTGTGTTGCCGCCTTGCTCTTCAAGGGGCAATGTTGTTTTTTTTCTTGTTTCCTCAGTTTCACCATGTTGGTCCTGGGAGTTTTGCTGATGGTTGTCAGTGTGTATATGTCTTCAGTCATGGTAAAAAAAAACCCTGAATTCAGGAGTCATCTGTGAAAAGTACGAGGACTTAACTTTTTCAGACAATTTCTACTCTGCTGTGCATAATCTTGATTTAAAGGAACTTGAAGAAGAATGTGTTGCTTTGGACCTAATGTTGAGCACTGTGCTTAATGTCCACCAGAAGTTTTAAATGGACAATAAAGCCGTTTGACCAAAATTTCAACTTTGCTTTATTACGATTAGAAAACAATCTTGGTGGGTTCAAAACAGCAGTAAGTGCCCTGACTTCTCTGCTCCCTCAGTCACGTCCAAAATGAGGAATATTAGATTTTGGTGGAAAAAATTCTGAAAACTGTTTTTGGGACTTTAGATAACAACGACATGCGAAATTCGGAAAAACTGCTTAATTCTATTGAAGACAAGCAAGATAAAATTTCTATCAATGTTGCAATTCACGTTATTTTAATTAAGGATTAGAGGATCGCATTCTAAACACCACAAAGGGAATTCAGGAATTAGCTACACATTACTTGAATAATGTAAATGATTTATATTCTATTTTCAACCAAACAACACATGAATTGCGGGACAAGATTCTGATACTGTGCTTCAGAATGGATTTGAGCACTATGTTAATACGTGTGAGTGAAGCTTTGTCTAGTACTAGGTTGGAGCTTTTTGACCTGAAACATGCCATTGAAACTAGTGTACATGGACGGTTAAGTTCCACTCTGTGGAATTCCAAGGATTTTATTTCTAAACAAAATCAGATACAACGGCTAATTACCCTTCCCCTAGATATGATTGCACCAGTCACTTTTGAGAACATTTTTTCTTACTATGGATTCAGTACTGTGCAGGCTATGCTCTATAATTCTTCATTTAACATTGTAGTGAATGTGCCACTGGCAAATAAGGATGTATTTCAGAGTTAACGTGTTTTGTGATTCCTTTTCTTGTACCAAACATAAATAGATTTTTGGTATTTAATATTGCTGACTTTTTGATTGCTAGCCTAGACTGAAAACTTCTTGCACCTATTTCTGGAAATTTGTTGTATAAGTGTAAAACCTATAGCATAACTATTTGTCCTTCAGACTTCAAATTTTTTGACGCCCATGTCGATAGTTGTGAATTTAATTTGTTTGTTGGTAAACCCTAACTGAATTTTCGTGATAAATCTTGGGTATCCCTTGATTTACCTTTTTTGCAAAAAAAAAAAAAAAAAAAAACTCACACTCTCTGGCTGTTTGCAACTAAATTCCCTATTGATGTAACATTTTTGTGTAGAAGTACCCTAGATTCTCAACCTCCCTTTACTATATCCTTATCGGGTAGTGGTTTCATCAGTAATGCTTCTCACTGTGACATTGTCAGTCAGTATTTTAAAACTTTTGGACAAGAGAATTCAGCCATTCATCTCAATCGGTCCCTTCCTATACTTCATTTCCCAAAACTCATTTCAAATTCCACTTGTTTGCCAATTCCGAAACTGTAACTTCGGTGCTGTGCGGACACATATTGTCGCATTCTCCCCTGACCTTCACTAATTTTTTGCCTAATTATTTAGTTTATCAATAGTAAGTTTTAATATGGAACCGTAAATCATTTCGAATCTGGTGAGTGCTGCACAGCAACACAGTTCGCCTTTTATACGTCTGGGACTTAACTTGTTCACATAACCATTATCGGCTTTGTGCCATTTTTGTCTGTTTAAGTGTGCTCTGACAAAATCGGAGCAAGTGTGCATATAAGTGACTCGTTATGAGGGAGCAAGTAAAATAATTTTCGATTGTCTTGAGAGTTCGGTGTCCAATTTATTTTTTATGGTCGTCTAACAACCCCATAATATATTATGTGTATTGGCAATGGCAAGGGATAGCCGGAACAATCCCTCATTGTTTAGTGTTAGCGTTTAAAGGAAGCTAAGATAGCCTCTACTAGACCAGGCAAAGGAGGTGTAAAGTTGCATCGTTAATTACATCTACAGAGACGTCTGCACATCTGGGGTCCGCATTTAGGCAATCGGCATATGGCCCAATGCAATACTTCGTACTCTACACTGAGGGGAGAACTGGCACCCATCCAGACATAACCTACAACCACCATCACTTTAACAATTCCCCAGGTGGCAAAACAACAGCATGTCAACTCCATAATACCCCAGGAACATTAAGAGGAAAATGAGAATATTTCTGATTACTCCAAAATAGCTCAAGAATACCAAAAGGAAAATGAAAATATTTCCATCTACACCTAAATATTCCAGAAATACAAAGAGGAAAATGCGAATATTCCTGTTTACTGTCAAATATCCCAGGAATACAATAGGGATTTTGAGAATACTCGCAGAAAGCCCAGGATTTTACAGGGATATCCAGATGACATTAGGAATGTAAATATAATATCCCTGGCATATTCTGTACTGTGTGGGGAGTACCTACTTGAGATCTACCCTGGAAACAGATAACCACTGTTTAGTCTGGTTAAGTAGTATGAAAGAGGCACATAGTAAACTTACCCGGTGGGTGTTGCTGCAACGAGCATACGACTTCATTGTAGAGCATATCCCCAGGAAGGGGAATGAACTCGCAGATGCACTATCACGAGAACCAAACCCAGACATCACTGTATACGACCTGGCAGAACGGGATAAAATCCTGCCAGAACAGCAAAAATAACTACGCAAAGCAAATTCTGCATGTCGCTCCTCACCCTAGGCCATTTGTCAAGGTGCCTGCTCCCAAGCACCACACACATGCGCTCTCGACGACTGATCACAAGTGAGTAGTGTTAGAGTAGTGTGAGTGCAGGAACGGGAAAGATCGGGCAAATGCAGTGCACTGTAGAGAGTGTAGCGACACATGCGCCTACTAGCACGAAAGAACAGGCAGAGTAAAACATGGACACATGTATTACGTTAAAATTGGTTGTAACATTTTCACAAGCATATTTCTTGCCACGTGATAAGGACACGTGACCCACAAATAAAATGTAATATGTCTAGGAACCCTTATGCCTCAACATTGTTGTTTTAACATGTTATTGAAATTTTCTGCAAATGATTATTTTCACTGCCACCAGTGTTGTGTCCACCCCATTTCATTCCAGTTGCAAGGTAAGCTTCAGAAATAATTATTGATTTGTTTTTTTTGCAGGGTTTGAGAGTATTATAGCATGTAATTGTAAATTTGTTTCTCTGCATATGCAAGTAGATCCCCCCGTGGTGTGTGGGCCTGCCACTGCCAGTCCTCATGCTGCAGCAGGAAGTCAGTCAGAAAGTCGCACCCAGAGGGGGCGGCATGTGTGAAACTGCACTCTGGCTTTTCCCGCTCGATTGGTATCAATCTTCATCACCGGTCATTTTTCAGCAATAGTTAAGTTATATCAGGAACCTTTTTCATTTTTTGCTGTCTGGGATACTCCCCCTCACGACCACAGGAATTGCATCGCCTGGGGTGTTTATAAGTTAATCAGCACACCTAACTTTAATGCAAGTCTAATGCTTTATTTACCACATCGCCTTCGCCTCAGGTTTTATTCTCCTGGAGTGAATGTTCGATTCTGCAATAAATAGCTTCAACTGATGAGAGCTTTTATTTGATTGCTATAAGGCATTTCAGGGCACAGGCCCCTTAAAACCCACATTTACTGAGGCAAGTGTCCATGTGAATTTTAGGGTTAATATTAATTTGTACGTGTGCAGCAACCATATCAAAATACTGGGAGTAGTGTTAATGGGCATGTGGTTTGGCCCTGACAATTCATACATAGGTAGTTTTGATTATGTCGACATCATGTTTAATTTGCAATACCAAGCTGTGATAGGGATGCCCGAAGTGCCCCTTGTTTAGAAAACGAGGCATCCACATCAGCTGAACGACTGCAAGATCTACACAGAAATGTGGTCTGGGTGATCGGCCCACAGCACCCCGAGGTTACAATGACTCAGGTCTACTGCAACAACATTGGGCAAACTACATACCTGGTTCTAGTAGGCTACAAGCCAAAATGCACTGGGACAACATATGTCTGGCCCCAGGAGATGTCACCAGAGCAGACGCACCCGGCACCTCACATCCCCACGATGGCAAACAGCCTGCCAAGTTCCAGGAGCAAGCAATTGAGGAGGAAGGTGAGTCGGCATTGCGCACAGGAGGCCTACCACCTGTGACAATGTCTCCCCGATGCAGGATACTACAGTCTCCCACAGGTCCCGGAATGAGGTGAATCACAGCAACAGGGACGGTGCAGCAACAGCAGAAGTCGATAGGGCGGTACTTGAAAACATACCGCAACACACCACAACTCAAGCTGCAGTGGAAACACAAGAGGGAGAAATTTTAGCCCCGACAATGCTTGACGGCACCGTCGATGCCGAGCAGCATGGAAGGTGGGCCAGCACCTTCGACAGGGAAAGCAGCAACGGGTGCAGGAATCCAGGCGATGCCCATTACACTGGCATCCTGCGTGTTGGGGGGGGGGGGGGAGATCAGTAGGCTCTCCCCGACACGTTTGATTGCGCACGGCCTACCAGCAGAACCGTTCAAGTGCCAGCACAACAACTGGTGCCTGCAGTTTTTCCAGGGAGAACATAAGCTGGTGGTGTGACGCCCAACGTTGTAACACACCCAGAAAATTGTGAAACTGTAAGTGTAAGAGCAAGTGGGTAAGTTGAAGCTGGGGAGTCACAGCACGGTGATTCAATCCCCCTAGTGAGCACGAGAGCAAGTCAAACCCACGGATAGCAAGAAGAGGTGTTACGCAACAGGAGATGAAGTAACGGCAGTAGCGACGATGAGTCAGCCGGCTCATGTGTCCTGTGTCAGTCGTGGGGGTGGAGACATCTGCCAGCAATATATACGAACTGTGGGAGTGTCCCGACACCATGCAGGCTGCTGAGGAAGAAGATGCCGGTTGAGAGGGATCAACCGCTGCAGACATGAATGTCACGTCAAGAGGAGGGATCTAGAAGCCCCTGTCATCTGCGTTCACGACAGCAGGTCAGGAGGCAGCAAGCCTGCTGCCAGTGAGGGCGCAATGGCTGCAAACTGTCTCAAAACATGGAAAGGGGGAAGGGAATTGCTGTGTGCTGAACTTCCCCACCCCTTAGACCTTTACCTGCCGTGTACAGCAACAGAGAGCTGCACTCTACCACGTGCAGTAGCGCACTGGTGACCAATGTAATGGTAGTGCATTAGCAGCGTAAAGTGTATGAGGCGACAGAGTGCAAAGTGTATGAGGTGACACGGTGCAAAATGTAGCAGGTGACAGTGGCCAGGTAGCCACATGCACTCATGTGCATTTATACAGAAAAGAGTACCATAGTGCTATTAATTTTCCAAAGGTCTTAAAAGGGGATATGTGGGGATGAAAGGTCACGTGCGTTCAAGGGGACATCCGCAAACTTAATAAAATGCCTATAATTTAATGCAAAGCGTTTTATTCAATGTGTCTGTAAATGTACCCATCACCACGTGTTGATCACCACATCATTTAATGTATTTTGAAAGTGTATCATGTTATTCAGTTTGCACAAAACAGTTTTGGAAAGTATATGTTATGTTTTGCAAGTGTGGCGTGCCAAAGTAGTTCTGCATGGTTTGCTTGCATGGCAATGGTGGTATGCGTACATATTGGAACTGCAGTAGATGCGAAGTACCATGAGAGGCAGGTCGTGTGTACCATCGGTCCGCGCGCCCAGGGGACTATCATCATTTTGCACCATTTAGTAACTACAATAGACATAATTTAATTTTCCGGAACCATTTTCGTTTCTGCCGCCCGGACACCACCTCTCACCTTCCCCAGTGTTTGAATTGCCTGGGGAAGCATTATTCACAATAATTCACATAAGGGCCTTCGTGATATTTTACCGTATAACTGCTGCCGACCAGTAAAGTCTGGCTTTCTTGTGTAAAGTGTTTTCCCTTGAGGAAAAGTGCAACATATACCAAATAAAAGTCACAACAGAGAAATGTGTGATTTTTTTAAGGTAGGCCACAAGGTGCTTCAGGGCACGGGCCCTTATAATTCCCGCCAAAATGCACGTGTATATGAACTTTCAATCCTAATATTATTGCAAGTGTTTTCTGGACTGTACAATGTAATATATGGGCATGTGGATAGTCCCAATAATTCACCACGTATCTACTTAACACACAATACCTTATTCCAAGACTTCAACACTCCTCAAAATTCAATTTACACCAAGATGGAATATAGTCGACTCAAGTTGTACCGAAATTGCATGTACCAATAACCCATAGTAACAGTTAATTTTCAGTGGTCCCGGCAAAAGCCCTATATGAACAATTGACGCATGGCTGCCCCTGTGCATTGGGCATGCATGTGCTACATTTCAACTTTGCCCCATCTATGAGTTGTTTAACTCATATGGGCAAGTCACACAGCGGCAGTTCAATTAATCACGTGCCTACAGGATCACTCCCAACCTAGCGAGCGATTACAGACATGCAGTGGAATTAAAAATAATTGTATTGTCCACCTCAAGCCAGCTGTCGCCTATTTCCCACCCAATAAATTATACTGTTCCACGAGCCATCGACACACAACTAGCAGAGAAGTTAATTCGAAAGGTTGCTGCAAGAGCACAGCACCCAACCTACAAGGTCGCCAGAAGCTGCCAGACTTGTGGAAAGGTGATAGATACGTCAACAGTCTCCAAAGTGGGAGATAAGAAAAGGGTGGCACAGCCCACAAGTGTGATTAAAACTACCCTGTGGAGCGAGGCTCGCCACCTCCACAGAGAGCCTACAAGCCAGAATTCTTTGTATATAAGGAGGTGCCAAATCCCAGCTCAGGGCTGTTCGTTTGCCCTCCAGTTTGAGTAAGACTGACAGTCGCTGGCTCTCCAGCTTGCATTAGGCTGAGGGTACCACCAGGCTGTCACCCTGCTCTCACAATCTGTAAAGACTCGTGAATATTCTACTCAGGGTTTCTAACCACTAGTCAGTTCACACCGAGGTCACCGAAAGTGAAGTCTCCGTGTTAAGCCGGTCTCTCCAAAGACGCCTACCATGACACCACCAGCACAGTATCCACAGGTATCATGACGTCCATACCTGGAAGGTCTTTTCCTGTCACCTCCGTGATAACATGTCGTGCCGACATCCCTTCTGGGTGGGCTACCCCCCCCCCCTTTTATAATAATGTAATTCTAAATTCGAGTGAAAGTTAGTTCATTCTTTTATGCAGGTCGCCTTCGCCTGAAAAAATGATAGCCTCAATTATTTAAATGTGCTATTCACCCCTTTGTTTTCCTTAAAACATATAAACAAAATATGAGTGTTCAAACTAGTACTTGTTGAATACCTTTCTTTTACTCAGAAACAATGTTTAATCTTAAATCTTGGTAAAGATCTAATTGTCTCTCTTAAATCTAGCACATCCCTGCTGACAGGTGGGAACGGGTCGGGTGTACTTGGTTTGTCCCCAGCTTGCAAAGGCCGGGATAATTCCCACAGTCTGAATAAGACTGGAATATCCAAGATACAATCTGGGTCGTTTTGACCTCCAGTAGGGTTAACTCCCAGGATCACAGACAGCTTCTCATTATCCACCATCTCTGCCCCAGTCTATAGCAAAGACAGGACCCAGGAGACACCAGATTCTGTCTTGTGTTCTGGAAGTGTACTCTTCCGAATACCAAGCCACGTTCTCAATTCCTATTAAATTCAGAGTGTTCCTACTGACAGGTGGGAACGGACCAGGTGTTCTTGGTCTACCCCCTACTTTCAAAAGCCATGATAAATTCCACTGTCTGAATAAGACTGGAATATCCAGGATGCAGTCTGGGTCATTTTGACCTCCAGCAGGATTCAAACCCAGGACCCCAGGCCATTAAATGATCCATTATCTCAGTCCAAGTCTGCAGTAAAGTCTGGACCCATGATAGCTTGGATATCACCTGGTGTACTGGAAGTGGGCTCCTTTTTCTATTTGATTCTATTGCAATGCCTTGTAAAACTAAAGGAAAAGTCAGTCAAGTATGTAGATTAGCTCAGCGGACATTACAGAGTGAATTAGAACCCCTAAAACATACAGTAAATCCACTGGTCAATAACGACTACTCTAATTCTATCATTGTACTGTTATACAGTGTAGAGGTAGCACACTAACACTCAACCTAGATTTGCCTTGGCCACTATCAATTACATTGACACCCTGGCTCCATCCGTACCTGTGCCGGAAACAACCCCTTAATCTCGCCAGGGTTTTCCAGTACGAGACCCTGCCACCACGTGCCAAATTCACACAACCATCAGGAAGGTCATTAATATTAGCCTACCGCTTCGTAGACTAGTGTCAATATCTGCCGATTTCGTTCCAACTCGCTAACCGGCTAGACCAGAGCTGTATAGAAGGAAACAGAACTCATGACGCCTCAGAATAAGTCTAGGACAGGAGTTAACCTTTCTCCCTTAAATTATTAACCAGTGACAGCTAGCATCATATTTCTTGACAACCTTCATGGTAAGCCGGATCAGAACTCCCTGGGAGGGAGACCTTTTATCTCATTCAAAAGTGTGTAATCCTGAATCTTCCGATGTGGGAATATCCTTGATCCAGCCAGGCAAACCTATTACATGCCCTTTTGACATCCTAAGAGAGATCCAGTAACTTCAAAACAACGGGAGTGGAATCAGCATTCACATTTAAACTAGTTAAGGCAAATACATTTCCCGGGAACACCAGAATGCGTCACAATGAAAAAGCTAACCCCTTGTATCGTTTTCGGATGGTGTATCGATCAAAGTATATTTTGTCACCAGTCACCTAAGATTTGCCGCAACAATCTTTTTCAGCTGGTTGTTTACGCAAATGTCTAGTAACTGGATGTGAAATAAATCACATGCACCATTTATCATGCCTCTGCAGCATGTTCTGTCTTCACAACACATCTGCGCTGTGGTGAGTCTGGCTTGCCACCCCCCTTACACACCTGACGAGAGAGGAAGTGTTTACCTTGAGCCGGTACTGCAGCACCGGCTTTGATTTCGCTTCCATTAATTGCAGGAAGGGGCATTAGTGACTTTCGCTCGGGTTGCTCTGCTTCCCATTCCTTGCATCTTCCCTCTCCTACCTCCCCTCCTCTACCATAATTAACAGTGGTAGGGGTCATTGGTCGGTCTGACGTGAGGAAGTGTGTTGGGCGACTGCACTTCTTTCGTTCCCTGCTAGTGCTCCAGGTCAAGTCTCAAGATATTAGGATCATTGCTGTGCGATCCACTGGCTCGACATGAATGCAGACGTAATTTAAAGTGACATGAATGCCAATGTAGTTTAAAAAGTAATATCTGTTCAGGAGTTTTACCGCCAATTTCAAGTGGTTTTATAAGTTATTCTTGCGTATTTTGTGATGGAGCGGCCTGAGCCATTAAACGGCGAGTCTGGAAGTGTAGGAATTTTCGCTAAGATTTCTTGTTTGCAAGTGTACACCTGGGGCCTACTTCATAAAAGTTAGAATTCGACAGGTGGCAGGAAATCGTCAAGACAGGTTTACAATCCGACAAATGTGTAGAATTGTATGAGAATTTGACAAATAGTAGTTGTTTCACAAAAGTTTTCAGCTGATAGGTAAAAATTCGATAAATGTGTCAAATATTACATTACAGACTGTTTTATGAAACAGAAAAGTATAATCACTCGGTGTTACATCTACAAATTTGTAGAATTGTCACTGCAGCAGTGACAGGCAAGTTTTCCTATGTAACCAGTAATTTGTACTGTTTATATAACATGGCAGTGACATTGTGTTTCAATATTGTGTGAATTAAACATTGCTTGCCAAATGGAAGAAACTTTTTCTTCTCGGATCAGATTCAATATATGTAGTAATTTTTTACACATTACTCGACATTCTGCTGCTACAGTGAACAAAATTATGCGGGTGGAATTATTTATTTACTGTTTAATTATTTGCGGTAGGAATAGATTTCGTGAATTGTATATAAGACTGCGACTGATTATCATAAGCACACTTGAGAGCTATCTAGCGTGTAATAAATGAAATTTACGTTTTGACGTATAATTGTTGCGTTTATCAAACTGTTATTTTAAGGCCGAAAACTTTACACATTTTTTTCTTGTCGAATAAGGGGAACTTGTATCATTTAAGTAACATAACACTGTAATGACATATAGACAAATTTGGCACACCTGTCGCATTTTACGAAATAGGGCCCTGGTGGTTTGGGTGAAGTAGTTTTTTGGCACACGCTATTAAGTAGCTTTCCTCTTGCGCTGGTTGGTTTATTTTTTTTTATATGTGTAGGCTACATGAAGTGTTGCCATATATGTTTGGTTTTACCAAGCGTGTATTTTGCCTATTGTGCACGTTGCCCACATTGCTAGCACCGAATTAGCGAAATACTTGGTTTCACTGTGCACTACCAATTAGTAGTGGGGAACTTTCAATAATTGTCTGTAGTAATTAATTTTATCCTGGATGGTGCTTTGAGTAGCCTAATATAGAAAGTACGCAACCATCCAGAATTATCGCTGTAGTGTTAGCATACGGTAGTTCTCACTATTGTAACATACTTTGAAAGCGCCACGTCGTACAAAAGGCTTGGATTCCCTTTTTAATTCAATGCTCTTTATAAGTATACAAGTGAATATTAATGTTGTGGATTTATCGTCACAGTGCAGTGTGTATAAACGTGTCTGATAACGTGCATTGAGCAGCCTTCAACGAGTTATATGCAATTTTGGGCCACACATTTTAATAGAGCGTCTACAGACGGAAAATAGTATGGAATTGTGAGAAAGTTCGGAGATAGTCTTTTTAAATTTCCTTTTTGTGTAATTAATTGTGGTATTATTCATGTTTTTAACGTGCTTAGTACGTGTGGCTTTTCGGGTAGTTTTTAATTGTGAGCTGCTATTCTTGTGATCAGTGTAGCTAGTCTTTTTTCTCTGCGATATATTTTATTTCTGTGGCATTTAAAAGGATTTTGAATTTGAGTGCAATTGTTGTGTTTAACCTAATATACTTCTTTTTGGCATGGGATGTATTATTTACTGATTTAGTCATTAAAAAAGTTGCCAACAAATACGTTACGTGTTTAGTATGAAAAATTGGGCAATTAGTATGTCGTAACCAGCGTGGCGACTTAGCGTCCCCTCTCTCTCTCTCAGCTGCGCACTTACCTTCCTCCCATCACATGCCAACGAAAGGAATAGTTGTCTAGCAAAAGAAAAAGCAAGTGTCTCGGCCACACCTGCGTGCCTTCACACGCCAGCAGTGAGCAGATACGCAGTGCGCCTGACGAACACAGAAATTTTATCAAGATTGTCTGTCGCTCAAAATAGTTGCACCTATCATTTATATTTCAAAGCAAACGGTTTCACCTGAAAATTATACGCATAACATTTTGACAAGGAATTATTATTTGGAAAGATGTTTTCTTTTATAATTAAGGGTTGTTTTTTCCCATACGGTTTGTGTTTCACTGTACCTGGCATAAAATTAACATGATTTTAAAACATAATATTTATTTAACTTACGGGGCAGCATCTTCGTAAGTAAAATTATATGCCAGAAGCATATACTTGACCTCCGCTTGCCACCAAAGATTGTTTGAACATTGAGTCACTTATATTTACTCGCACCCTTTTTTCCCAAAATAAAGGAAAACATTTCTGGGGTGCGGACTATACACGGGGGGGGGGGGGGGGAAGAGTAAAGGGGTGTGGTAGCCATAAATTGTCCAGAGTGTGTTGAAGAAAGTGGCAGGACTGTCCATTGTCTCATCTCTCCCTCTTAAATCACTCCTTACCCTTCAGTTATGTGGTCTAACCCCCCCCCCCCCAACTAATGACATCCGCCCCAAAATCAGAGCTGCCACATGTTTACGCCCCCCCCCCCGCCCCCTTGAAATAACACCCAGATGTTGCCTGTCGATAATTCCATCCCTCTTTGTTCCCATGCCAGTGGTTAGCGAACCATGTTACCAGAAGGGATGGGTGGGAGAAAGAATAAGGAGGCCTTTTATTTTTGTGATAAGGGTAGTGTGACATTCTATAACACAAAAAAAGAGAGCCGGGCACTGCTAAAAGGAGAAAAAATAAAAACGAAGCTGGAAATGAGTAGTAGGAGTAAGACGGTTCTGGAATTATTTTTTTGGCTTTTTGCACTCAAGTTATTTAATTAAAGTATTTTTCAAACATATCACAATCACCACAAATTTTTGGTGCAATTTTACTAATTTTTTCCCCTGGAACTTGTTGCAAAAATCATGGTGCGCACTATACACAAGTAAATACGGTATAAGCGTAAAGTTAATTTTCAGTAACATCTTGCACAGAAATCCGAGGATTTATATTGATTAACTTCAACATACATGTGTCTTTTGAATAAACTGATAAAATAGATGGGCTTACTCGACACCTTTTGCAGTCTAATAATGGGTAGGTATGCACCGAGTCGAGTGCATAGTAACTCACGACAGGGAAAATCAGACGACGTGGTTTTGAATGATTAATTATTAAATACAGTGAAGAAATTGATTGTAATCGCCTTATTTCTGTCTCAAAATTACAAGGTTTTTGCACTGAAATATAATTAATTACTTTAAAAGACAGACATTTGCGACATGCGCAAGGTGTCAGAAACACGTAGCGGCGTGGAGGAGTAATCCTCCCGCTGCCACTCCTTCCCAGCGAGCTGCCATGAACACACTACCCGATTGATAACTTCTTTGTGCGCTCTCAGCTGATGGAATGCATGTGGAACATTCAAAATGACTTGTATTCAGTGTCATATTACAATCAATTATATACTATATTTTCAGATGTTATTTTCTTTATTTAAACGAGTTTAAGTGAAATATTTTTTAATGTATTATGTACAGTAATACTTTTTCTAAAATTCCCATTTTTAGGGTGTTTATTAGCTTGACGCGTGACAGTCTTGGCTGTCTGACTGTCCCTGCCCTGGGCGACCTACTCGATGCTAGGCGAGTCGTGTCTCACGGTATTTTATTCTGATCTGGGCACGGGTGTCCACCCAGTGTACAATACGGGCCTAGTGGCTCAACCACCTTTATACGGCGAGGTGCAGGCATAGGTGGTGGTGCAATACGGCAGCAAGGTGTTTGGGTGCATGCTAGTCCACTTTCTGTTCCTTCTACCGGAGTGGCACTCAGCTAGGGGGTGGTAGGTTCTGGTATGGTAGCTGGTTGCGGTTCTGGCGTGCTGGTAGGTCGTATGCCAAACAGTGGCCCCTGCACTGTAGGGTGGTATCCTTCCGTGACCTTGGTGGGTGGTTTGAACAAGCCCATGGGCAGGACGATGGGTGCTGGTACAGTGCCGCATCTCAGAAGTGCAGTTTGCTCACATGGACTAAGCAACTTGAACCCATTAGGAAGGATACGTAGCCCCTGGGGATTTTTAGTAATAGCTCTCGCCTTCTTGGCCCATCTCTCAACTCCATCCCTCCGGGTGCAAGGCATTAGGAAAAAAAATTGGGGTTGCAGGAGGTTGGCAGTTGACGTGTTAGTGTACACATGTAGGTGCAATTTACTGCCGCCAACACCGCCTCACTCTCAACCAGGTAGAGACGGCATGAGCTGCGGGGTGATGGTTGCAGGAACCGCATGGTGTTGTCCCGCGGGGGTAATTTCCTTGCACCAGAATGCAACCCTCTCCCATCGGGAACATACCTAGCGTTGTGGCTCTACCGTTATTCCCACTTGGTGCAAGGTACGGGTGGCCTTCCAATACTGGTAAGGTGAGCGTCTAGTAGTCACTGGTCTCCCCAGACTTTAAGAATACCCCCTCCTCTGCACCACAAAGTGGGTGATGAGATGGGGGAGGGGGGCAACTTTGAGCCGGCAAGCCGACTTCCAGGGGACGGTATCCTAGTGTCGTGGCTCTAATGTTCACTACCGGAGCAGAGAACAGGCGACCTTCCAAGGATGTGCTGGTGTGTTGTGTGCCTACAGAAAAGCAAACCCAGTTTCATGCTAAGTCCTTCAACTCCGATATGACAGAGGGAAGGAGCTTGGAGTGAAAGTCAAGACATCTGGTAAGATCGGTGTTTATTAATCCAAAGAAAATAAACAGAGATGGCAGAGGTGCTATCCCCTAATTCCCCATGGGCTATGAGGAAGGTAAACACCCTATCATAATGCAGGGGAAGGCACCCTGTGCAAAGATAGCGGGATAGGTAGTTAGCTGGTCCGTGTATAACCTCGGGGCAATCTCTACTCTCAGGTTGTCCGTAAGGAACTGAATGTGTCCAAGTGTGTAGCTGTCGACGTCACTGGTTCTTCCTTTGGTTAGGTGCTGGAGAGGATCTATGGCCCCACGAGGTGAGCTATGAAGTAAGGATAGGTTTGAGCCTCGGCACCAAGAGCTGGAGCGACGAGGGCTCAGGAGAGGCAATCTATAACTGTAGCAGAACTGACTAGCCGGAGGCCGGGATGCATTTCCTTATATACACCTGGGCCTTCCCTTCTTCCACTGGCATAGGGCGTCTGGAGAGGGGAAACAGCAGGTGTAAGCTTAGTGCCTAGATCCGCTGTGCGTGCGGCATAGTGGAGAGCGGTGGGATCTAGGCCTTGCATGTGGCGGTATCTCACGGCACACTGCTGTACTTGCCCCGGACCTCTTGCATGGTCTTGGTGGCTCATCGAGTGAAATAATAAATTATTATTGGGACGTCTGTCCTGGCCCGGTAGATACAACAATCTTGCAGGTGGTGGCTGCATGACTCGTACACAAGCTGTCAGGAATGCAGTTGTGCTGATGAGTAGCAGTCATTTCGTATTAATGAACAAGACGTCATGCATCAAGCTAAACTTTATTTACAGATAATGTACAGCTCTTACTACACTCAACATAAAGTTTTATAAGGTTAGAAGTTGTATTTTACTGATGTATATGTCAGAAACCTCCTCTACTGAAATCCTGCAATTATGGAGATTTTTTGGCAGTCCCCTAAATAACGATGCATCGAGAGTTGACTGTAGTCAATTTACAGAAACATCTGTGGGCTGATGAAAACCCTCATGCCAGCTTCATCCGTTCCCACCAACAAACATTTGCTATCAATATGTAGGCCGGTATTGTTGGGGATAATTTGATTGGGCCATACATGCTGCTTTCAAGTCTGGACCAGTGGTTTATGAACACATTACCTGAGTTCCTAGAAGACATTTCTCTTAATATTTAAAGTTAGTTGTAGTTTCAACATGACTGTGTATCTAATCATTAGTCTTAAAATCCACGAGCATTTGAACTTCAGAGCAATGGATTGGCAGTGGCCTACTTATTGCTTACTCTTTCAAGCTCACCCTATTTGACTATTTTGTGTGGGGGTACTTGAAGAGCCTGCTGTACATAATCTAAAATCTAATTGAATTCGAGAAACAGTTTTTCTCTTGAGTGATTGCCACTGCGTAATTTCTACAGCACGTCTAGGTTCTTTAAACGTATATAACAGGGAATGGAAGAGCTTGCAATGCAGCAAGCTGCACTTTAATTTTCATAAAGTATTACAATTAAATAAAAATATACTTGTTTCATTCTCAATCATGTTAAAATGTACTTCAATTATAAATTCCCGACCTATAGTTATTTAATAATATGTATCTGTTATGGCCTAGCTAACATCCACAGAAGTTTGAGTATTGAATTTTGTATTGTAGTTTGACATGGCACTGAAACTTTTTTAAATCTTGCAGAATGTTGTCAAGGTACTCAAGACCATGAAAAGTGGTTTATACATTTATTTTTAAACAGAATTGTCTTTAAAATTAAGTTTTTACAAGAGTATAATCTCTGAGCAAGGGCTGTTGTTCTCCAGAGAAACATTAAGTGTAAAGTGACAATATGTGTAACATTTATACACAATTATTTTGCCACAACTTCATACCTGGAAAAAATGTAGATGTGTAGTAAAAACACTGCTTAAATAACCATATAAAATGAAAAACCTATAAAAATCCTTAGTTTACTGAGCACTTTGTGAGTTCTACAATCAACTAGTAACAACTTTACTCAGTTTTGGTATGTAAGAAATTTACTACTTTTGCCTAGCTAAGCCGAGGGAGTTTTTATATTGCATGGCTTTCTTTGGAATAAATTGTGTTTTCTTAAGATGTTACAAAAATACAACAGTGAACAAGTCCATGAGGTAAGAATTTTTAATGAGTTGTAGAAACCAAAGTAGATTTATATTCTTATTTAAAACTGAAACTTGAGAGTTTCCACAGGATAAAAAAATTTAAACAAGCTTATGGAGAGGATCTGAATTTAACAAAATACACACAAAAATATTTATTGGTCTCATAGGCTGTAAAACATCATGCGCAGCAGGAAAATGATGGATCCCTTTCAAATATGACACACATTTTGTTTAAGATTAACTATTAACTGTACAGTACAGGTTTCTTACATTCTAAAAATAATTTGTCTACTGCCAGTGATTATGTAGCTTCAGTAATAGCACATAATTTCTCATAGGACAAAATCATCAAATCATTTAAATAAAAGAACTACAGATATTACATTTTTCTATAACTTCTTTATAACTGCCAATAAAGAGCTGCATTTCAGACAATACAATTAATTTAATGCAAGACTCTACAAATTAGTGATGTGTGAAAACAACTAAAGTCAGGTGAACCAAGGTTCATTTGTATCACATCTGCAAACTACGGAAACAACCACAACTATAACAGTACTAAATGTTAGTAAACGTCAAAATATATAAGCAATAACATATCTAACTGACAACGGTAAGTTCATAACTTCAACTATTAAAACAGCTGCAGTTTTATAAAACTACCAACATTATTAACAAAATCTAACTAGCATAACAAATACTGCCACTTCGTTTGTTATTTAAAAACACAAAAGCAAAACATGTACATGTGGTGATTGCCCATCATCCCACATCATTACAGATTTTCAATAATATTATTGTTGCATAATCAAACTTCCTTTTACAGTTTATTAATCAGGATGCATAAAATATGAGTACTTTATGAATTAAAACCATTTGGATACTTGGGGAAACAACAACAATACAATGACACTACTATCAGAACTAACCAAATGACTGTAAGGTACATGTAGCTAACAAACAAATTACATTTGAAATTTACAATACAACAAGAAAGCAAAACGAAAGTTATCCATCCTTCAAGACATTTATACGGCAGTTCAGAAGCTTTCAATGACAAACATCTAAGTATGATTTTATACAGAAACTATTCAATTGTTTATTACATTACAAACTGTAAAGTAATAAACACAGTGTTACATAACTTTATTGTTTCTTTTGAAGATAGTGATAGCTCTGGGCACATTCTGCTCGTTATGTTGATAGAATCTTATTTCAATATTTATAACAGGCTTTATTGCAGTATATCTGTATTTGTAAGTACAAAAGCAGCTGTTTCCAACAATTTAAAACAACTGAGGAACACACTCAACTAGGCAACATTATTCAGGTCCTCAAATTTACATAAACATACAGAACTCACAACATATGCTTACCATTGAATATTTCAATTAGCCATTCTTTAGCCCAGATCATTAATTTAAACTGGTAATCTTTATAGAAAGGCAGATAAAATTTGCTTGATTACAAGCTGCACATCTTCACAAACATCATTTCATTTATAAAAAATAGTCTTTGGTGAGAAGATTGAATTGATACAAGTGCTCCTATTCTACAAGCCAACACCAGTTATTTACTTAAAATACTAAGCAGCTACTGTATATCCCAGAGCACTTACAACTGAGTATGTTTCTTATGATAAATCACTAATTTCTGCACTCATGCTTTCAGTCACTCCCAAAATAAATATGCATTGAAATAATGAATTGCCAAAATGGAGTAATGCAAAAACAACCCAAGTTACATCATGACAGATCAACAAAATAACTAATTATGGGACAGAAAAACAAATTTCTTGGAACTTATTTTAGTAAAAACTATCACTTATTTATTATATGTTTCCACAAAAAACATCTGAAATGCTAAATGACTGCAGACATGGCTGAACATTCTGACATGCAGAGCAGTCCCATGGTGAAAGCAAATTTGCAACATGGTGACACATCCACCATACTTGAAACAACAGCCTGTCTTTCCTGGCACATGTACAAACAGTCATCATGATACACACACGTGCATGCATGCATACACACACATGCTCAATGCACTTAATGCAGCAAACAGCACTTACTGATGTTTATTATCTTCCCAAAAAAATAATTGTGTACACATGATTAATAGTTCAAACAATTAAGTTTCAAATATATACTTCTGCAGATATTTTTTCCCTGCAAAATGTAACTGCATCTACTGTAGTGCAAAAAGGTATTACAAAGTGGGTTACATTTTTTATATTCACAATTTGAGTTCAAGGTACAAAAAACTAGTGCTCTTATGTAATTACACAAACATGTGTTGCCACAGGTTGGTCAGTAAATATGAATTAGAAATCCTAATAGAGAAAGCTCAGGGGTAGACTTCACTGTGCCAATTCAGCAAGTGTAAAATGTCAGTACAACATTTTCTAATTTGTAACTACAACTGCATTGCAAGTATCTGATGTGATGTTACAAGATATCTACACAGTATTACACAAGTTAAAATACATACACATAAAAGACTTATATGAATAGTAATAATTTACTGTATTTAATAAATTGACATATGACACTGGCAAAAAATGCAAGCAGCAGTGAAAGTGACTCTCTATATATATATATATATATATATATATATATATATATATATATATATATATATATATATATATATATATATATATATATATATATATATATATATATATATATATATAACAAAAATGGAAAAAATTCTGAAATCTTGGTTTATTTATTTAGGGACCCAAAGTTCTATTCTCAGTCTATCAACCAGTTTTCGTTTTCATGAATACAAAGATACAAAAATTACTCCAATATACTTTTACAAATGCATTACTAAATTTTGTCAACAAACTGTTAACATCAAAGTTTTAAAATAAGATTTAATATTCAATTCAGATACACCAAACAAGAGTCATTGTAGTACATTGTAATGTTTCAGGCTGTTACTAATTTTTATTCAATCTGTGGAGAATTTTCGAAACTCCTTTAATTGAGTTTTAATATCACATTTTCAAATAAACACTTATGCACTCATTTTATGGACCACAGCCATGAAAAATAAAGTGTTCCCTTACATATTTTACTAAAGAGCAACACAATAGAACATTACTACAGTCTGCTGTTTTCAGTGTTCCAGACAACACAGCAAAACAGAATATCTTCACAATAATACAGATGGATTTAATTTTTTTTTTACAGAGCCCACAGAATTTTAATCGTACTAAGAAGTCATGAATGAAACCAGGTAAGATTTGCAAAAATTTTAGTATTTCATACAAACACAAATGATTAAATATATTTTTAAAACATTTCACTTGACTATTAAAGAGTAATGAAATAATTTAATAATGGAAATGTAAATAAATGAACATACCTAAGAATATTTTTTTAGATTTAATTTCCTCTCCCCCCTTTAATTCTGCCATCCTACCATGGCTCCAAAACTTTTTCTACTCCCATTTAACAGTCACAAAATTTTGCAACACTTTGCCCTGTTAGTGTGGAAATGGTAAAACAGGGGGTTTACCGTTATCTTTAGATATTTCTGCCTGGAAAAATCATTATTTCACTTTAATGCGTGTGTTAAAACAGAATTTTAATTTAACCAAAAATTTTTGTGAAATAATATTTGGACAAATAGATTCCAACCCACAACTGGCAATATATGAACTTCTTATTGTTTTAAAACTATGATTATCACACAAGTCAAACTGTTAAGATTATCACCACAATGTCCAGTTCAAGGTAAGACTTATACATAAATGAAAGCAATACCAGCAGGTGCACCAGGCGTGAGGATATTCTCATCTACAAGTCTCAAATAAAGTGAAAGCCACCTATTCTTGTTTTGCTAATAAGCATAGCAACCAATAATTACTAATCTGAATTGTTATCTACTGTATATACATCAGGGACGCCCACCACCTCCCATTACGATGTAAGGTATCACTCCTTCCAGGCACATGTGAGAAATTCACTACCTCTGCTCTTCTTCTAGACGCCCACTAGGGTAATCAACTGTTTGTTCCGTAAATGTATGGGATTTCCCATAGCCCATACAGACATAGGATGGCAAGTCATTATATCCTGTACCAGATTTGTTCAAAAATGAAGTGAATATCAACACAAACATGATGCTAGTAATTTACCACTTCTGCTATGACAGGTACATTTGCTCTGATGCTGTAATGCAGTGGCTATGGGTTGTAACTATTGATGCCATTAGGTGGCAATGGTCAACTAGTGCGCTGATAGAAGTAACGCTTGCATACATGTGTAGTATCTTTTCATCTCCCTTGTGTATGTGTGTGTGTCATCTGTTTTAAAGATGAATAAATCAGATAATCTAATCACACTGAATTATGAATTTATTTGCAACAAATATTTAATTGTACATGTTCAGAAAAAATGATACTGGTACTAAGACTTTTTTTTTTAAATACAGATTGTGTTTAAAAATAGTTCTCTTTTATAACAATTTATTTTATCATTTCATTGGGTTCAGACGATGTGTGGCGAGTTGTAAGTGTCCCTTACTGCAAAATTTGAAAACGTTGGGAACCCTAATGCTTACACACATACATTATCTACACTAATATATTAAAGAGAAGAGATCTTCTCTGTTTGAGCATTAGCTTAACAATTAACTGTTATTATGACATACTAAATAATATTAAATATGCTTTTTTTTTTAAATGCTAACTGAAAAAGGTAATGGAATTTACAAATATTTTTTTAAATTTGTCTAGATTACAAATTAATTATTTTACTTTTTATTTAATTGTTTATCACAGATAATACAAATGCTGATTTAGCCAAATTGCAAATTTAAAAAGATTGTCACCACCAAGAGTATCTTTGGAGCAAAATTCAGTACATTCCAATGTAAAAATGGACCTCTTGGCAAACTGTTACAAGATGCATAATTAATTACGTGGGATGAACCATAGAGCTTATGTTGAAGCAGTAAACCAGAATGCCCCAAGATCTCAGAAACTGAAATGTACTCACGGGTGGTGTCACTTTTGTTTTTGCTGGTGATTTTCACCCAACACTTCCTGTAAAAGCAAAAGGAACACATGCAGACATTGTAAAAGCATGTCTAAAATCATCTCCGTTATGGGGTTCGGTTCAAACACTTACTTTGCGCATTAATATGAGAGCCCATTTAAGTGAAAACAGTGATAACGGTTTTCCACAACAATTGCTCAAGCTCGGAGAAGGAAAATTCCCATTTCCAAGAGCAAGTGGTGGTAGCGCTGAAATCAAACTTGATGCTGGATTGGGTCGCAAAGTCCATAAATTTGAACATTCTATAGAGGCAATATATCTCGATCTAGGAAATTTATTACAAAGAGACTATCATTGGCTCTGTTCAAGGGCAATAGTAGCTCCCAGAAATGATAACGTTAATGAAATAAATACAATGATCTTACAAGAAGTTCCTGGCCAAGTAAACATTACAAATCCATTGATACCATCACTGACATTGAGTACAGTGTGCCCTGCCCTCAGTAATTTTGAAATTCATTAAATCCTTCTGACCTGCCGCCACACAACCTCGTATTAAAGATTGGTATCCCAACAATGCTACTAAGCAACTTAAACCCACCTAATATGTGTAATGGCACGAGACTACTGTTGATACAAGATTTGCGCAAACATCATTGAAGCAATAATATTGACTGGGCCTGCCTATTCTTTTTAAGTAGATGCAGTTTCCGGTGAATGTATTATTTGTTCTCACAATAAAAAAGTCCCAGGGACAAACTTTCACATTTGTGGGAATATATTTGAGCAAGGAATGTTTTCTCATGGCAAATTAGGTATATGTTGGGTTATCTAGAGTCGGAACTCCAGAAAACCAATATATTTTGCTACCAGAAAATTATAAAACAATAAACATAGTATACAGAGAAGCTTTAGCAGGTTAACATAAATTTAATAAAACCTATGAAAAAAAATTAAGAACTAGGTCACGGGTGGTTGCTGATTAAAATAATATATAAAAATTAATTTTCTTACTTTAAGTTGTAATTATGGAGAAATTATTTTTAATTGCTTTTAAAATGTAAATTTGAAATTTGTAATAAAAAATATAATAAAACATTTTAATGCTATTATTAATTATGTATATAGAAAAATAATTGAAGCCCAGTGAAATGGGCAAGGGCACTAATATGTGTGTGTGTGTGTGTATATATATATATATGTGTGTGTGTGTGTGTGTGTATATATGTATATATATATATGTGTATATATATGTATGTGTGTGTGTGTGTGTGTATAGATGCCGGCTAAGAGCCAGCAACAGATAGGCCATGGTGGCACTCACCGCCCTCACTGTCATGTGGGTAGCATGTGCGCTCAGCCCGCCACGATAACTAACTTTCCCAATGGGAAACTATTTCAGTGTTATGTATTGTATTTTGCAGGGTTAAATTTGCGTCAGTGTAACATGTCTTTCTTTCAGGGTTAAATGTGTATAAAAATGTCTTCATAATATTGAGCCATGTTGGCTTTTGAAATTTAAAGTGCGCGCTGCGCCAAAGAGCTGGACACTGATATTCAGGCATGAACGTTTTCAAAAGACATTTATTGATAATCATATTTCTGATTAAAAATAACTTTAATGATTTAGTATTGAAAACAGTTTAAGTGCCATTTCTTTTCACGTAACAATATTTTCATTCAGCGTACATAGCACTTCAGCAATTGAAAGAAAAAACCTTTAAAAAATATATATATATATTTAAGTACTTATTTAAGCAATTTAATCAAGTAATTTTGCACTTGTATACTGCTAACTTAAACTATTAATAAACATACCTCCACAATTTTTTATCTGATCTGTTTCCTCCTTAAACACTTTATAATGTGACCTAAAGTTTTCAGATGTCACCAGCAAATCACTTGACTTTTATAATTTTGCAACATATATAACTAATTTTTACAATTTTACGACCTATTTTTAGGCCTAACTATGCCATTGTACATTAACATGTGTACATACTTATATTGCTATTTCTTAGGCACGATGACATTAAGTACATGATTTGCCTGAGTGAGTGTTATTTTTGCACAAGAACTGCACTCCCACTTTTCTGTTGAGCGGTGGCATAAAATTTGTATGTGCTTAAGATCCTAAACACTTACTGCAACAATTAATGTTTCTCAAACCCTTGATAAAAAAAAATATAAGTTAAAACTGTTTACTTCTTGGCACTAATTAAAGAGATTCAGGAAAGACTGAGGTGTGGCTTATCTAAAATATGATTATAAATGTGTACTTACTAGCAAAAAGGAAGCTAAGTCTTTAGCTGCCTTTCTTTAGTCTACATTTAATGAAGTCAGCAAAAGGACTTAAAGGTTTTAAAAAAAATAATCTGAAACTGTTTTTATTCTTTTCTTAAAATGGTTCTTGACAACAAATTTGGTACCTTTATTCCACTTTGGCTACCATCTTTAGAAAATAATGGCTAAAATAAAATTGTATTAATTTTTTTGTAATTAACATGCTTAACATGATTTTCAGAGGAAAACATGTTATTACAAAAATCAGTCAGCAATAAATATTCTGCAAAAAAACTTTGTAAACATATTTTTTTGCTAGAGTTTGCCCTTAAGGAGCTACAGTAATAATTAACTTCACAGTTTTGTTCTACACCTTTTCATAACGTTATAATGCTTGGAGAACATTTTTGTATGATAGTTTCTGAGATTTTGTTTGAAACCATCTGTGTTGTAAAATCTGGATAGTAACAAATTTTAATTTGCAAATAATAACATTTTGTATATTGATTAATGGAAATTTTAAAATTTGCCACGTGACGCTGTCAGTACTTTTATAAAGTGCATGCTACTTGCAATTGCATCACATCTTGGAATGCATTAATCCTTATAGGCCAGTCCGAAATAACTTGTGAAGAAAGAAACAGAGATAGGACACGTGTCTTCACGTTTACGAGGGCCTCGCGAACTGCCCCCATATTAAGACTCAAAAACATCATTCAACTATGCAAATCTTCAAGTCACGAAGCAGTCACACGCGTCAACCCCTTAGCTATAGTTTAAATAGCCTGCTAATCCAGGACGGCAGTGGTATTTCACAATCCTGCCGCTGGGAAGCGAAGCGCCACCCGCCGGAGCATTCACTGCCTCCAAGATGTGTGGGCTGGCCAGAACACATCAACACTTCAGAGCTATGCTGTGAGCGCTGCAGAGATAAGAATCCAGTCACCCGTGCGTGACATCACAAGACCAACCCCCAAGAGGGCAGAGCAAGCTTCCCTTCACCCTTCTGAGCACCATCACGCTGGATGAGTCACTATAAAACAGCCTCCAGAACATGGAATCAGGGTAGTCCGCTGCACCTCCACTGCTGTGAGGTGTTAGAACATCCAAGAGTAATAACTAGCCCCAGGTGTTCCAAGTCCCCAAGCAGACGTCAACAATCCACCTACCACAAAGACTGTTCCAACGTGGCAGATTCTACGCCCAGCCGGCAACATAACCAAAGCACTAAGTAAATAACACGCTCCTGACTCAGCTCCGACCTTAGTAAGCTATTTGTGTTTACGTGTGTAGACCTAGTGCAATGTTAATTATCCCAGTTCTCCAATCAATACGTAGTGTACACGCAACAATAACTGGTGCAACAATTGGCAATTAAACAATGTCACACACTTCCCACACAGGTACACACAGCCGACTTCATCATGTCGTGCTGACCTGGTAGCCATAGAAGGCTACTCGATAAGTTACGCCAACATTACCTACATAGGATGGACATCCTATCCCAATAAACCCACGCTTATTGTAACAACTAGACTTCCTTTAAAGGAGCGAGTTAGAGACAGGCGAGAGAACATGACCGGATGAGACATTAATATAGCCCTACGGACTATAGTGAGCATAAAACACTCACCACTCCGTGTAAGCAATATGGCTGTATAGCAGTGTACAATTGCCAATGCAGAGGGACCTCCTCCTCGAACAGTTCGAGAAATGTGCAGTGACCACGTGCCCAGGGACGGGGGCACGCGTGATCTACTGTGCACACTGCCAGTCACGTTTTCACTACTCCTGCATAGGGTAGGAAGACTCCCCAAGATAAACAGACGGTTTAGAGTACTGCTGTAATGAATGTAGAGACCATCAGCCAGGTGCAGTTGGTTAGACTGCAATGGACAAGCGTTATACACCTTTCGGTGTATAACCTGCGATTCAGAATTCCACCACATAAGTATAGGATGGCCGGACGAAAGGGTTACTTGTCCTGGCCGGATGTACTACTGTGACGTGTACAAAAGCAGCATGTCCTACCGACCTAGAAATCCAGATAAAAGACTAAGTACATTAATGTTAGTGCCAGACAGTGATTTTAACTTACCCAAATTTAGCAGACACCCAAACGAAGACCCCATCACCTTTCAGAGGGAATGTGAAGAGGAATTCTTAAAACAAAACATATAACGAAAGCATTGGATCACTAAAACGCAGTGGCAACTATTTGGCAAAGCCCATGATTGGTGGGCAAAGTATGGCGAATTCGTCATGGACTGGAACCAACCATGGGATCGCCTCACAGTGCAATTTACCAGTGAAGAGGCAATGGCCCAGCTCATTGCGGATTTCCATGCGAAAGTCCAGGGTTCAACCGAAGAGGTCAAAATTTATATTTGGCGAAAAACTCAAATGCATTGCCAGATATATCTACAAGATAGCCCGGAAAGTTGTGTACAAACTATTGTGCATATGTTGCTTCCCTAGCTACATAATTTTCTTATTGCCTGCGAACAGTGAATGAGCTTGTTGAAAGAGCAAGGGAAGTGGAGAGAAACAGCATGGATAAGGCGATCCTAGACAGAGTGGCACGTGCCGACAAGGTAGTGGCCTCGCCCCCTCCTCCCAAACAGTGGGGAGCCAACAAGCTGCTGCCTCCTCTTACCACCTCTCTTCCCCCTCGCCTGGATGGTCTGGAGAAGAAGTCTTGCGGGAATTACCCCGCCCGGCCAAGGCCAGGAAAGGAAGAACGCGTTCGCTGTTGTCTGACGCACCGCCACACCTTGTCAACTTGAAGGGGCTGGCCCGGGCAAACAAGGTACCACCTGAATGGTAAAACTGCTAAGGCGATGCTAGGTACAGCTGCCATAGGCAATTTTATCAGGGATTATATACGCAGCATTAGTGAGCTAAACTGACCCCCACAAGACAGACAGTAATGATAGCATAATCTAACACTCATCTAAAGCTACTCGGGGGAATAACCCTACCAATACAAATCCACTTACACACTTTTCAGGTCTCTTTTCTGGTAGCGCTGAACCTAGGGCCATCTATGGCTTTGGGGAATCCCTGGCTACATTCAGACCACTGCCTAATTGACTGTGGGCGGCGTCAAACTTCTCTGGGGTCAGACAGGGATTTGGTAGTTGATTGGAGAGGTAACCTGGTTATGGCTACCCAGCCCCTCGCTCTAGTTTGCCTTAACCAACTCCAGATGAAGGCACTAAAGGCATCAGCAGGAAATAAGCCATCACCCTATCATAAGAAATCCTATAGTCAAGCCTGACGAACCCGACGCTTTTGGGCCCAGACAGCGGAGGAGAAGCCAACCTCCTTCAACCACTGCCCCGGAGTTCGAGCCTCTCCGATCAAGGGAACCTGGACATCTGGCTGATAAAATAAAGGGAAATAATTTCCCTGCTGTTAACGAAAACACCCCCCCCCCCCCCCAGCAGGAGTTTCAGAGTGGCATATCCACACGGACCTTGCCCTCAAAACTCTGTATTTTTAAGGTGTGCTTCAGGCAACCTCCAGTCCAGGAGAGTCAGAATGGCATGTCTACCAGGACATTGTCCTCAGCACCCAACCCCGATGGCCAACAGACATCAGCCAGTCCTGGTGGGGCATTCTCTTGGAAACCCAGTATTTTTCAGGCATTATGGGGAGGCCCTCAGTACAATGAGGTCCTGCCAGAGGCCTCCATGACCCAACCAATTGACAGTAGCATAAGGGAGAAAGGTCCGCCCCCGACCACGTCAACTACTCCCAGTATAAAATTTCCGAGGTTTGCAACCCTCAACAAGCCGTTGAGGCTGAGGTTCCTGAGAACCCCGCCCTCGGCTAACCCGGCCGTCGGTTGATGTGATCCCCATGGATTCCGCAGACAGTGCAGTAGATAGACTGATGTCACAAGACACAGTGTCCTCTCTAAATCTTATTTTTGTGCAGGGGTACCTAGTCTCGGAACCTGAGCTGGATGTGTCTGCCATTCCACTGCCACCAGGTTCACTGCCACCTATGCCTCCTCCAGGTGCACATGAACTACCAAGGACCAGCCCAGTGATGCCACAGCTGCCTCACCAATGTCCTCTCCAGTACCAAAGCTACCTGGTCAACAGCCGCTCCACTCAACGAGGGAGGAGACGATGCCGCAAACCATGGATGCACGAGCTGAGGCGCCAGTCTTACATCAGCTCCCGTCCATCATGTCCAGTGAGCTGGGCATAACTGCAACTACCAGCAAGACCGGAATGAAGCCAATGCATCCTCTGTACCCCCATCGACGGCCAGTGCAACAGCACCACCAGCAGGAATATGGGAGTGTACTTGATCGAGATGGATGCTCAGAGATACGGGAACTTCTCAGAAACTGAACGAGGTAAAACCAACCAAAGACATTTCGTTTGCTACTACCTCAAGCCCAGAAATCCAGCTCCTGCTACATAAAAATATGATGGATGTAACCGAAGCAGATCGGGCTACAGATAACCAGCACTTGTCAGAGACAGTGACAGAAGAGGAAGAAAGTGTCCCAGTAAGTTCATACGAGCACCCAGAAAGTATTCCAGATGCCGCTCAGGCCATGAGCATGGATACTTGAGCCCAGCGGACGGAAATGCAGGCACACTCTAGCTGCTTCCCTTGCTCCATGGGACAGTATCATGAGACCCTATGATGGCACCCACAACTACCCCACCTACCTCCAAGAAAAAGGGGCCGACCACACACAGGTCAAGGGTCATAAGAAGAAACACTGTCACCAATAACTGCTAGTATAAGCAAGTGCCCAGGGATGTGCCATTACCTTACACCAGATTGGAAGTGCGTGTGTGACTGTACAGTTCTCACAAAAAAAAAATAGTTGCGACTGTGTGTAATATAACAGGCTAAGAAATGTAAGGAAAGTTTACAACCCCCTTAGTTTCCTTCAGCAGTGCTAACTACATGCAAAGTGTGCAAGAATCATCAGAATGACTCAAAGTAGAACCCAGAAGGGAACAAGAGTGATAGTGACACACTACGTGTGAATGCAACCTTAAGTCAGCAGAAAACACGAGCATTAGGACACTCCATGTGTTGATGCTAACCCCATTAAAAAAAAATTAAGTAGATAAATTAGAATGTAAGTTTAATATCTTTGTTACAAGGCAAAAGAGGTGGTAGGTAGTACAGTAACGTAATTTAAAGTTCAAGTAACCCACAAGTTAAACACCCTCAGTGTAAATACGTAGCTTTTGAGTAGCAGTTTTTTTTGTATTCATAATTTTTATTTCTAACCTGTATTTTAAGTTTTAAGAGTGTTACTTTGCCTTGTTATTTAATTTTGCCTTTGAAGGATTGACTTTAGAGCAACACCTGATCTTACTGGTAGTACGCTTTGTCTAAACAGGTCACATTACTAGAAGCATCCAACGAAGGGTCATTGTTAGGACAGGGTAAAGTTTTGTATATAATTAATGTTATTAGAGCATAATTTTGATTGTTCTTTGAATTTCACCCACCCCCATGTGACACAAAGTTCCATACAAGCAGGCAGTGTAAATTGAGACAATGATATTATGTGTTAGGTTTATGAATTACTTGCAGGCCAGTGCTACTTCGTTAGCATGATATTTAGGATTTTGAATCGCTCTAGCCACTTCTCTTGGGAAGAAAAGGACAGTCCATAGACAAAAAAGAAACGAGAAATGATGGAAATTCTTTTAACAATGCTTTTTTTTTTTACGCAGTAATCAATCCTAAGAAAAGCTTAATCCAGTACCTATTTACATCCCTGATAATAATTTTGTCCGGATCCGTTTGAGATATCTCGATGAAACAAAGACGAAGTTGGTCTTGGGGTTATTATCTATAGACTGTAAATTTGATAACAGTACATTCAGTGATTTTTAAGTTAAATCCGGTGAGACAGACAGACACAAAAAAAATTAACATTAGATATGGCTTAGTAATCTACTATATAAAAAAATAATTTAAAGTGAAAAATTCTAAAATCATAGACACTTCTATTTTATTTAGCAGGACATAGATTATAGCATATTACATAACAGAGGATTCATGTACCATAGAAAATAAGATGCTAGTGTGTAAGATCAACTTATTGTAGTTTCATAATAGATGAAAAACTATGTTAGCATGTAAGAATTTATGCAATGTTGGAATGTTGCAAATAAGGGTCAATGAGAACATGTCTTATGTTACCATGGGTTTATCATGAATAATCATATTTTGTTTGCTGTGGTACCATGCCAAAAGACATAAAAAAAAAAGACACACACTTGCCAGGTACCCATGGTTGTTCTTTTAACTGATGCATGGAGCTTTTTACAACAATGGTGATTAAACGACTTCAGCTCATCTCTTCACTTCGCATAGCCTTTGCTTTTCGAGTCTGGAAGTTAGCATTGCCAATATCTCGTTACGTGAGATTGTTTTATTCACCAGCCCACCGTAACTATGCATTTAGAGCAGCGAGTACTTTTATCCACAGCTAGAAAGTGCCTCTATTACGATACTTAGTTTGTCCTTTTCTCACTCTCCAGCTGGCTGGTGACGTCATGCCAGAGAGCTATGCTTTTCGCCAACCCCCGCCAACGAGATGCCAGCCAACCAGCGCCGAGCAGAGGCCAGATTCTAGTATAAAAAGAGTGACGCTGCTCAACTCTGGACTAGTCTTCAGTTCTCCCCCGCGGAGTACTGACCAGCCTGCGACACCAGTCTTCAGTCATCCCGCACTCGTTGCTCAGACACTAATCATCCTGATTCTTAAGCCTTTGCTTTCATATAGCTTATTACACCCACCGCGCTAGCAGCCACGGATCTTAGCTTTTTCCTCACTTACCGTCCATCCATCACTGTGCTTCCGTGCTAGAAGGATACTCCAACTTCCTTAAACCACTCTTGGGACTTTCCCTGACACATCCTTGCTTAGTTCAACGTAGCACTGTGCCAGTATACGCCATTCAGTCGTTTATACACTAGACACAGCGGCACCCTCCGAGCAACAATAGGATTCAGCAATAGCTAGTTTAAGTCATTTTCATGGCACTAGTCTAACCTTCCTTATTGTTAGTCAGTATCGGTTGCTTCTATCAGCAGTTTTACGTAGCTCACTTCCCAGAAGCTGCTCTTGCTGATGTCAGGAGGTAGTACATGATCACAGGTTGTTTCCCTTACAAGGAAATAAAACATGTGTTTTTGCTGCAATCCCAAGTACCACACTTCCTGTAGATTTGCATCATCCCAGTTAACTTTGTGGACATAAGGTTGACAGGTGATCCCAGGAATGTATTCATTTGAGCCAAAAACATATTGTTGCCACCCATTATAGCTACGCCGTAGTTAGAACGGTAGAGCCTACATATGTACACTGCTCTCAGACCAGCTTGTTGGTTTAATGCTCACGTTCTTTTCCATTGCATCTAAGTGCCAGAAGTGTTCACTGAACTACGAAGACCCTGCAGAGAAAAACATCCATGCAGTGACCCTTGACGGCGAGACCCGACTTGCAACACGCACCGCGCTTCTGCGCCAGGTGTTGGTCTAGGGTGATCGCTCAGTTGACGGCTCACATGTGGTCTGACACGCCGTAATTAACACAAGGACGCCTGCTTAGCCATAACGACATAAAGGGTGTATATAATTCCGATAACCTACTCCAAGCGCTGTAAGCTGAAGGATAGGGTAAAAATGACTTTACTGGCCTCTGGGCATCTGCAGGAGCTAACCCCTGCCTTAATGCTTTAATAGCTAAACTCAACCCCAGAGAGCAAGCACAGGCACTATGACAATTACAGGACCTAGTTGAACTAGACGTGCAGAAGAACTTATTTTCTGAGCCCATATGCGTCAGCTCTGACACCCACCCGTGGCTTGCTGCCTATCTTAACCAGCCAGAGCAGCGACCTACGGAGACCATCACATATCCTGTTCCAGCTGTACTGAGACCTGCACCTCATCCTTCAGTTCTACACTACACCCACTGTTCACGTGCCCACTGCCGGCCCATTTATAAACCCTCTACATCGTCTAGGTATACAGATAAAGGAGGCCAACCTCAAGTGCAAGATAACACTGTCAGGACCAGACTTTGTGCCCTGCCGCAAAGCTACCAGGCCAGTCCCATACAACGGGCGTGCCCCAGTTACCCGCCAGGACTAGAACCCTGCATACAGAATGCGCCTGAGTCAGCATCCGAACAAGGTCTCGTCTATCTGCACAGTTCTTACCCCACTAGACGTCACACATTATAACATAAACTACTATGGTACAATTCAGAAAATTAATCAATATGGTACCATTTAGCTAATTAATAAAGTATGGTAAAAGTAAACAGTTTGTATACCATGTATTCGTCATGGGTTACCACAATCCATTCTTTATCTTAGCTAAAAATAACTTGAGTTAGTTAAGTTGCCCCTACTTAGACACATGTAATTATTTGGAGTGCATTACAAAACACAGCTACACAAGCTCTTTTTTTATTTTCACGGTAAATAAATTTTATTCCTCTCAGTCCTTTTGCGAGCAGGATTTTTGTTCCCCAAGTGTTGAGGTGCACCAGCTTGTTTGATATTCTTTTCTTTTACAAATCAGTGTAAAAAGAAAATGTCATAATAAGTAACCATACCTTCTGTATGCATGTTAACTGGCGCATCAAACTATAAGAAGGCCCGCTGTCCCTTACTTGTAAAGATGCTAGGAAACAAACAGCCTAAAAACTCCTCAAACCTTGACCTTGAAATTCTTCCTTCCCAACCCTTATCTTCCCTTTTGGCAGAAGAGAGCAACGAAACTGCAGTCCAGCTGAGATACCGACCCGTTACTCCAGGAACAGGAGAAGCGTGGAAAGGAGGGGGGGATCAAAGAAGAACAGAGACAGCACCGAGTAGAAAGAGACTGCCCTGGTGCTAACTAACGGCTAGCAGATGATGTACCCGGAACTCTCAGAAAACGGCCTCACAAGCTGCCCGCTCAAGCTGCTGCACACAGACCAGCCACAGTTACAGATGAGAAGCAGCCAGAGAGATGAGTCACCCAGACCTATATAACCAAAATTGAAGATTTCTACAGTCCAACTCCGAGATGTGCTTACGTTGAAACTTAGGTGGGGCGATCGACGCGTGATGCTGTCTGCGGTTTTATGAAGTGCACACTACATGCTACTGCATCCCATTTTGGAATGCATTACTCCTTATAGGCCAGTCTGAAATAACTTAATGAAGAAAGAGACAGGACACATGTCTACATGAGCGCCTTGCGAACAGTCCCCATATTAGGACTAGAAAACGTGATCCTAATATGCAAAGCCACAAGTCATGAAGCCGTCACATGTGTCACACCTCCGCTACAGTTTGAATCGCCAGATACTCCAGGACGGCAGTGGTATTTCACAATCCTGCCGCTGGAGAGCGAAACACCACCCACTGGAGCATTCACTGCCTCCAAGATATGCGGGCTGGCCAGAACACAACAACACCTCAGAGCTATGCGGCAAGTGCCACAGAGATAATAATCCAGTCACCCGTACGTGACGTCACAAGACCAACCCCCAAGAGGGCAGAGCAAGCTTCCCCTTCACCCTTCTGTGCACCATCATGCTGGATGAGTCACTATAAAACAGCCTCCAGAACATGGCATCAGGGCAGTCCGCTGTACCTCCACCGCTGTAATGACCACTGCGAGGTGTTAGAACATCCAAGGGTAAGCACTAGCCCCCTGTCTCCCGCTGTAATGGCCAAGAGATAGAACTAACAGGGTCCACTAGCTGCTAGATCCCTTTGTGCCGGTTGGTTACCGCAAGTCTCTAGAGGGTCCTCCACTTCCGACGTCCAGCAACAGCTCCAGAGATCCAGCCAGCAGTCTAGGGGGTCTTCCACCTCTTTGGGCGACCTCCAGCTCCAGAGGCCTTCCGGACGCCGAAGCCACCAGAGGGTCAGCCAACGGCATCAACCACCTACCTTTCCCTGGAAACCTTCCTCTAGGTCTTCCTTGAACTCCTACCAATGATGTTGTCCCCTCTGGATTAATAGCCACACCATTCTTCAGCGCCCTTCTGGTGCTGCTTTAATTAAGTTCCCTCGGAACACATCCCTTTAAATATTAATTACTTAATCTTTGATTGTGGCTTTATAATCTCACAACATATTCAAGATCTTTCAAACTTTACTAATTTGCTTCAGGAAACCTTCATCAGAGTTAGAATCATCCCTTTATTTATATTGTTATTAAAATATATTATTAGGAGAGTGCAGCCCCAGTCTTTAAAAGCTTCTTAATAAAAGCTTATACGATTGATTTAAATATTTCATTCAATTTGAATAAGGTTCACTTCACTTGCAACCAGTCCTTGACACTTAATATTACATTTGATTTCATACAAGCCCTTAAGGCCTGTAATGTATTACAATCAAATCTTTTCAAGGAATATAAGGCGCCTCACGTAAATGCCGTCAAGGCAGGCAAACACTTTTCACAAGAGGAATTCAGTGATCAGAGTCTCTCCCTACTCTGCCTCACTGCTGTAAAAGGCAGGGAAGAAATATCATCGGTGTGTGCGAACTTGTGGGAAGTAAAGTGCACAGCACCACACGGCAGGGATACATGATACTCCGGCTACTTCCAAGTGTTCTTTGTTTCCGGCATTCTAATACCCTACTTCAAGAAAGGTGGAGTAAAGTACAGGAGAAACCTAGACGTTCAGAATCTCATTAATGATTTACTTGAGCAGATAGAGAAACAAATAAATACTCCACCACCTTGTTTGTAAATCCAATTAGAAGGTTGAATAAATAACACAATATTCACTTATTAATAACAGAGTATCAAAACTTACTACTAGGATTCAATCCTATACTTGCTACATATCCTCCCGATCTCAAACCCTCCTTCAGCTCGGATTAATAATTGGCCACGACTCCAGCACAACCAGCGTCTGCCGCTGTTTGGCCTTCACCATTAGCGAGCAGCCAGTCTCCATCAGCGAGTGCTCCACAGCCATGCATGCCCAAGGTAAGGCGTCGACCCAGTATAATTTTATCCACACCAGATTTTGTTCGCACATGAAAACTAACTCATCCACGATTGTACAAGGGGAAAATATCCCATACACTTCCTTAATTAATAAACAATCCAATTTTAGGTCCACCGCATGCTATCAATTAGCTTTGACACTTAGAGTCAGAGGTTCAAGTAGTCCCCAAGCAGACATCAACAAGTCATCTACCACAAAGACTGTCCCAACGTGGCAGATTCCACGGCCAGTTGGCAACCCAACCAACTAAGTAAATAACGGGCTTGTGATTCAGCTCCAACTGTAGTTATTTATTTGTGCTTATGTGTGTAGACCTTGTGCAGTGGTTATTATCCTAGTTCTCCAATCAATAGGTAGTGTGCACATGATAACTTTAATATGAAACAAGTGACAAAAATATTGGTTTGATAAACTTTGAAAATTGTAAGCTATGTAAAGAGATAAATCCACTAAAATGATCACTGGGCACTGCAGTGCACGTTTTCTGCACTTAACGTCCTCTTCATGCAACCTAAAATGTATTTACACGGAATTATGTGAAATTCAAAGGGTGCAGTTATCGTATATTTTTTAATACTAGCTAGCCGATTCAGAGTGACTTTGTAACCTCAGTTTATTTATAAGTTGTTTCCCAATATCCTGAACTCAGTGACATGTTCAAAAACAATGATACTAGAGAGCTGTTTCTGTCTGAAGAAAATAATATATATTGAAATTAACTTCTCTTAGTGATTTTTGCAAAGTCTCATACCTCAGCTCTGAAAGAAATTAATTATCACTGTTATCATAGAGTCAAAGTACACATTTACTCCCAATTTTAGATAACTCTCCCCATTTTGTCACATATTCAAAAATTAACAAAGCCTTAATAACTATAATTAGATACCAGTTAATATGTGTTTATATTTACAAAACTTGCATACTTCTTGTTTTTAAATATGAACAACAGAAACATTTGACTGAAAATTTGGTAGCTGAACCAGAGGAAAATTAACTATCAAACAAGTCCTACAGAAGTAGAGGGGAGAGGGGAAAGTCAATTTTATGACGTGGAAATTAAAATCAAACACTTTGGAATTTGTGGTTAATTTAAGTATCTGCATCCAACTACTAATTGTAGTTACAAAAATGACTTTGGTATTTAAAAGATTATTTAAAATCAAAGGAAAATTGCTCTGAGTTAAGTCGAGTGATTTGGACAGCTCTTAACAAGGTCTTGAGATCCGAAACAAGGGCGAAATTAGGTGAGAATGGAGCAGCACCTGAATGCTAGGGCAGGGGAAATCAAAGATCCCTGAGAAAACCAGCTGACCAGCGACATTGTCCAGCATGATTCCCAACAGCAAAAATCCGGGAGTGATCCAGCCGGGAATGGAACCAGGTTTGCCTTGGAGGAGGATGAATTAAGAGGAGGTAGGAACTCAAAACACTGATTTTTGCTCCCACATAACCCCCTTTTAAACCTAACCACTTAGGGCTGGCTTGTCATCAATAACATTTAGATAAAATACAGAAGAGGAACATTAGTTATTGTTACAACTTATATAATATTTAAGACACACAAACATAATGACATAATACTGATAAGAAATGTACTGTAACAGAAAATGTTGAGGCATGTACAGATGCAATGTTGGACAAAGGTTATAAAAATTTATTATCTTAGCCCATAGTTTGTCATGGATAAAATAATTTCTAATATAGGTAAACTCGTATACACAGCATTTGCAACTTTACTGCACAAGTAATTATTTGATTTGATATGTATTCAACACAACATAAATAAAACCTTTCATTTGAGCACGGATACAACTCAGTTATCAGTTATTTTTGGAAGGTGCGGTCTTACGTTTTATCCACAAATCTAACAACATCAATTTTAATGAATTCATGACTCTACAGAACCCTCCGTTCCCCACAGTCCTAAATTTTATTTAAACGTGTATATAAATTTTCTACTGATGCATATCATTGTATGATGACAATTTTGCTTATTAATTACAACACCTATGTGAGTAGCCAAACCACTGGACCTGATTAGACCTACTATTACCACAATTGTTAACGTTTCTTCAGGTCTATCCTATTATTAAAAATTCTCACTGCTCTTTCAGTTGCCCAATTAATTTGCACATGTAAACATTTAGCCTTCACTTCGCTGTCAACATCTTACCACCTCCCTTCCTCTCTTGTTTGTGGGTGAGACAGTAAGCGAGGAATGTTGGTGATTAGGTGCTTTCCATGATTATCTGACTCACTCTGTGAAAAATGTGCTTTGATAATAAAGAGAGACTGGTTGTGATCCCAGGTGTGATGACAAGCCAACTTCAAGAACTGCATGTCATGATCAATAAATGTCACAAAAAATTTGGAAAAAATACAGTGACTAGCAGCTGAAGAATATGACTCCTAGAGGCAAAGAAGAGTTTCACTTAGGCTTTTGGGTGAGTGGGTACTGTGTTAACACACTTTGAAGGCCAGCATCATAGAAGGATTTTAAAAATGAGGCATCTGGAATGCACTGGAGGGAATAAAAAACTATTTTCTCTGCTGGATCTTTTCCACCAAATTTGAAGAAATAATACTTGGAAACGGAGAAACTGGTACAGGGGATCTTTAACATAAAATCCCTCCAATTGACAGTAATGAAAAGAGCTAGTGTGTTGCAGAAAAATGGATTTAATCTTGCTGTTGAGAAATATTTGTGCTATTCTATCTAAAAAGTATATATATATATAAATACTTATGTAAATACTTGAGATTTGTATGTTTTACTGCAACTGTAAGTAGGAGTACTAATATTCATGAGAAATTTTCTATCCTGCCATTTGTAAAACAAAGGTCACCTCATTTTTGTAGCTGTTTTATATTCCGGCCAATATACAGTAGTAAAAGATGAGAAACCGGTAATGATACCTGCAATTCATTGGTGGTCCCCATAGCTGGGACAGTTCCATGCGATCTAGTATCCAACATTACTGCAGTATACAACATTAATTCCTTCTTGTACAAATATGACATGTACTTAAAAAACTATTGCCAGATGTTCTCAAATGTGAAGATCATTTTAGGAATGTATCTCATTCATTTTTGTGTTCAAGTATCAAAGTTACACGGGTCACATTAGACTTTTCACGCACTGAAACAAGATTGCAGGGCGTTTGTTCTTTAAATTATCTGATTCACAAAGTGAGGTCTCTGAATGTCGTCACTTTTCGTAAGTGACAAAGCTGTACCTTTGCAACATGCAACAAAGAAGCAACATGTGGTAAACTTTTCAAGAGAATGCAACCAACGCATCAACAAATTAGTGGCAATGTTTCAATGCATGGAATCACCAAGTATATACATACTGTTCTACGAATTAACTGCATTTAGACAAATTCTTATCCGTCTTTACTATATTTTAAATGCATTGTTTGACTGGCTTTGTTAAGCTATGAGGAGCTAACATTTGAAGAGGTACTGTATTTAAATGCATTTAGACTTTAAAGAATGCAGCTGTGTGTCAGAATCCCCTGACATGTGATACAAAACAGCTTGTGAAATATATTTCCTTTCAGTTTACAGCAATATATTCTATTTTCAGCTTTTAAAAAATTAATTTCAACTATCAAAATAATTAATGTCTTTTTATTTGAATCTAACTAACTTTCTCTACCATTCATAATACAACACTATCAAATGAAAGGGTTAAGTTGTAAAACAAATTTGCTCTTTACTCATCCCCATGTAACCACGAAGGCTATAAATGTTTTCCCTTTAATATCATTAACAGCAGAATAACGATCCCAATGCCATAGTCATGAACTAAAAAATACTGAGCACTGCTGCCATAAAAAAAATCACATTTTTCATTAGCCAATATAACAACACTAAGCCTTCAGACTGGGCTGTTTGCAGTTAATTGAACACTTCTCCGAAATGTACTGGTCAGGATTAACATTTACGCTAATTTTGTATCCTTCCACGATATGTAAAATTGACATTGCCATAGGCCTAGTGACTTCATTTATGCACTGTTCCAAGTGTCAACATCTGTACCTAAATTGACATTGCCATGGGCCTAGTGACTTCATTTATGCACTGTTCCAAGTGTCAACATCTGTACCTAAATTGCTCAATTTAGCATCCATAAGTTAAGACATCACAGCTAACTTGTGTGAAAGCAAACCAGTCAGCACGTACATTTTAATATTTGAGGATTAGGCAGGGCTACATAGCTATGACCATAGTGCTAGCAGTGATGATTTTGGTTGTCACAAATGTAACACATGTATACAGTTATCTACATTTGTGACATATTTATACTTACCAGCTATTATCCATAGCTCCACCTGCATGCAAAATATAAAAATACAGACCACCAACCCCTGCCTACTCAAATGGTTGGTGGCACATTTTATATATTCCCCAAGAAACTGTTGGTTTTTCCAGGATGAAAGTTCCCTATATGCTAATCCAGAATATAATCTACCCCTGTACGAAATTCCATCCAAATTCGTTGAGCCGTTATGACATGATTGAGTAACAAACAAAGATACAAACTTTCACATTTATAATAATATTATTATTAAGATTTCAGCAGTGATAACTGATTGTGTGTAATATGTTGGATTCAGGGATTGAAATAATTATTTATTGTGTTTTTGTACACCTACAGGAGAAAAAATATGCATTAAAATAATTTTTACAAAAACAAAAGAAAACGAATGAGCTTATAACACATCCCAACATTTTTGAACACAAATAATGAAATTTTTACTGAGGCAGTACTCGAATTGGCAGATAATGTTAACAAAATAGACACACAAGTTGATTTTGTAAACAAAAATTATGTACATAATTCGTAAATTTGGATTTTGTTTTTTTGTAAATAGTAAGTCTTTACAAAAATACGAAATTACCTTATCACCAAACATTTTATTTTTTATCTGGAGGCTTTTGATCATTAGGACAAATGTAACTATATTAAAAATATAAATGCTGGGATTATAATTTTCGAATAAAATAACATTCAGGTCTTTCAGTGAAAACATAAAATAAACACACATATTTTCAACAATTATACTTCATATACTGCATATTATATCAATGATAATTTAAAAATTATTGTTTCAACAATACTTTTTGACAATAATCCTTTTGCTAAAAAATAAGATATGAAACATAAAGAAAATTGTATGAAAAAATCAATTTACTTCATAACCATTTGAAATAACGAGATGAAAAAGAGTATATTTTAAATAGAAATAAACTACAATCTCTGAAAGTTTTATAGGAATCAATTCAGCCATTTTGGAGCCTATTTTGGACAGAGAGACAAAAATTTTGAAAACAGTTATTTAAGCTTCAACATTTCTTAAATAGCATGTTATACTTAGGTATTGGTATTAATTTTGAAATAACAGACAGATAATTCTATTTCATTTATTAATATACATATCTATTAATATTTTAACTTTTACACTATAATGCACATGGACGTAAAACCAATTATGCAAGTTACGTAAAGGGGGGTGATCGCAAATCACAATTTCTGCCCTAGGCAAAGGAAAGCCTAGATCCGTCCCTGGCACTGGAACTCCAATTTTTTTTCTCCAAAGGTTGATTTGGAAATTTAGGCAGGACCAGCCTTTTTCCATTAAGTTTAAATGGAACCAATGGCACTTCATGACAGCAAAATATAAATGTACATCTCCTTGGTGACCATCCAAGGTTTCAAAGAAAAATAACAATGAAGCAAGCAAACCAAATGGTTTCACATTACAGCTCAGGAACTTGCTCATCATCAATATAAACATCAAAATTACTACATGTAATGACATCCACACGCTAATTATCATAACTATAATTTTATTTACAACGAAATGGTTCTTGTTTAGAATGCGTAAAAAAAACCTTGTATCAACACCTTCATTTAATCTTGTTATTTAAGTTAACTCAAAATGTCTAGAATGTCCCCAGCGGAAGAGAGAGTATTAGAAGGGCAAATTATTGTTCAAACAGGTATGAATTCAATAAACAGTATCCTTTGGTATGTTGCACTTTCAAAAATTATACCTGCATAGTTAGCAAACAAGGTCCAAAATAACATGGCAAAGATCAGAAGTTAACATTTAGAGCATAAAGTAAAATCACTGACAGTATTTCAAGGTCTACACATGTGATTCAACTAGAGAAACACAAATAAATGACATAAAAATAACATTGTTCTTTCAGTTTTGATTAAGTAAGCCATGGTATGGTACACAACATGACCTGCCTACTCAGGGGTTTAAACTCTAACATAATAGGTTCGGATACTCTGAGTCCACTTATTTATGCATGAATACGATGGCAAGGGTATCAATGAAAGTAGAAAATCTGCACTTCCACTGCCTGTGTTATCCAACAGATCTAAAAACAACAGAAATATCTTGTACAAATCATAAAATAAGCGCCTATTTAGTTTGAGGTAAAGAGAGAACACACATTAAAGAGAGCAATATCATGTAAGATGCAGTCTTAATGCCAAAATTAAACTTCTAATACACACTAATCTCCCCCTCCCCCCCCCCAAAAAAAAACACCAACGCACCATAATTTCTGAATCAAACCTCACTAAGTGCACATGAACATGTAACTCAGTTTTGTAAATACTTTATTGTTACATATATATTCTCTAGAGAAAATATACTTTGTGTGTCACAATGCTGTGTTTAGAATTAAGAAGGAAAGTTTTATAATTTTAAAGGTTTAAGTTTCCTACGAATATTAGGAATCTGATGTTACCACCAACCAAGTTTGAAATAAGCAATGAGGATGACGTGTGGATATGTCACAGTGTGGTTGTGGCCTGAACAGTGATTAAGGTTTAAAATGTTGGACCCGACACTGCAGTTGCATTCAGCCTACTGTCATATCATACTCAAAACTACATGTTAAACTTACTAACAGATTTGTGTTGGTTGCTATTTATAATGGACTATTGTACCAATAACAGCAGAATATTGATATAGGTACATTAATGAGGAACTGTTTTCAACAATCACTAGTTCTACACAGATAGCGTAACTTAAGGGTCTTAAATTTTATTTAATAATATAATATACCCTTTTGACAAACTCTGACAATAAATTCTTTGATTTGATACAAAAACATAAAACAAATACTGCTAGTGATTCAACTCAATCATTGCTGAAATAATAATAATAATAATAATAATATGTTCCGCATAAATATCACAATATCAGAGAACAAAAAAAATCCTGACAACATTAGATGTAACTCTTCAGTTAACTATTTTACAACAAACATACATTAAATAAAATTCCAATAAAAATTAACAATACAAATTAATAAAGAACATAGTATAAGCATTCCAAAACTTCAGTCTAACAGATACATTTAGCCATAGACTTGGTTCATAAATACCATCATTAAAAGGATAAAAGGTAATCAACAGATCTAAAGTACTACCACAAAAATATCAATAACTACTGTTTGTACTAAATGTGTAATCACTATACCGCCCATACTTTTGTTATAATACTTGGCACTTCCATGTGAAACTTTTATGGACCTTTACAGTACACGGCACATTCAACTACAAACCGAAAAAACCCCATTAGAACCTTGAGCATAAATGCAAATACTTACTACAGACCAAAATCTCATGTGAAATTTCTCGCTCTCTAAAAGTATATAAAATTAACTTAACTTTCTCAAATCAATCAGGAAAAAATCTGTAATTTTCTTGTTTACCAATATGGTAAATCAAGTATTTTATGAATGCGGGTACATACTGATTGACAACATACAAGATTGCATAGACTATTTATTGCATCACTCCACAACTGTGATGCAGGTATAGTTCGCTATAACATGGCCATAACAAGGCTGTCTTGGTACAGAGATTGCAAAGGTAACTGGTACACTGCTGTGGTAAAAGCTGCTGGATGGAAAACACAAAAAAGTTGATATGTATGTGTCACTTCTCCAGTATAACTAGATTTCTGGATAATGGATGGTGACTGGTTGACACCCACATAAAAACAGGGTTCAGTTTTTTCATCAAAGGGAACAGAAAACAAGCTACTACAAAAAAGATGAGTTTTATATCAATGTACCAAAGTATTATTGGTTACAACACAAAATGGGCATACAGTAAAAAAAAATTACCAATCCTACTTTCCTCTACATTGATGCAAATTATTTTGATGTTCTTAACAGCTTAAATGGTAGCTTGGTCTTTACATTTAGTTGACAGAGACATCATTTGAGATGTAAACAGAAACGTACACAACACTAGTGAGACAAATACAACCATACATGTGCCTTAACTGGGATTCAAACCCAAAACTCTTCTTTCCATAATCTGGCATGCAACCAACTGCATTAGGAGCATCAAATTCAATAATTGTAATCAATCTAATGTTTTGGTAGACAGGGTTTAATAACTTGAAATATTTAAAGGGTCATCATTTTGAAAACAAGTATGTGAGTCACTTAAATAATTTAAGTTTACATGGCCCACTGTAGCACTATTAGTGTGTAAAATTTAGTAGGAATTAGTCGCTTGATTCCTGAAATAGCGCATAAACATTCCATTCTCTCAGCTGGCATTATCTTACAAAAAGGCAGCCAGAAGATGTTCTTATACATATATCAATACTTCTAATGGATACAGAAAGCCTTCAAAGTTAAGTTGAAATTGGTTGCATGGTTTTGTTGATCAGCATACTAAGCTAAAATTTTTACATGGCCACTATTTTGAAAATATAAGCCTGACCCCACTTAGGTCAGTTTACATGTCCTTTTGTAGTGCTACTTGTTTGCTAAATTTTATACGAATCCATCAATTGTGTTCTGAGGTATGATAAGAACCTTATTTTTTCATGTAGCATTATCTTACAATATGGCAGACAAAAGAGACAATATGTAGACACTTTTAATGGCTGTAATAGATATTGTCAGCAAAATGTTCATATGGCAGCCGTGTCTGATTCATACACTTAAAACATACCAGTTTATACGGTCTATAGGCTGTTCACAGTACAGTGAGCACTTTGGAAAACCCTCTCATTTGGAATAATAGTCAATAAATATATTTTATTGTAGCCTTAGACGTTAACTTCTGACTGTGGTGGAATATACATACTGTTTATTACAAACATGGCAATATTTATTTGTAGAGGTTGTTAAAGGATAAAAAAATAGCTGAAAGGAAAAAAGTAACTAGGGCCTCAAAAGTGATCACTTTACACAGTACTACTTTTTGCCAAATTTAAGAAGAACTGCTGATTGTTTCTAAACATATGACATAAAATTTGATTTAGTCATGTAGTGTTATTTAACACATTGTGGCGAAAAGAAGATATGTAGTGGCACATTTGAAACTTGTATCAGAGACTTTAATCATATAAAAAATTGGTTAAAATTGGTCACACAATATGGTAGATATAGCTAATAAACCTAATATTTTTATACAACCACCATTTTGAGGAAGAAAAAAAAAAAAAAAAGTCATATCAGTTTAAAAACCATATAACATGGCGTAAAATAGTATTGCTTACACGCCAAATTAGGTGGGAATCAGTTTGGTAGTTTCTACTTATAAGTAGATGGGACATTCAATACTTCAATATCTCGATACTAGGCTGTATCGAAAGTATCGAGTATCACGACGTCCACATCAATACTTTTTATAGACACGTGTAAATGGCTTCGCATGCCATTTTCCCTATTGTCACGAAGCGGCACCATTTATTTCTGTTCTGCAGTTTACTAGTTTCGGAAAGCCAGTGAAGGGTCATATTTATTAAATGATTCAGCTAATTATTCCATATCGATGACAGAGAAACGTGTAGTAAGGATTGCAACAGAAGAACATGTATTCAAGAGTTGCAAATAGGCATTACGAACAGTAAGTCAGTGTGTATTGTAAATAAAGTATTTTGAAATGCTTATTAGAATGTTTGAAATGTATGTGGCCTAAAATACCACTTTTCAGCTCTTTTTTGCGGTGTAAAAATAACACGTTTATTGTACGGAAACTCAAACTCTGTAAAAAATATCAACATCCTGAATGTGTATAATATTTAAATTAGTACGAACTACATATTTATAACGTTTTTTTTCAGTGAGGTTGAAACTTGACAGGTTATATCAGGCCTTCTCAATTGGCGGCCCGCGGGCCAGATCTGACCCGCAGACAGATTTCTGCTGGCCCGCCAACACAATGTCAAAAATGAGGGTAAAACCAGTTTGAATGACGCTAAGGAAATTAATTAAATGTAAATTGAGTCTGCCGAGTGAACATTAACTGGTTTGTAGCTTACCCGGACGTATTTCCAATCTATAAATGCTTTTGCTGACTTTTTTTGTGTCAACGAGATGTCGTTATGAACGTGCCCCTGTAAACTGCGCTTGCACTTGGTATGCCTTCATGAGCCGCGCTTGGCGTGCTCTTGTGAACCACGCTCAAGATGGCTGTCCCGTTATCGACACATGTGGCGACTGGCTTGGGTGCGAGAAGCTATCAGTTTCATGGCAGCAGTGGCAGTTAGTGGGTTGTTTTGTGTGTTGAAGCAAGTGTGTGTATGTTACAGTATTACGTATGTGATTTTGCTAGTCGAAAAGTAGTACAAGCATTTATTTCATATTGAAGTGCAGAATCATGCTGTGTAGTAAATATAAATATAGAAAAGTGAACACAGAAAACCGATAGTTCAAGACAGAGTGGACGGACCAACTTAGTTTTTCAATGGTGGGTCTAAATAAGCCAATGTGCTTAATTTGCAATGAAGTGGTATCAGTTGTCAAGGTATGTAACTTAAAACGACACTGCGAGAGTAAACACACTGAGTTTCACAGTAAGTTTCCATGTGATTCTTCTTTAAGACAAAGAAAAATAAATAGCATGCTATTATCATACAAACAGGGAAGTTCAATGATACATGGGGGAAATTCAGCTCAAGATAAATGTACAGAAGTTTCTTTAAGAGTTTCTTGGATTCTGTGTAAAAACATGATTCCTTTGACTCATGCTGAAGTTGTGAAAGAGTGCATGCTTCAATCTGTTAACGTTATGGAAGGAGAGGAAACTGTAAAAAAATACCAGAAAATTCCTTTATCAAACGACACTGTCACCCAACGTTGCAATGAACTTGCCAATAACATAAGTTGTCACTTAGTAACTGAACCTTCACAATGCAGTTGTTTTTCCCTGACTGCTGATGAGTCTATCAATATTTCAGATACAGCTTAGTTGTCTGTTTTTGTCCAATTTTTTAATGGAAAGAGATTTGTGGAAGAATTGTTAGGACTCATACTACTATATGGGATAACCACTGGAGAATTTATATTTAATGAGATTTCAAAACGTCTTGCCTCGAAAAGTGTAAACGTTGCAAATATTGTATCTGTAGTAACAGATGAGAGCACCAGCGATGGGAAGTGAAAAAGAAGAGTTTGTTGGAAAACTGAAACTAATTACAGCTGTATAATTCCTTACTGTAGCATTATCCATAATATTGTTCTCTGTGGTAAACTGAGTAAGGATTTTTTCCCCTTGCTTACTGAAATTGTAGAACTAGTAAACTTTTTGAGGTCAAGATCAGCTCTTACGCATAGGAACCTCAAACAATTTTAAAATGATCTTGATTCTGAATCCAAAGATGTGCTTCTCTATGACAATGTTAGGTGGCTAAGCAAAGGCCAAATGCTAAAAAGAGTTTGGGGTTTGAGAGAAGAAGTTGTTCTTTTCCTAGAACTGATGGACACATCTGAAAAGAGAGATCATTCCTTAAATTTACTACGAAATCCAAATCAACTCGCAAGGTTTTCTTTTCTGGTTGACATTTTGTCATACCTAATAAATTGAACCTAAATTTGCAAGGTACATATAAAACTATGTGTGAGTTGTCAGAATCTGTCTTGAGTTTCAAGAAAAAGATAGAATTCTTTATTCAGGATTCTCTGAGTGGTAATCTTGATTTTTTTCCTACACTGAAAGAATTTGTAAAACGCTAATTTATGAACTTAAAGATTAGTTTTCAATTGATGAAGTGAGGCTGAAGCTAGAAATATGTGATTTCTCTGTTCAGCTAAGTGTGAATGAGATCTTCAAGACATCCACCGACTACATAAACTTCTGGATTGAACTAAGTAAAATGAACAAGTTCCCATACATCACAGAAATAGCAATCGAAATACTCACAATGTTTGGATCAACATGGATCTGCGAGAGCACATTCAGTGCAATGACTAACATCAACTGCAAGAACAGAAGTAGTTTGAAGGATGACACTACTCTTGAAAACCTAATACCAATTTCTCGCACCAATTATGAGCCTCAGTACGTCGAACTTATAAAGAACAGAACCAGCCACTTATCACACTGAATTCCTTGTCAGGTTGGTTAACATGCAATTGTCTTTTTTTTGTCAAGTGTATTTCCAGAGGCTTCGAACATGATGTAATAACGTGATTTATATCTCTGACAATTGTGTATTTTTGTTTGTTAAAAAATTAAAATGAGGTTCATTAAAATAATTTTATATTTGGCACGTATAAATATATTTGGCCCCCACGGTACCTTAGATAATTGTAAAATTAATGCAAGTGGCCCGCAGGTAAATTTAATTGAGAAGGCCTGGGTTATACAATAATTCGAATATTTACTTCATATGAACAAATTTTACTCTCGTCCATTAAAACAATATGTAATTAAAAAGAATACATTCTTGCAAAAAGAGGTGTAAACCAATGCCATCTCATGAAAGATGTTAAACTAAAGTCTCATCCAACCCCATCCAATCCTTGGCAATAAAATTAAGGGATGACTTTGTCATAAAAAAAATAAGTTAGGTTGGAATGGTAACATACAATGATCATACTATAGTATTCTTTATTCATAGACAGAGCTGCTGTGGGTCACGATACAGTTTGGCCATGCTACATTTCTATAACTGTCACAATTAAGTTCAGTATTCTGAATGCAAATATTTTTTACGTGAAATCTGTGTTTATAACCGGTATTTCATATTTATTTTACGTGTTTTGTGTGCGCAAAATGTGTAAAAATGACAAATGTAAAACAAACAGAATAATAAATTTATCTTACTTCCGGTAGGGGAAGAATGGCTATTGTTGTTTTTTATCCGGCGGTAAACAATTCTCACATTTCCTCTACATGACTTAATCGAGAAAAAATTTAATACATGTTTTCCTAAATAAAATTTTTAAGCTTTCTTAGATAGAAAATTGACATGCCTGATGTGTTTTTTTTAGTATTATATAAGTGATATAAATTTCACATTCGTTTCCATCATCTGAAATATTTTCTTGCACAATTTTTCTTTGATTTTAAACTTTATCATAAATTTGGCAGAGAACAATGAAAATGTAATTTACAAAAATTTGATTGCATTATTTAAATTTTTTTACTTGAGTATCGAGCTGAAAACTGTATGGAGTATTGAAAACATGGCATCATCCCACCCCTACTTATAAGCTTAATTTTTTGATGTGTTATCATCTTACAAAATGGTGGGCCAATAAAATATTTATTTCTAAATTCATTACTTACATGAGGCCCTGTCAACAAAACAAATTTGATTTAAATTGGTCAAATGGTTGCTGCAATATAACACAACCCCCTAAATTTTAAAATGGGCACCATTGTGAAAATAAGAACACAATGTAATTGAAAACTATACAATTATGATGTCCTTACTAAGTACTGATTGTATATAGAGTGTGGTGAAACTCAGTTTACTGGTTCAAAAGTTTTCTGGGCCATACACACAAACAGGAACATAATCACATAAGCCTATCTTTACATCAGAAAGTAGGCAAAAAGAATGTCACATATTAACATTGGCATCAATGCATCTCATGCTTACGTTTAGTGAGACCATATAAATGATATATTCTTGAAGCTTAATTCCACATGCGAAGTTGTTGACAATGCTAGGTAAAATAAATGTACAATTAATGTAAGCAACAGACTTTTTCTCATGAGTTTAACGGTTCCCAAGAACTACCTTTTAAGATTTCTACCTTCATAAAATTTGTACTTGCAAAATTGAGGGTCTACTTTATTACAGTTCTATTCATGCCATATTCAATTATAAATTGCAACAACCTTGTGACTTTAGTGTAGCTTATGTGGTGTTTCACTGTATGTGTCTATCAAGATAAATGTTGAATCAAATGCTTGTAATTTTTTACTTGTATTGAGCATTATTTTTTGATAACAGAATGTCAGATGATGACATATATGATGAAATTTCTACTTCCTAAGCAAGTTAAAATCTGTTTTCACATAAAGTATAAACTCTACTTCACAGTAACGATATGGACTTGTAGACACAATTTGAACTTTAAGTGCACATTTGATTAAATCTGCACGTGATCTTAAAATATATAACTTTCAAGATTCAATTTTTCTTTTATTGTACCATCCATTGTGATATATTTTTAGACAAGACACTGAAACAAAGTGATAGTACCACCATTTTTGTAACTAGGCAATAATTATGTTGTATTAAGTAGATTAAGTTTTCAAACTCAAAAACACATGAAAATATATTTTGTTTCAAAGTTATTAGAGTAGTTTAGTGAGAATATCACAGCTGTACACAATGTTCACTTATTAATGTGCACCATACCAGCAAAAACTACACACTACAGCTGACATATATAATGTACACATTAAAAGCCTTACATACACACCAATAACATATTTTAAAAATTCGAATAAACTGTTTTTGCATAAATGTGTACAGCAGATAGCTGTTCACCTGTGAAGTGCAGCAGGCATGCTAAACATATGAAACCAAAATTACTATCCTAATGTTTTCTTTGTCAGTAAGATCCACAAAATTTTTGGTTTCTACACGTATCTAGAGAGGAATGTATCCCTAATGCTACATAGGTAACAATCATGCCTGACAAATAAGAACCCAAAAAATGGTGACGTGTGAAATTTGCAAAATACCACACAATTGTGTTATTACAAGTTTTCCAAAATTTCTAAATTTTTCTTGAAACACTAAATTTTGCACCAAATAAAACATTTTTTGTGTGTTTACATTACAACACTATACAAGATTATGGAGGACAGTAACACAAAACATCAACACGCAATATATTTGAACTTTATAACATGAATTCATATTTGCTTTAATATGTGGTAGGCAGGCATAAGAATGAGATTTTATATGCTTTGGAGTTTGGTTAATTTGAAATTCCGCAAAATATGTAAATTCAAAGTTTAATTTCCTCAACGTGTATGTATAATTCAGATAATTCATAAATAATGCATTGGTTATATTCTTACAGCGAAGAAAGAAAGCATTGCAAGCATAAGGTCGGTGGCAGCTAACTTGTGTGTAATGTCTATCTTTATATATATATATAATTCTTCTGCACGTGTGTATGTCACTGAATTCCTCCTAAACGGCTGGACCGATTTTGATGAAATTTTTTGTGTGTGTTCAAGTGGATTCGAGAATGGTTTAGATTCACAATTCGGTCCACTACAAAATGTTTTTTAAATAAATTTTTTATTTATAAGTTATTGTTGATCTTGGAATGTTTTACATTGTATCCGGCAGACAGCGCTGCGATCGCGGTGTCGAATATCCAAAAATATTTCATTTTACTTCCAGTTTGTCCCGATAGTGGCGCTGCGATCAGATTCAGGAGAATTTCGTAACTTTGTGTTGTTATTGTGTTAAAATAAATCACGGGCTAATTGAAATATTACATTCAGATGTAATTAGTGTGTGAAGGGTTTTGAAGTGTAGATAAAAACTATACATTGTGCAAATTCGGTGCGGTATTGAAGTGAGTATTTTACATAAATTCCTATCAAATTTACACGTGCGTTGATTAACAATCATCCTAACCTACAAATTTATTTGTGTAGTTAATTGATTTCATAACAAATTTTTATTATTGTTTTTATTTTAAATTGTTACTTATCGGAAATATTAATTTACCCTTTAATTAAAACAAGTTTAAGTTTCTATTCAACATAGCTTCTATATTCAACTTAGCTCATAGTATATACATATTCACACGCAATCGATAGGTCGAATTGTGGTAACTGTACATGTGATGACGTGAGGTATTGTAATAACTTTTTTAATAAAAATTTTCATCAAAACGGTCCAGATTGTTACAACTTATTAAAAAAAGTTTGAAATTTTCGGATTTAAGACATATGTACAGGACAACGTCTGTCGGGTTCGCTAGTCTCCTATAAGATAGCAAGATTTTGACAGTCAGTGAGTGGCAACTTGACGTATATGAAACAAAGTGCCATTTACAAAATTGTGCATGAATGAACAATAGTTAATATTAAGTTGGCTATTCTGAGTGCACTGGCGATGCACATCAGACAAGTGTAAAATACACGATAAAGAGTTCCTACATTAATTAATATGTTTTATTTTACGTGGTCACAAAACCGTGGCTGTAAGTTTTACAAACTAATCTTCGTGCTAAAGTAGTAATGTATAGGTGTTCAAAATTAAATGCACAATAAGACGATTCATAGCCGGATGAAACGCGACTTCAAACCTTACATCATTTCATGTCGTATTCCCACGGTCCATCTATACTTACCATATGTGCTAGATATTAATTACAAAAGCCTACAGAAATATTGCATGATAATATTGAATTATTTTTTCAAATAATTTGATGGAATGTATTTCAAATTTGTGTCGTTTCAAGACAGTAATAGGAGAAAAGTCAAGTTTTAAAAAGTAGGATTTAGAGGCGGTGAACCTGCTGCTATCTGTCGGTACCGCACACAGCTCACACACTTTACCATGTTGTGTGCACCATCTGTGTGTTCTTTCTCGAACCTAACCAGCTATAACGCTCAAATGAATATGTTTCGTATGTAAAATAACAAATTTACGAACAGATACCAATAGTTTTATTTTTTCTGCGAGTTCTGCATAATTTTTAAAGTAACATATATTTTGTGTACAGCGATTTTGATTACTAGTAATTTCTATTGGGCCAGTAATTGTCAGTCTATGTCCTAAACATGCCATGTTTTTTTCCAGAACCCATTTCCTTGTTTTCATGTAGCATCCAACTGACACACCAGCTGATGGCGAAAGGATACATAAACTAAAAGTAAACATTAGATTGAACTGTCAAAATTTTGCCAACTTACATGAGATAGACAGTACTGGTGGACGGCCAGCTGCTAAGTCGAACTCTTGTCGCTCCCCCCACCCCCATCACAGTCAGCAGACAAAGAACTCCCACAGTCTGCCCTTTCCTATTGTTTATCCTCCTACTCCGAATTTTTTTTCAACCCAAACTTGACGTGTCAAAGACTTTGTTGAGGAAACGGGCACCAAGAAGAAGTAGATTTCAATAAACTACTTCTTCAAGAAGTAAAGAGGAGGAAGGGCTGTTTGTTATTTTATTTCTCTAGTGTTTTTTAATGCTTTTTGCATGTAAGCTGGATGTCCACAGTATGCAATTTGTGCATGTTCGTAAATTAATTAATATCACTGTGCTACACTGTATTTTAAAACCAAATTTACGTTCATAAGTACAAATGTGAGATAGCTCTGTTTCTGAGTTAACAAGTGAAAGACGAACTGTCACATCTGTCAAGTTGTTGAATATTGCCTGTCAGATTTAATTTTTATCACCTGCTTAAAGATGATGTTTAGGTATATTTATACTGTGTCTACTTAGTGCTTTAAATCACTGTTTATGTACACACATCCATTTATGTGTCAAATTCTTAAATTTTTTTAACTTGGAAATATTTTTAGCATATCTCAATGTTTTTCAGTACTTCTAAAGATTCATTTTAAAGACAATACATCTACCATTACAACAATACCTGGGGAAGAAAACCTATTCTTTAGTGTGGGATTAACTGTCTTTGTGCTCGCCATATGATACGTCACATGCCAGTCAACAATCAGTTAACAACAATTGTTAAATAAGTCCTCTGAATTTCTTGCAAAAATCTACTGAAAATGGAATATGAACTTGTTAAAAGCTACGTGGCGTACAATATTTACATAATTTTTTGTCAACAAGGTAGGTTTGAATAAGCGTCTGGGATACCATTTGTTAGAAAAAGTCTGCCTATGAATATAAATTAATGTTTTGTTAATGTAGAATTACTTTTTTTTTTGTTAAGAAGCCATTGAAAATTGACTTTGCAATTGTAAAAAGTTGTGTGGCATGCTGAATTTAGACTTAATTTTGGCGACATGGGGAGGTCATATTTGCTTAAGGGTAGAGCTGAGCCGATACCCACACCCAATTTAAATATTGGCCAATATTACAGTATCGGAACCCGACCGAACCAATTTTATTTTTTGGCCGATATTGAGACTGATATTTACATTTATGCTTGGCTGTAACACTAAAGGATAAGAGTGGCGACTTTGGAGTAGGACAGGCTCAACTGCTGCTGTTTTGTGTTTTGAGGCAGAGCAGTTGTCCTTCTTATTCTACAAAATAAACTGAAAGGCTGGTGCTCAACTAAAGGAAGGGTGAGTGCGAAAATAATCATCTACTGGAAGTGAGATGCTGCTCCCCCCCCCCCCCCCACTGTGGTCGCCTGCTGTGACAGGCACTGTAAACGATAATCATCTATAGGGTGTGGTGCAGGTCGCTGAATTACCAGCTTTGCAGGGGTTACACTGCACTTCAATCTCGTTATTTCGGTATTTAAATTCTTTTAAAAGCAATATGAAATCTGACCTTCATTACCTAGCAGTGCTTTAATTTTACTCTCACTAAAATAAGGGCATGCTGAATTTAAAAACTACACATATTAATAATTTTTAATATTCTGAATACAAATAAACAAAGTTGAATTATGCTGAGAAATGTGATACATAACCTCGTAGATTTAATATTTTTTATTTGATAAGTTATAAACATAAATTCCTTAAGTTGCCCTAGCCTAAGATTAAAAATATATTACTCGAGTATTTTTTGAGTGTTGCTTTTATTTTCCTATTTTGAACAATTTAAATTAATTTATCTATAGTTATGCACGTTAACTTAAAGCAACAAAAAGTACATAGTGTGACACCGACTTTAACACATATTTCCATCAGCTTTCCAAAACTTTTTTAGTGCTAACAGAAGTCTTTCCGTTCATTACTCATACAGCCATTGTATTGGTATTCAATATTGACTGTATTGGCAAGGAAGTATCAGTTCGTACCGATATCGGTAAAAATCTGTATTAGCTCAGCACTACTTAAAAGGTATCATTTTTGTTGGAAGACTATTAAAATAATTAATAATTTTTAAAAACAATGTTTTGTTTTCATGTTAGAGAAACTGAATATGAACTTAATGCGAAAAACACAGTTTATGTGTTTTGGAGGGTTAAAACAATTAGAGTTTAAACAAAGTCAATCAAAGAAGCATATAGGGCATAAGAGACCGTTCCTGAGTAACTTGAGAACTCATACGATCAAGATTTGATGGTATCTGATTACTATAATGTGTAACTTTGCGCAACAGCCCTTCAAAAGCGGCACGAGTGTGACTTAAGAGGAATTTTTGAGAGTAGGTGTTGGCGGTCGGTCAAAATTCTAATAAGAATCCCTTCGAAATAACGACCCTTTTCCCAAGAACCATGAAGAGCCATAGAATCAAGAGTTGACCGTAATATGTAACCTTCCAGTATTTAAACAAATCAACAATTTCCATTTTTTATGCTACCAATTACAACTAAATATAATAACTATCCTGCAAAAAAATTTCAGTGGAAGTACCAGTTTACAGAAAAAAAATCATAATTCACACCAAAAGTGCTTTTGAATGATTAGTATTTATAACTACCAATACATTTTAAAGTGAGTTGTCAGTTTAACATAAAATTGTAACATAATCACATCTAAAACTTTTATGTATTATATTATTACATTATTATGTAATTTTGCCAATCGTTATGAGTGCATGGTACATAAATAAACACTATACCTGATAACTGTGTAAACTTTTGGAAATCACATAGAAGACAAAAGAAAGGGGAATGCTACTTAGCTGTTTTTTATAGTATTTTAAACAAATATTTTACCAGATCGTCATATTTCTGCCAAGCTATTTCTTCCACAGCAAATCTATATACGCATTTTATTGCATTACAAGATATCGTGGAAAATAAATTCATCAACCCGGTAAAATATTTGCTCACAAATCCATTATCCAGGATTGCCCGTTCTTAGTTTTCTCTGTTTGCATACAAAAGCCAAAAATGTTATTGGCATTAATTTATGTCTCATGCATTATTAACAAAAACACCAAAAAAATACTTGAAAAAATAACCTGACGACTTTCTCACAAACGTAACTGAGACAATAACCAATAACAAACTTTTATGCTCCACATTCACATTACACATAATTAAACTGTGATTATTTAGAAAAAACAAAATGTGTGTGTGTATTATATATATATGCGTGTGTATTATACACACACACACACACTCACTGCAAAAGATTTCTATTACATGTACATTAACGAAAATATATTACAGCTACAACAATTTGCATGCTTTATTGCTGCGAACAGGTATCTTGTTGGTAGGTAGCCGTTTCACCACAGCTAAACCACAAAAATTATGTTCAATATGATAAATTACAGTATTATATAAAAAATTGGAAACTATTAAATATACTACCTACTGTTCATGAGGTCTATAAAATATTCATGTAGCTATTTTGGTGTTTAAAAAAGGCAATTCTTGAATTTATTTTACACCTTACATACCTAGAGAAGCATATTAATTTAATACTGAAAAAGTAAGCCCAATTTTAAATTTATGTGCTACCATAAACCCTGCAATTGTCGTCTAGTAGCAATGCAGTTTAATGTTGACATAATGGTAAGTACACTACATGATCAAAAGTATCTGGACACCTGTGAAACATGCACTGCCATCTACCACATGGAACACATGGTCAGCGATCACAGTAGTCAGCAGACAGCGCAAAACAGCCAAATAGGATGGTCTAAGGAACTCGCTGACTTTCATCTGGTGACATGGTAAGTGTGTGCTGTGCGTAAGATTTCCACCCATCTGAGTATTCCTACGACTACTGTTTCTGATGTTATAGCGAAGTGGAAATGTTTGTAAGAGACGTGCACAACACAAAAGCATGCAGGCCAATCTATGTTGACAGCCAGAGACCATTGAGTGTTGAAGAGGGTCATACAGCATAATGGTTTCATCATCCATTGCCACCATCACACAGGAATTCCAACCTGCATCAGGATCTACTCCATGCATCATCGTAGTTCAGCTTGAGATACAGAAACTTAGTTTCCATGGCACACAGCAGCTGCCCATAAGCCACACATCACAGGAAAATGCCAAACATCGCCTTTCAAAGTGTAAGGAGCATTGAAACTGGACAATAGAACAGTGTCAAACCATTGTGTGGGGTGATGAATCTCTGTATATAATGTGACAATCCGATGGTAAGGTGTGGGTGTGGTGAATGTCTGATGAACGACATATATCAGCCCATATAGCACTGACTGTGAAATTTGGGGGTGGTGGGATTACAGTGTCATGTTTCTCCTGGACGGGGTTTAGTCCCCTTGGTCTTTACGTGGCACTGACAAGGCACAGGTTTACGTTTACATTTTAACAACCACTTTCATGTTGTTTAACATCCAAGATCAGTTCGGAGATGACCATTGTGTCTTTCAACATGACAGAGCACCTACCCATTCTGCAAGGCATGAGAGGGAGTGGTACGATGATAACAACGTCTCACTAATGGACTGGCCTGCGCAGAGTTCTGATTTGAATCCGATAGAACATCTCTGGGATGTTTTGGAACACAGACTTCATGCTAGACCACACAGACCCACATTGATACCTCTTTTCACTTTGGAACACCGCGAGAAATGGGCTGTCATTCCTCAGGAAACCTTCCGCCACCTAATTGAAAGTATGTCTGCAAAAGTGCATGCTCTCATCAATGCTACGGTGGACCAACACTGTATTGACTGCCAGTGATCCCGATGGAGGGCGACCCAAACTCATACTTCATTTTCAGGTGAATGTCTGGACGCTTTTGATCATGTAGTGTAGATAATTAGGTTTCCTATTTCCCTCTTGTGGAGGAATTTTTGAACAACTGTATGTGCATTATCCCCTCGGTAGATTTTTGGAATCATTATTTTTTAAATTAAATTTCCAAAGTAGGCAATTTGACCCCAATTTAGTAACGCTACAGACTTAAAAAAGAGCCAAAATTTCCATAATGGTAATTAGGTACTTCTTTAACAGCTGGCATAAACACAACCATTTTTTGTAATGTGAATATACTATTAATTTTGTTTGGTGCATGGTAAAAAATACTCATGTGCATTAACATGATATATGTTAGAGGGTTTTGCAGTTTAGCTGTGAGATAGCTCTCAGTGAGCTAGGTACTGGATGGGGTTCACTTTGATGCCAGCAATCTACCACATAGCAAGAAACACTGCAAGGTTGTACAATACAACTCCCTTCCTTACATGGACACCTGCACATTATTTTGTATAAAGCAAACTGGCATTAAACAACTTCAGAGTCCAACCTTTTTCTTTAAATGATCTTTATTTCATAATTCCCTGGACTAGCATTTGCTTCTTTCCTCTGGCTGATAAAGCTACGTGTCAGTCAGAGCAGCCACAAACCAATAGTAGTTACCAAGACCAGAAATCTCTCACATTTTTAGTTTTTTTTTTTTTCCTACCTCACAATCTCAGTAAACAAATTCCAATTTTCTTTTATGTTCTTCACTGATAAATTAATTAAAAATTTAAATTATTTCTTTCACCTGCCATTAAATAAAATGGGCTCAGTCCATACGACAAGTCTAGTTTTGTGTACGTGTGTATGTACATCCACATGCATTCAAACATGCATGTGTGTGTGTTTTTTTAATGCCCCCCCCCCCCCCAGCCCATCACTGCAACACAACATATTTTGTTGGGAGCCAAGTGGATGCTTTGTGACATTGTGCCCAGCACAGACACAGGCAAGATGATGCATTCAGTGCATACAACTTTGTGTGCCCATCAGTCATTCCTCTACTGCAACCCAAGTGTCAATCTATTCCTTCAAGAATATCAAGTTGAAAAACCCCATGACTTGGCAAATGATTTTCATCTATCAACTTGTTTACTTGCCAGATGCTGGTACCAGGAAGGGGGGGGGGGGGGAGGGGGAGGGGGAGAGAGAGAGAGAGGAGAGAGAGAGAGAGAGCCCAAGTAGTACAGGGTCTGCTATTGTGATGTGCTGTCCTAGGCTTTAGAGTTTGTCTTTTTAGAACCCAGAAGCAATAACTGCCTATGGCCGACTGACTAGCTGAAGTTATACCTGAACAGGCGTACCAGTGCCGACATTAGGAAATAAAGCTGCCATTCATAGTTTTACTAGCCTGTCGATTTACCATAGGAGCTGTTGGATGAGTCATGTGACTTGTGAAGACTGACACCACTTGCTACTCTTAATGAAATAACCTAAGAGAATGTCAATTAATGAAACTTGAGCTTCTGCTCCCAACCTGTACACCTGGACTTGTCCTTCATGCAGCAAGACAAGATGTATCTAATTCATGGATAGATTACTTACCCTCACTTCAGCAGACACTTGTGTGTGACAATCCTGAGACAGACTTACTACCCTGGTGAGTCACAAAGAGCAATGGCTAGGAAATGAGAGATTAATGTTGGAATTTTATGGTGGATAATCTGCAAATAATGGATTTTTTTTCAGACTGAAATCTGACGATACATCCTCCGAAGGACATTACTCTCCCACAGTCATCCGTAAGGCTTGTAAAAGCAAAATATAAACCTTTGGAATTTTAGACTTCTGAAGTAGTAATGGCTTTTTTCTCACAAAATGCAAATACAATTTTGAATAACTATCAACATAGTATCTGGAAGGTGTGAACAACTAATTTGTTATTTTAAAATGCAATTTAGTAAACTGCATTTATAAAAAAAACTGATTTCAACATGTTAGTGTTGAAAATATATATCTTCTGTGAAGAACTTCACCTGTTAACTGATAACGACTTGAGGTTCACCAAGTATGTCATGGACATCACTATTTAGAGCCTTCCACACACACCTGCTTAGGTTAACGCATGGGGAGTTGGAGAGGGCCTACATGTTAATTCACATAAAAAATGTCAGGAATGATTACTTATTTAGGCAGAAATCACAATGGAAGGCTTATTCTATACGCCAAGCATTGTTTCCATTGAAATAAAAATTTCAACACAGAGCTTTTTAGTAATTTTTATACACTAAATTGTATTACAACCTAATACAAGAAACAAACAATTATAATTATGAATGCTTAGTAAAATTCACTTATTAAAACCTGAGTTTGTATGTTCATTACCCCTATATAACCGTAATTACAAGAGGAAACAGAATCAAACTTTTAATGAAATTCCAAATAAGTAGTTTACGTAGAAAACACTTTACAATTTAAATATTGAATAAATGTGCATTTTCTCATGATACCAAGACTGTGCACAGCCTTACTTTAAAACTTAAGTCACAGGTCTAGAAGTTTCCACCATTGCTATGGAACAATAAATAGCGAATTTTAAACTGGTTTTGGATGCTGGACACCAAATGCATCTGGACATCTGTGTTAAACTCATTGTTTGGTAACCATTTATTATGCTATTTAAAAAATATACTCAATGCACAGCTTTAAAAAAGCTTATTTCACAAAATTTTGGTCTAGGAAATTATATGCCATTTTGAGAGTAATGATACACACATTTCACCTTACATGTAATACAAAATGTTATGCAGACTTCAATGATAACCTCAAAGAAATGTGTCAGCTAATCATGGCTGAAATCATTAGCTGGGTCAATGCACACGCTAAACGGGAAATACTAAATGCCTGCTGACTTTGCAACAAAACTCTTAATATAAAACTAAAAAATCTATGCAAGTGTTGCAGGGAATTTTAATTAATCTATTACACTGATACTAATAAAGTCAGCTAATTAAATATTTAATTGTGCAAGCTTTTTAACAAAAGATAACTTATGTAAAACTGTCTACCGACAAAATTTATTTAGATTTTGTGACCAGAGTGCAGTATTTTTATCTCGATTTTCAGTTGCTACTGATTCAATAGAATATTAGACAACTGCTGAGAAGAGCTGACTAAGAGGCTTATAATTATAATAGTTCCATAAATCTAATTCTGGTTTGGCCAGTCATAATGCTGGAACATTATCACCTGAGTAGCTTATATGAGTGCTGCATGAGCAAAACCATACAGTTATGTATAGCATATTTTGTACTTTGTTTCACGAGTTACCTACGACATGCAGATTTAAAACATACTACACAAATAACAGAACAGTTTGTTAAGTAATAGGTTGTCTCAGTTAAAGTCATCACAAGTATTTTTTTGGAGTATCAGTGGCTATGATTCCCAATTTAAAAAAATCAAAATATGCAAAACAGCTTGCAAAAACAAAAATCATTAGAACTGATCTTTATGTTATAAAATACTTGGGGTGATAGAAGTCACCGTTTCAAGCCTGTTCATTTTATATTGTTAAACAGAGAAGTACATATATATTTAAGCCATTTCTGATTAATTAAAAATAAATAACAAAAAAAACTTCCAATATTTCAAGCATACTGTACAGTCAAACAGTAGATTACATTTATATAATTATTCACAGCTATAGCAGATATATACAATATTTATGATTTAAATAAATAACTTTTGTCAGTTATACAAACACATAAACCACATATTATGCATTTTCAATACATACTACCATACTCTCAAACAGTTCATATGAGGGCAAGAATGATAAATCTATAAACAATTTAGAATGACATGAACATCAAACAAACCATATTATTAGACCATATTTTGCAGTGTTTTTTATCATTGTACTGTACTTTAACTTGCCGGCAGATTTAAACACAGCCATCCAAATACTAGATTGTGTATTTTCAAGCAAAATACTTGCTTTCGGTGCTTTGTGAAACAGGAAATATATTTCTGTATGTTTCATACCAGAAATATATTTTCCTTTTTTCAAGACTGATGTGTATTTCATGCACATACACATAAGCTATAACGTACACAAACAAAATGTCATTCAACTACACTGTCACGAAGATGCAGTGAAGAAGTCTTGTAGTCTCTTCACTGTCCGCCTATCCAATGCACACAGATCAAAGTCAAATGTTTTCTTAGTAATTTCGTATTGCCCTGTCTCTGCAATTACCTGCACTACCCTCTGCAGCTCCGTGTTGTCCTCCAAGGTCATAATCTTGTGCTGCAAGTCCTTTAACTGAGAAACATAGTCTGGAGTGAAACATTCTGGAGCCGGTGGGGCCCCAAATTCTTCTTTGCCACTGCCACTGCCATCGTCGTCATCTTCAGACTTACACAGCTCCATCTGTACTTCTCCCTTCACTTCCACATCCATAGCATCCTCATCTGCACCTTTTGCTGCTGCTGCTGCTGCTGCTGCCGCATCATCCTCATCATCCTCATCATCCTCCTCCACCTCCTCCTCGTCATCACGCTTCAATTCTTCAATTCTAGGGGTTTTCACAGTGGGTTCAGAGTCATCCTGCTTTAATTTACTGCTACTTTTTCTTTTCCTCTTCTTGTTTGCATCATCTTTTTCAGTTTTCTCTCCTTGTTCCTTGTCCTTTCTCTCCTTTTTTTCCTTTCTCGAACTAGATTTGTCCTTCTGTTTGCTCCCACTCAGAGAACTGCTCTTGTGGATGCCAACCAACTTGCTTGTTGTTCCCATGTTGATTTCCGGCTTCACCGCACTTGTGGGAGACTTACTATCCACAACTTCATCTGGAGATGGAGCAGACAGTTCTGAATCACTACTAGAATGTTCTGTCAACTGATCTAGTAGTTTTTTCAGTGGTCTTTGAGGTGGCTTATCTCTAGGAACTATTGACGGTCCGATAGGTGATGGACTTCTGGACTTTTTCCTGGTTGGAATTTCTGTAATGCTAGATGGAGATTCAAAACTCACTCCATTTTTTTCATGATCCTTACTTTCACTCCTATGGCGAATCTCATCTTTCTTTGCAGACTTTTCTCTATCTTTATCACGGTCCTTAAAATTAATGTTATCATCTTTCCTATCTTTCTTATCTTTCTTTTTATGCTTGTGCCTTTGTTTTTCCTTATCTTTTTCCTTTTCTCTTTCTCCCCTAGAATGCTTTTCTTTCTCTAAATTTTTTTCCTTCTCTTTATCTTTTTCTCTCTCTTTAGATTTCTCTGCAACTTTAATTGTATCTTTTGTAGATTTTTCACCATGACTGCTTTCTTTTTCTTTTATCTCCTTAACATAGTTTTTTTCAATTTTTTCAGATTTTTTCAATTTATCAATATTTTCAGTGCCACTTTTCTCTTGCATATCATTTTTTTCAGTCTTGTCACCTCTATCCTGTTTTTCAATTTTTTCAAACAAATGTTTTTTTTCACCATGTTCTCTCTCTTTGTGTCTATCCTTTTTTGAGGGCTTTTCATCTTTGTTTCTTTTGTCTTTCTTCTTCTTTTCACTCCTACTGCTTTCTCCACTTAACGAGGACTTAATTTCTCTACTTCCATCCTCATGTGATGGCTTTTTACTTTCATCCTTGTCTGTTTTTACAGGTGGTAACGGTGGCGTGGGTATGGGTTTTGAAGGTGGAGATGAATGTTTAGGTGCAGAAGATGATGATGATGATTTCTCTTTGTTTTTGTCACGATCTCTGTTCCTATCTTTCGAGCTGCCGGAACGCTCCAAACCATCTTTTTCTTTGGGCCGTGAAGATTTTCCAGATGGTTTGTCCTTATCAGGAAGCTTGTTGGATATCTGTGGAGATGTAGAAGATGACTTTTTTGGATCTGGAGAAACTTTAGTTGTCTTCTGAATAGGAGGACCAAAGAGGTCTGCAAATGAACTACTAACACGTGGCTCTTCTATCTTGTGTTCCTATAAAAGCATCCAGTAAATCAGTTATGATATAACTATTGCTTTCTTGAGAAGGGCAGGGAGGACATGCAACTACATAATAAAAACTTATCATACCTTAACTTTGTGCTTCTTAGGAGTATCGGCCCCCCCTAACTTGGGCTTTCCGATTAATGGGGGGGCCAAATGTTTAGACAAACTGTCCTCCACAACAACTGCCTTTTCTGTTGGTATCAACTGACCTCCAGATTCAGTCCCTACGACACCCACCTGTGCAAACACAAACCAACATTCCATTAAAACAACTAGAAACAATATACATAATGTTGGTAATTAACCAATATCCATAACCATTAACCCAAATTCAAAATTTTAGTGGAATTTTCGCTTCATTTTTTATTGCAATATTACAAAAAACTTGTTTTTATCTTGTCTGTAGTGTACACTGTGCTGGTGTGTTTCAAACATGGACAAAATAAAGGTTGCTGCTATAAGCAGGATGTCTACCAGATCTAAGAAACAAAATTCCCTGATTTTTTCAGGTTTTCCAGGACTACAAATTATATTTTTCCAGGTTTTTTTTAAAATACTTATGGAATTCCACCAGACTGTAAAAATACACATATTATATTAGTGAAAAATTATAATTAGCAATACAGATGTACAGTAACAAATGTGTTTTACTTAATAGGATATTAGCACATACTTTAAAAAGAATACAAAATCCTAATAATACATAACTACAAACACTTGCCAAAAATAAGATCACTCATTCAAATACAACCAAAAGAGTAATAAGTACACCAGCTTACATTAGGTTAGCAAGTATCATTTACTTGGAATGAAGTGTTAAAAAGTTTCTACATTATCTCTGTTCTACAATTTTAACATCTTGTCTCCCTAGGATAAAATTTCTGTACACTACTGAAACAAACATAAATAATAGGCATTTACGAAAACTAACCTGATAGAGTTAACAGAGTTTTTGTCACATGACGAGGTTAACTCAATCACCATAGGGTTGCCAGATAATTCGTGAATGCTTCAGAGTTGTTTGATGGCAGTAAAAGACCAATGTTTAAATTTAAATTCCATGAATGACTGTGAATATTAACAAAAGACAGAATAGTGACACAATCACTACAGACCAGTGAGTCTCACATTGAGTATGGGAAAGGTAATGGAGAGGCTGGTGGTCCCAGTATGTGGTGAGGGTTATGAACAATAGGAATTGGTTGGATGAGTCACAGCATGGTTTCAGGAGGGGATACTCATGCGAGACTCAGCTACCTGGGCTTTTAGAGGAACTGGTGCAGGTAGTTGATGAGGGGACGCAGGTGGATGCCTGCGTCCATAGATTTTGAGAAGATATTTGATAAGGTGCCCCATGGGACATTGATGAGAAAGTGGAGGCGCTGATACCACACAAGAGGGTAGTGGAATGGATTGGGGACCCTTTCAGGGGGCGAAGGCAGAGGGTGGAAGTGGAGGAGGAAATATAGGGGAAAGGGAGGTTACGTCAGGGGTACCACAGGGAAGCGTGCTGGGTCCTTTGTTGTTTACCATAACGGTAAATGACATGGGTCTGGGGATTAGGAGGAAAATAATATTGTTTGCAGATGATTATGTTGTGTTTGAAGAAGGAGGAGGGGGGGATTGTAGGCGGACATTGATAAGGTATGGTTGTGGACCAGGAAAAATAAAATGAAGATAAATGTAAGAAAAACTAAGGTAGTGAGGTTTACAAGGAAGAAGGTGATAAGCAGACACATGTACACATGGGAGAGACAAGAGATAGAAGAAACAGCAGAATATAAGTATCTAGGGATTGTATTGCAAGGAAACCTCAGATGGAAAAAAACAGGTAGAGAGGGTGGATGCAAAGAGAAGAAGGGCTCTGGGTATGTTGGGAAGGGTGCTTAAGGGAGTCAGCTGTGAGGTGAAGGAGACGGCATATGGCACAATGGTACGGCCTATGTTAGAATATGCTGCAGCAGTACGGGACCCGTACGTGGAGGAGGAAGTGCTAGAGCTGGAGAAGGTGCAAAGAAGGGCAGCAAGATGGGTGAAGGGTATGTGGAGAAGGCAGGGGCAGGATGATGAGGAAGAAGGGAACTATAGGCCATCAGTGATGATGAAAGAAATGGGGTGGAGCTCATTGAAGGACAGGAGGAAAGTTGAACAGCTGGTCAGGAAGTACAGCGTGGTGATTGAAGAAGGAGGATGGGAAAGGCTACACTGCAAGCTAAGTAAGGGGGTGTTTAGAGGGAGAGGAAACAACACTGAGAAGCTTCAGAGGGTGCAGAGGAGAACAGAGTGGGGTATGCAGTATGCTTGTGAGGTTTGTGAGGGAGTGGAATGTGTTGCGGGAGGAATTGGCATCTGTAAGGGGGGGTTGCGAAGTTGAAGAAGGGAATGGAAGAGGAGTTTTAGTCGGGTAGGGGAGAGGTGAGAGAGCTTGCCACCAGGCGGTAGCCTAATTGCGAGTGTATTATATATTATAATCAAAATACCTCCCGTATTTTCATTGAGGAAACAGGATAGGTTATCGTGCATGCCAACGTAACAATTCATTGCCAACTTCTATTATTTAAAATTCCCTGAATTTTCCCTGATTTTAAAATTCCATGATTTTTCCAGGTTTTCCAGGGCTGGTAGACAACCTGTATAGGAAATAAAATAACCTACAAACATGCAGTGCAAATAAAATTCAGATGTCATATGATTCAAATGTTTGAAACAGCTATAATGTGTAGTGTTTTTTTTTATCAGGCTTTGCTTTGCGTGTTTAGAAATGGGGCGGGGAAATGCAAAACCCCCAATTTCAAAGAAAACTGATTTTATGAGGCCAAACTCGATAAATGTCAGAAAATTCTAAAAATTGGAGAAGCAATATGAAAGTAAGTTGTTATCAAAATCTACTGAAAAATTAAGTTTACTAGCAAAAATATATAGGTGTTGTAATGTTATAGGCCACTGATAACCTGTAATACGTAAACTAAAATCTTTGTGAAAATAGTTGAAAGTTGCAGCCAAGTTAGTTTAGAGTGAGCATACTATTGCACTTGTATGAGCAAGAGGAAGGGACACAATGAAGAAGCAACCCATGTCACGATAGCGCCTCCAGATTAGTCACAAATGAGAGGGCATGAGGACACCATGTAAGGGGTGCAAAAGATGTTGTGACTGGGCTGAGCCAAGTATCAGAGGAAAGTTGAAGTTTATCAGTTCGGGCCAAATATTTACATTTACGTTAGTAGCAAATGGATACTACATGCTCCTACAGAATGAAACAAGACTAGCATTTTATTTGGCAGGTGTTTGCTTTTCGAAGTGACTAATATTTTATTTTACAAACATGTAATATTTGAGGTCGAGGTGAATAAATACAGTCATTAAAATTTACTTCTTTATGAGATTCAATACTAATGAGTAATTCAAAACCATATCCTCTTTGCTTGTCAAAAGTTACACTCTATGCTTATGTAAGCATTATATGGTGACAAAAGGGGAGTCATATATGACCTTCCATGATATAAATTTATTCAGAAGACGTGCTCTATTGACGTTAACTATTATTAAAATGGCAAACCCTCTAATTTTCCTGCACAAAGCCACTGAACATGGAATTTATGGTCAGTAAAGATAGCTCACCATTTGATGTTTAAACATTTTTAGTGCAAAGAAAAGTTCAAGGTCAGAAGGCATTAGCCATAAGGTTTTATACTGAAGACAAACATCCACTCAAAAACCCATTTTTAAAAATATTTTATGAGTCAAGATTGGTTAGTTTAAATTTTACAAGGGTAGCTACAAAGTCATTCTCAGAAACCGTGAAACTTTGCAAAATTGACAGGGGGAGAGAGTAGTGTAATATAGCCAATTCAGGCGTAGTGTATTTTAAATGGAAACCACAGCAGCTTATGCGGATGGTTGGCTAGATGGCTTCAGCTCGTCTCGGACAAGCTTGGCAAACTTCGGCTTGACTCAAGGGGTGCTCAGAAGCCTTCGACTCGAGTTTGTCGAACATACCCGAAGGTGCTCGGCAGTTACGTCCACTAATTTTCTTCAAGTATATATGTATATTTCTGTTAGCTATATTGGTTTTATAGGCATAATGTATGTCAAATTGTAAGTCTGTATTTTTATTTGATTTCAAAATTTATTTTTTAATTTAAAAAAGAAATTTTTATTTAGTGTCGAAATAGTACATAAAGTATAGCAAAAAGTTCTCTCAACTACATTTCCAGACCCTCTCTTTAGTTTCTCTCTCTTGCCTCCCTCATTCATTTTATCATTCTATCTCCTCTCTTGCCTCCCTCATTCATTTTATCATTCTATCTCCTCTCTTGCCTCCCTCATTTATTATCTTCATCTCATTCCATCCCTTTCTCCCTCTCTTGCCTCCTCATTCAAAATCTTATTCTATCATTCTATCCTATTCTTCCTCTCTTTCGTTTCTTTCTCTTGCCTCCCTCATTTAATTTTTTTCTCTCATTCCATCCCTTTCTCACACTCTTTCCCTCATTCCATCTCCTGTCTCCCTTCCTTTCATTACTCTCTCATACCTCCTCTAATTAAATATCTTTGCCTCATTCCATTACTTTCTCCCTCTCGTTCTCTCATTCCATATCTTGTCGCTCCTTTTTCCTCTCTTTCATTACTCTCTCTTGCCTCCCTCATTCAATACCTTTCTCTCATTACAACTCTCTCTCGATCGCTTCTCTCTTACTCTATATCAGCCCATATGTTTTCTTGGAGTCCACCTTTTTTTTGTTGTTTCGTTTCTCTCTTTCATTCCATCATGTCTATCACTCTACATCTCTATTTCATTCTTTCATTCCATTTGAGGTATTTCTGCGAATCCTCAACTTTTTTTTGTCAGTTCGTTTCTCTCTTTCATTCCATCTTGTTTTTCACTCTACATCTTTGTTTACATTTTAAATCACCAATCATCACCAAAGCATTGCAGCCACTGCACTTAGCACTGTTTGGAATAATTTTTAAGTATATATTTTTAAATATTAAGGAAATGTGTGAGGTATGGAGTCATTTTGGAGCTATTTGGAGTCATTTAGGGGTGATTAAGGGGTTTCAAACAACCACAAGAGTGTTTTGTTATAACAGTTCACTTTAAAGGTGAACCGGTTTTGTTATCGATGGTCTCAGTATGTATGTGTATAATATTTTTTAAGTGTGTGTCACATGATGCTCATGTAACAATACTCGTTCATGATTGGATGTTGCTCACGTGATATCTCAGGCGGACAGATTTGCACATCATCTCAGTTCTTCATCTGATGTGAAAGGTGAAGGATCATCTTCTCTCTCCTGGACTTCGTAACATTCTGACTGGTAAGCACTTTTTAATGTCCAGCTCTTCCATAAAATCCTGTAGGGAATTATCATCCATGCTTGTAAAAATACCTAAGTATATTCTATTTTGTATGATACACATCCCTTATACCTTTCGATTATGAGATGTATTAATTGTATTAGTTCCTTTTCTTGCAGAGATCAAGATGAAGCGTGCATTTAATAGTGTGCCTGCAAGCGATGTCTCAACTTCGTATTTGGCTGTATGATCAGCGGCCCAGGATGAGCTGCATATATCGCCATCAATGCCGTTCGTGGTACCTTGTCTGCAACTTCAATTACATCGGTCCCATCTACTGAACCAGTACATCGTCACACATGTCGCTTCTGCGATAAAACCTTAGTGTTCAACCACGATGCACGAAGGCACGAGAAGTATGGCTGTGCTATGAATATAGATCTAGTGGTAAACAAGTGCACGGATTGAGGACTGTCATTTGCTAGGCGCGATAACTTGCAGAGACATGCGAAAACCTGGAAAGCTGTGGGACCTTAACCTACCAAAATCACTCATGTACAGTCTCTTTCACCTCTATGTATAAGTGTGCATCTTGCAAAACCAAGGTTTCAAGACGTTAATCCACCTTCGTACCAATGACCATCGTGTCCAAGAATCGTCGCTGGATCTGGGATGTTACTGGCAATGGCTTTGTAGAAGCTGAAACTGCTTTCCGGCATAATTTAAAGACATACGTGACTGAAAACGTAAATGGTTCATTAAAAGATATTTGAAATTTTTTGGCTCACATGAAGAAAAATATCATTGACCAGCTCACCGGCAAAGTATGAGAGCAGGGTCCAATTAATTTTAATGCGTGGCTTGAGTGTACCTATACGAAGCCAGAACTGTACGTCGAAGGTACAGACAAGAGGGCTTTTAAAATAAAAAACGTAGCAATATTCAATTCTAGCGATATTGAGAAGCATATACGAAACCGCTTAGAAAAAATATCTGAAGAGGACGCAAACAAAAAGCATGGTTTGGGGTGGACACTGTCATTGATAAATCACCTGCAGCATCACATAAACAAGCTGGACTGCCTTCGAGTCTCGTCGTACATAGACTTGCCAGAATCTATCAAGAACAAGATGGCTGTGACTAACCCACAAAGCACAAATGACAACATGTGCTTTAAATGGGCCATTCTAGCAGATTTTGTAGAAGGGAAAAACTGTCAGCAAATTGACCACTGCTACAAAGCTGTCAAATTTGACTTTTCCGGCCTCAGGTTCCCTACTCAACTACGGCATATCACAGTTTTTGGGTGTGTATATATATATATATATATATATAATATATATATATATATATATATATATATATATATATATATATATATATATATATATATATATATATCTGCCTCTCTGTGAACATTTATGGTATAGGCGAGAACCAGAAAATTTATCCCATACGAGTAGTCGAAGAAGAAAAGGATCTGCACATCGACCTCCTTCTCCTTACCACCGAAGATGGGAACACTCACTATTGTTGCATGAAGAATTTTAAACGTTTAGTAAGTTTGCAGTTGACATATCCATATATGTAAGCGCTGCTTCACATATTACAATGATCAGGCGAGGAAATACGAGCTCACAGGACAGCAGTGCCTAGAAGAAAATAAGCAATATTGCAAAGAAAATGCTCCACTACGCACAGAAATGCCACAGCCAGGGAAGGAAGGTAGTCATATATACGGATTTTGAGTCAATACTCAAGCCAATTTAGAGCCGTGAACCGTACCCCGACATGCCTACACACATGACTATCAGAAGCACGAGGCCTACATTTTTTGTATTTACGTGCAACTCTACAATAGTGTAATTCCAGCAGCACTGGCATCCACGTTGAGACAGGAGCCCATTATATACACGAGGGAAGATGCGGACAAGAAATTTATGAACACCATAGTGGATATTGGCACGAAAGTAAAAGATATTTACACCACTTCAAAGAAAATGATACTGCTCACCCCCACAGAAAAAGTCAAGCTACTCACAGGTGACAAGATGCTACTATACTGTGAATCACCGTTCACACACGAAAATTATAAAGTAAGAGACCACAACCACTTCACTGGGCGCTACACTACATAGGACCTGCATGCACCAGCCACAAATTGCTGCGTTGCCACAAAAAAAACTACATGTATTGTTTCACAATGTCAGCTACGATGAGAACTTTATCAAACATCTTAACTACGACAAGGAAATTTTCATCAACCCAGATACAGAGGAAAAATTAATCACGTTCTCGAAACGACTGGGAGAAAAGTTTTCTGAACAGTTTATTGGCGGCTTCCGCTTCATGGCCCGCAGTCTGGCATCCCTGGTCGAGTACCCCCCCACCTTCAAAATTGATCAAAACTGCAAAATTCTTCACCCACAACCAACTACCTCTCATCACACGCAAAGGCGTTTTCCCCTACAATTACGTTGACTTGTGGGAAAAGATGAACGAGTCACAGCTACCTCATAAAGACGCTTTCTATAACAAGCTGACGGACTCGGGAATCAGTGAAGACGACTATACTCACGCCCAAACAGAATGGCAAAAGTTTGACTGTAACAGTCTTAAGACATATTCATAATTGTATTTGGAGACTGACGTGCTCCTCGTGTCTGATGTTTTTGAGACCTTTAGAGACTTCTGCATTTCCTCTTATAAACTCAATTGCATTCACTGCATCAGCGCTCCAGTGTTCGTTTTCGATGCTATGTTACATATATCAAGGGCCGAGCTGGAACTTCTAATGGAATACGACATGCATATGTTTATTGAAAATATAATTTGTGGTGGAATGGCTCAGCGCGTTAAACATCATGCTGTAGCAAATAACATCTATGCACCAGAAACATACGACCCCAGCAAGCCGACAACATACCTGCAGTACCTCGACGCAAACAACCTGTACAGCTGAGCTAAAAGTTTACCGCTCCCAATACGTAATTTCAGATGGGTAAACAGGTTATATTCTAGAGGTTGATGTCGAATACCCCACGTCCCTGCACAAAGAATATTGTGATTTACCATTTCTTCCCATTAACCAGTGTCCACTGGGCTCCAAGCATTCGAAACTGATGATGACTTTGGAAGAAAAGGAAAAATACATCGTCTACTACTACAACCTAAAACAAGCCATCACCCATGGCTTGAAGCTTACGAAAATACATCTTGCACTTGTATTTGAAAAAAGTCCCTAGCTAAAACCCTTCATCGAGCTCAACACTGCGAAGTGACAGGTGACCACCGACGACTTTGAGAAGGAATTTTTTCAAATTGGCAAATAATGAAACATTTGGAAAATATATGGAGAATAAAAGAAAATGCCTAAAAATGGAACTAGGGTGCAGTGAAAAGCGACTTAAAAAACTGGTAGCAAAACCAACATTCTTAGACAGGCCAGTATACAAAGAATATCTTTCTCTCCTCCATCTACAGCATAACTTCATTCTCTTTGATAAGCCTATCTATGCAGGGTTCACTGCCCTCTACCTATCAAAAACTTTAATGTATGATTTCCATTACGATGTAATGAAGGTTCGGTATGGAGATGATCTTGAGCTCCTGTATATGGACACCAACTCATACCTGTTGCAGATTCGAACCCCAGACTTTTACCAAGATTTTGACAGCGATCACAAATTTAAATTTGAATTTTGTACCAGCGCCTACCCTACCACACACCCCTGCTACTCGGACATAAACAAGAAAGTGGTTGGCAAGTTCAAGGACAAGTGCGGTGGCAACATTATGACAGAATTCGTGGGATTATGCGCAAAACTGTAAATGTACAAATGCACAGGAAACGTGTCCAAACGAGCAAAAGGTATTCAATTATGTGTGGTACAAAGTAAAATTAATTTTGACGATTTTATATCTGTTCTGGAGCAACACCGTACAATGCAAGTTAATGTCCGCACTATATGATCACACAAAAAAACAGTTTTATTCTGAGTGCAGTAATAAATTGGCACTGGTGTGGATGGACGACAAGCAATGTATTTGTGAAGATGGCGTGCATACACTCCCATATGGTTAAAATGATTTAAAAACTTTTAACTTGTGATGAGATTTCACCTTTTTGTTGTAGGACTTTGAAGTACCCAATGATGAAGATGACCATTCCAGGGAAGTCTACTTCGGTAGCTTGCTGGAAAGAAGATGAAGAAGAAGAAAAGGGGGTGGGGAACATAACAGGTGACTATGACTGGCTAGTTGCAGTAAAATTATTTTTTGGGCAATAATTTCTTTCTTCAAAAATTATATCCCGGCTTCTAAAACACCTGTGTATCATATACTTGTGGCTCTGGTGCAATATATTTTTTTTTTTTTTGATATGAGAAAAATATTAGAAAAAATATAATATTCTCCATAGTTACAAGTGTTGAATGCGCAGCCCGTCCCAAGTCGTGGAGCCATGTGCATGGTTAAGACATGTACACGGTAAGTTTGAGGGGAAGTGGAATGGCACATTCCACATAGGAAGCAATCACATCCAGAGATGAGGTAAGAACACTATAGTCTCCTTACACCCTGTGCTAAAAACACACCTTTGCTTGTGAATATAGTTGGTTTTCTTTAAACATGCTACCAGTATAAAACATTAGAGTCCTTAAATGTGATCCTCTCCTTCCCACGAATAAACAATTGCAAAAAATAATCTGTGTAAACCATGATATCAATCATCCCACAGAAACTCAACTGAACGAAGAAAGCATGTCAGGCATCCTTCCAATAATTATTAATCTGTGCAGACATCAAGTAGATGCAGGACTAACGATCCAAGAAACTAGAATACAATCACTACGCATCCCTACAAATGCGTTCGAGTGAGTAGGGTACTCACCACCGTATTTCCATATTTACAATAATTCTGACAGTATGGACACTTATAAATACGGCTCACCTGTGGCATACCTGAAATGTGATGAAAAAGTATATTTTCCATGTCTTTTTACAAGCGTCTAGCTCCATTGCAACACTCGGATCAGTAAACTTACTCAGGTATGGCGTAATCTGTCAACAAAATTACAGGGAATTTACGATGCACTTGATATAGCTCTGAAAAGTAGAGTATCATCCACCCTTCCTATCACTTTTTCCATTAGATGGGATCATGAATCTAGGAACTTACTAAACAAAATATCAGTTAGCAGGATGTTTTACAGTGTCAAATTCAGGGATAAAACACATGCAATAAACGAAACCAAGTCAAAGAGAAGCCTAACATATTTTGTAAGGTATGGGAACACACTGAGAAAACCCACATACCATACCAGCACACTGCAACAACACCCGTATCCTGTTCACACAAGCAGGAATCTTCAAATAATACACAGTTATCGTCACTTCTGTAATTTAGCTTTATTATATAATATAAATGTATGTACAGGTACACATTCTGACAGCCACGTGCATATATCTAAAAAAAACTAAACTAGGGTCAATATCAAGCAAGGGGGCGTGAATAGACCAACCACCTCGTCTCCTCTGCGAGGTATAATCATATCCCGTATGAAAGTTATCATTTACATTGTACTTGTTTTTTTAACGAACGCTCTTGCAATGTTTGACCTCGGGTTATATTATATATATATATTTAATTCTTGCGTAAGGTATGTTACAATTATCATGATAACTTATCGATTCACATTTAGTTTATTATTTTATAGAGCTTTTTTTGTGTCTTATATTCTTAAACATATTTTAAAAACAATTTTCCCCATAGTTAGGAAAAATGTTGTCCGATATTTTCTAAGTTCGATAGAGGAAATTAATACTGTTTTAATAGTTTTCTATCTCGAACACAGGTCTTTATGCCATGCCTAACAGTTACAGGTTTATATCAGGTGCACATGAATATCACAATTTGAAAAATTTACTGTACGAAAATCGCTAAAAAAGGTTTCCAAAATTTGGGTGTTTAATTGAATTGTGAACCTCTCATCTTACCTTGAATCCTATATCCGATGCCTAAAATTTCAGTTTCGCCTTTAATATAAATTCCTATAATATTCACCGAATACTGCAAAAAATTGTCGCTTTTTTCTAAGTCCGATAGAAAAATTTATATTTCTATGATTTCAGGAATTGAACCCACCATCTCACGACATGCCTAATCAATAGATCATGCATAAACCTTAATATCACGTATGTATTTCTATGTAAACTGACCGAAAATCGCATACAAAGTTTGGTACAACAGGTTCTGGACTTGGGTCGGTAATCAAACTGTGGTTTATCTCACTATTAGATCGCTATTCTTTGTACAACATGGGTGTAATAGCTTGCGTTATAAGTTTCATACACAATGTATTTATATGGGGTTTATTCCAGCATTTTTTTACTAAAGTGACACTTAGGTGGTGCTTGCATGTAGAACAGTAGTAGAGTATGGTGAGTTGAGGGCATCTGGGACAGGAGTAGAGGAACTGGTTCGGTCGCCTTGTTGTACCGTCATCCTTAACCTTCGTCGTTATTATAAATAATTAAATTAATCCGTAATATATTACTTATGCTAGTTTATTTTTGTTAACATGGATAGGGAGGTAGTTGGTATAGAACTTGATAGGTGGACATAAAATTCAAGATGGAGGACTTGGGAAATGTTTAAATAAACGAGAGAAGAAAATATATCCAATAGTGTGGTCTCCAGAAACATATAAAAAAGGACAAGACAAAAAAAATATGAATATGGTGGCCTCCAGTAAGGTATAAACAAATGAAGAACAAAAACTCAAGATGGCCACCGGGTTAAAGAATTTTTAATAGGAAATTTTTTAAATAAAATTCTATAAAAATAAATTTTTAAACAATTTTTTGAAATTTGATATAAACCTGTAACTGTTAGGCATGGCATAAAGACCTGTGTTCGAGATAGAAAACTATTAAAACAGTATTAATTTCCTCTATCGAACTTAGAAAATATCGGACAACATTTTTCCTAACTATGGGGAAAATTGTTTTTAAAATATGTTTAAGAATATAAGACACAAAAAAAGCTCTATAAAATAATAAACTAAATGTGAATCGATAAGTTATCATGATAATTGTAACATACCTTACGCAAGAATTAAATATATATATATATATAATATAACCCGAGGTCAAACATTGCAAGAGCGTTCGTTAAAAAAACAAGTACAATGCAAATGATAACTTTCATACGGGATATGATTATACCTCGCAGAGGAGACGAGGTGGTTGGTCTATTCACGCCCCCTTGCTTGATATTGACCCTAGTTTAGTTTTTTTTAGATATATGCACGTGGCTGTCAGAATGTGTACCTGTACATACATTTATATTATATAATAAAGCTAAATTACAGAAGTGACGATAACTGTGTATTATTTGAAGATTCCTGCTTGTGTGAACAGGATACGGGTGTTGTTGCAGTGTGCTGGTATGGTATGTGGGTTTTCTCAGTGTGTTCCCATACCTTACAAAATATGTTAGGCTTCTCTTTGACTTGGTTTCGTTTATTGCATGTGTTTTATCCCTGAATTTGACACTGTAAAACATCCTGCTAACTGATATTTTGTTTAGTAAGTTCCTAAATTCATGATCCCATCTAATGGAAAAAGTGATAGGAAGGGTGACTGATACTCTACTTTTCAGAGCTATATCAAGTGCATCGTAAATTCCCTGTAATTTTGTTGACAGATTACGCCATACCTGAGTAAGTTTACTGATCCGAGTGTTGCAATGGAGCTAAACGCTTGTAAAAAGACATGGAAAATATACTTTTTCATCACATTTCAGGTATGCCACAGGTGAGCCATATTTATAAGTGTCCATACTGTCAGAATTATTGTAAATATGGAAATACGGTGGTGAGTACCCTACTCACTCGAACGCATTTGTAGGGATGCGTAGTGATTGTATTCTAGTTTCTTGGATCGTTAGTCCTGCATCTACTTGATGTCTGCACAGATTAATAATTATTGGAAGGATGCCTGACATGCTTTCTTCGTTCAGTTGAGTTTCTGTGGGATGATTGATATCATGGTTTACACAGATTATTTTTTGCAATTGTTTATTCGTGGAAGGAGAGGATCACATTTAAGGACTCTAATGTTTTATACTGGTAGCATGTTTAAAGAAAACCAACTATATTCACAAGCAAAGGTGTGTTTTTAGCACAGGGTGTAAGGAGACTATAGTGTTCTTACCTCATCTCTGGATGTGATTGCTTCCTATGTGGAATGTGCCATTCCACTTCCCCTCAAACTTACCGTGTACATGTCTTAACCATGCACATGGCTCCACGACTTGGGACGGGCTGCGCATTCAACACTTGTAACTATGGAGAATATTATATTTTTTCTAATATTTTTCTCATATCAAAAAAAAAAAAAATATATTGCACCAGAGCCACAAGTATATGATACACAGGTGTTTTAGAAGCCGGGATATAATTTTTGAAGAAAGAAATTATTGCCCAAAAAATAATTTTACTGCAACTAGCCAGTCATAGTCACCTGTTATGTTCCCCACCCCCTTTTCTTCTTCTTCATCTTCTTTCCAGCAAGCTACCGAAGTAGACTTCCCTGGAATGGTCATCTTCATCATTGGGTACTTCAAAGTCCTACAACAAAAAGGTGAAATCTCATCACAAGTTAAAAGTTTTTAAATCATTTTAACCATATGGGAGTGTATGCACGCCATCTTCACAAATACATTGCTTGTCGTCCATCCACACCAGTGCCAATTTATTACTGCACTCAGAATAAAACTGTTTTTTTGTGTGATCATATAGTGCGGACATTAACTTGCATTGTACGGTGTTGCTCCAGAACAGATATAAAATCGTCAAAATTAATTTTACTTTGTACCACACATAATTGAATACCTTTTGCTCGTTTGGACACGTTTCCTGTGCATTTGTACATTTACAGTTTTGCGCATAATCCCACGAATTCTGTCATAATGTTGCCACCGCACTTGTCCTTGAACTTGCCAACCACTTTCTTGTTTATGTCCGAGTAGCAGGGGTGTGTGGTAGGGTAGGCGCTGGTACAAAATTCAAATTTAAATTTGTGATCGCTGTCAAAATCTTGGTAAAAGTCTGGGGTTCGAATCTGCAACAGGTATGAGTTGGTGTCCATATACAGGAGCTCAAGATCATCTCCATACCGAACCTTCATTACATCGTAATGGAAATCATACATTAAAGTTTTTGATAGGTAGAGGGCAGTGAACCCTGCATAGATAGGCTTATCAAAGAGAATGAAGTTATGCTGTAGATGGAGGAGAGAAAGATATTCTTTGTATACTGGCCTGTCTAAGAATGTTGGTTTTGCTACCAGTTTTTTAAGTCGCTTTTCACTGCACCCTAGTTCCATTTTTAGGCATTTTCTTTTATTCTCCATATATTTTCCAAATGTTTCATTATTTGCCAATTTGAAAAAATTCCTTCTCAAAGTCGTCGGTGGTCACCTGTCACTTCGCAGTGTTGAGCTCGATGAAGGGTTTTAGCTAGGGACTTTTTTCAAATACAAGTGCAAGATGTATTTTCGTAAGCTTCAAGCCATGGGTGATGGCTTGTTTTAGGTTGTAGTAGTAGACGATGTATTTTTCCTTTTCTTCCAAAGTCATCATCAGTTTCGAATGCTTGGAGCCCAGTGGACACTGGTTAATGGGAAGAAATGGTAAATCACAATATTCTTTGTGCAGGGACGTGGGGTATTCGACATCAACCTCTAGAATATAACCTGTTTACCCATCTGAAATTACGTATTGGGAGCGGTAAACTTTTAGCTCAGCTGTACAGGTTGTTTGCGTCGAGGTACTGCAGGTATGTTGTCGGCTTGCTGGGGTCGTATGTTTCTGGTGCATAGATGTTATTTGCTACAGCATGATGTTTAACGCGCTGAGCCATTCCACCACAAATTATATTTTCAATAAACATATGCATGTCGTATTCCATTAGAAGTTCCAGCTCGGCCCTTGATATATGTAACATAGCATCGAAAACGAACACTGGAGCGCTGATGCAGTGAATGCAATTGAGTTTATAAGAGGAAATGCAGAAGTCTCTAAAGGTCTCAAAAACATCAGACACGAGGAGCACGTCAGTCTCCAAATACAATTATGAATATGTCTTAAGACTGTTACAGTCAAACTTTTGCCATTCTGTTTGGGCGTGAGTATAGTCGTCTTCACTGATTCCCGAGTCCGTCAGCTTGTTATAGAAAGCGTCTTTATGAGGTAGCTGTGACTCGTTCATCTTTTCCCACAAGTCAACGTAATTGTAGGGGAAAACGCCTTTGCGTGTGATGAGAGGTAGTTGGTTGTGGGTGAAGAATTTTGCAGTTTTGATCAATTTTGAAGGTGGGGGGGTACTCGACCAGGGATGCCAGACTGCGGGCCATGAAGCGGAAGCCGCCAATAAACTGTTCAGAAAACTTTTCTCCCAGTCGTTTCGAGAACGTGATTAATTTTTCCTCTGTATCTGGGTTGATGAAAATTTCCTTGTCGTAGTTAAGATGTTTGATAAAGTTCTCATCGTAGCTGACATTGTGAAACAATACATGTAGTTTTTTTTGTGGCAACGCAGCAATTTGTGGCTGGTGCATGCAGGTCCTATGTAGTGTAGCGCCCAGTGAAGTGGTTGTGGTCTCTTACTTTATAATTTTCGTGTGTGAACGGTGATTCACAGTATAGTAGCATCTTGTCACCTGTGAGTAGCTTGACTTTTTCTGTGGGGATGAGCAGTATCATTTTCTTTGAAGTGGTGTAAATATCTTTTACTTTCGTGCCAATATCCACTATGGTGTTCATAAATTTCTTGTCCGCATCTTCCCTCGTGTATATAATGGGCTCCTGTCTCAACGTGGATGCCAGTGCTGCTGGAATTACACTATTGTAGAGTTGCACGTAAATACAAAAAATGTAGGCCTCGTGCTTCTGATAGTCATGTGTGTAGACATGTCGGGGTACGGTTCGCAGCTCTAAATTGGCTTGAGCATTGACTCAAAATCTGTATATACGACTACCCGCAATTTATTGACGTGGTGCTAACTCTTAATTTCAAAACGGGCAGACTACCTTCCTTCCCTGGCTGTGGCATTTCTGTGCGTAGTGGAGCATTTTCTTTTCAATATTGCTTGTTTTCTTCTAGGCACTGCTGTGCTGTGAGCCCGGATTTCCTCGCCTGATCATTGTAATACGTGAAGCAGCACTTACATATATGGATGTCAACTGCAAACTTACCAAACGTTTAAAATTCTTTATGCAACAATAGTGAGTGTTCCCATCTTAGGTGGTGAGAAGAAGGAGGTTGATGTGCAGATCCTTTTCTTCTTCGACTACTCGTATGGGATAAATTTTCTGGTTCTCGCCTATACCATAAATGTTCACAGACAGTGACGCATTGTTTTTTTCTCGAAAGCTGTGATATGTCGTAGTTGTGTAGGGAACTCGAGGCCTGAAAATTCAAATTTGGTTGCGAGAGCTTTGTAGTGGTGGTCAATTTACTGACAGTTTTTCCCTTCTTCAAAGCCAGATAGAACGGCCCATTTAAACCATATGTGGTTGTTTGTGCTTTGTGGATTAATCACAGCCTCCTTGTTCTTGATAGAATCTAAGAAGTCTATGTACGACATGACTCAAAGGGGGTCCAGCTAGTTTATGCAAAGCTGCAGGTGATTGACCAATGACAGTGTCTACCCCGAACCATGATCTTTGTATGCATCCTCCTCTTCACGTATTTTTTCTAAACTGTGTCATACCGCCTTCTCAATTCCCCTAGCCTCGAATACTGCTAAATTTTTCATTTAAAAGCATTTTTGTCAGTACCTTCGACGAATGGTTCTGGCTTCGTATAGTTACACTCAAACCATACATTAAATTTAATTGGACCCTGCTCTCGTACTTCGTTGGTGAGCTGGTCAATGACATTTTTCTTCATGTTAGTCAAAAAATTAGAAATATCTTTTAATGAACCATTTACGTTTTCAGCCACGTATGTCTTTAAATTATGTCGGGAAGCAGTTTCAGCTTCTACGAAACCATTGGCATTAACATTCCCAGACCCAGCGACAATTCTTGGATGTGATTGTTGTTGGTATGAAAGTGGATTAACGTCTTGAAACATTGATTTTGCAAGATGCACACTCATACATTGGGGTGAAAGAGACTGTACACAAGCGATTTTGGTAGGTTAAGGTCCCACAGCTTTCCAGGTTTTCGCATGTCTCTGCAAGTTATCGTGCCTAGCAAATGACAGTCCTCAATCCGTGCACTTGTTTACCACTAGATCTATATTCATAGCACAGTCATACTTCTCGTGCCTTTGTGCATCGTGGTTGAACACTAAGGTTTTATCGCAGAAGCGACATGTGTGACGATGTACTGGTTCAGTAGATGGGACCGATGTAATTGAAGTTGCAGACAAGGGTACCACGAACGGCATTGATGGCGATATATGCAGCTCATCCTGGGCCGCTGATCATACAGCCAAATACGAAGTTGAGACATCGCTTGCAGGCACACTATTAAATGCACGCTTCATCTTGATCTCTGCAAGAAAAGGAACTAATACAATTAATACATCTCATAATCGAAAGGTATAAGGGATCTGTATCATACAAAATGGAATATACTTAGGTATATTTACGAGCATGGATGATAATTCCCTACAGGATTTTATGGAAGAGCTGGACATAAAAAAATGCTTACCAGTCAGAATGCTATGAAGGCCAGTAGAGAGAAGATGATCCTTCACCTGTCGCATCAGATGAAGAACTGAGATGATGTGCAAATCTGTCCGCCTTATATACCCCCAGAGCCTGAGATGTCATGTGAGCAACAGCCAATCATGAATGAGCAATGTCAAGTGAGCATCTTGTGACACACTTAAAATTATTTACAACAAATGAGCAATTACACGTGAGCACCATGTGACACACACATATAAAATGTTACACACATACATACTGGGACCAATGAGAGCAAAACCAGTTCACCTGTAAGGTGTACTATAAAGACAAAACACCCTTGTTGTGTGTCGTGATTATAATTTAATTGTTTGTTTTTAGACACTCAGAAAAAACGAAGATATGATACCTACACACACACATACACATCTACACAAAGAGCCCGACGTATTTCAAGTTGCAGACTGACTCCAGTTGCGGCCGGACCCCCACAAGACTGATTATTTGACCCTTTACGCTTGGACCTTGACCCTAGCTTGACCTCTAATGACCCCTAATAGCTCCATAGGTACACATTTCCATAATATTAAAAAAAAATATACTTAAAAATTATTCCAATCAATGCTAAGTGCAGTGCCTGCAGTGCATTTGTGATGATTGGTGAGAGATAAATGTAAACAAAGATGTAGGGTCAAAGAGAAGATGAAATGAAAGAGAGAAAAAAAAAAAAAAAAAAAAAAAAAAAAAAAAAAAAAAAAAAAAAAAAAAAAAAAATGGGAGGATTCGGAGAAAAACCCCGGAGTGATGGAATGAAAGAGAGAAACAAAACAACAAAAAAGGGAGGACTCCTAGAAAACCTATGGGCTGATATAGAATAAGAGAGAAGCGAAATAGAGAGAGAGATGGAGATAAAGAGATGGAATGAGAGAAAGATATTAAATGAGACGGCAAGAGAGAAACAAAAGAGATGGCGAAAGGGATGGAATGAGAGAATAAGATATTGAATGAGGAGGCAAGAGAGAGAAACGAAAGAGAGGAAGAAAGAGAGACAAGAGAGATGGAATGAGAGAAAGAAAGAGAGACAAGAGATTGAATGAGAAGAAGAGAGAGAAATGAAAGAGAGGGAGAAAGGGATGTAATGAGAGAATAAGATATTGAATGAGGAGGCAAGAGAGAGAAACGAAAGAGTGGGAGAAAGGAATAGAATGATAGAAAGATTATGAATGAGGGAGGCAAGAAAGAGAAACGAAAGAAAGGGTCTGGAAATGTAGTTGGAGAACTTTTCGCTATACTCTATGTACTATTTCGACACTAAATAAAAATTTATTTTTTTAAAATTCAAAAATAAATTTTAAAAGCGAATAAAAATACAGACTTGCCTATAAAATCAATATGGCTAACAGAAATATACATATATACTTGAAGAAAATTAGTGGACGTAACCGTTGAGCACCTTCGGGTACGTTCGGAAAACCAGAGTCGAAGGCTTCTGAGCACCCCCTAAGTCGAGCCGAAAATTACTGAGCTTGTCCGAGACGAGCCGAAGCCATCTAGCCGACCAGCCACACAAGCTGCTGCAGCTTCCATTTAACATGCACTATGCTTGAATCTGCTATATTACACTACTGGAGTGTTTGTTTATTTTCCTCAGTTGAGTGTGTGATTAATGCTTATTTTAATTTTTAGTAATATTCACATGAATAATGGTTAGGCCTACTGTTGTGAAAAAGCAACTTCATCTTAACTTTATTTCTGAGAACAAAAAAATAATACAGAAGCCTTAAAACACCTATACTTCATTCACCGCCATCTTTATTTGAACTGTCTAAAAATAAACATAACATGCTTACATAAGCTCAGCCAACAAGCAACACAAACTGAACATACCATATCCGTATCCTGAAAGACAATACACTATCACATTAGTTTACGTACTTACCAATTTTATTTGACCCTCTACACTCTTCCTCAAAAAAATGATAAGGTAAAAGAAGAAGAATGAAACAGGGGCAAAAATAAGCACACACAAAATAAAAGGCAACAACATAATACAAGTCCAGGTCCCTCTTTCATTGTAATCCGATACACTCACCTAATTTCTTAAAAGCAGGTCAACATAATGGCTTCGTCAAGAGGTCTGCTATCGGTGATTCACTCGGGATGTAGCACAACACAAATGTTCCATTGTTTACCTTGCTCTTGATGAAGTGGTGTCATACATCAATGTGCTTCAGTTGTTTATTTTCAGCATTTTCTGCCACTTTGATAGCGAATTGGCTGTCTTCATGTATATTTACAGAGTTAATGTTTTTGTGATCCAAACATAAGTCTTGAAATAATTTCTTTAGCCAACAGGCCTCGGCGACAGCTGCACTTAATGTAACGTACTCAGCTTCTGTGCTAGAAAGCGCTACTGTCCTCTGTTTTTTTTATTGCCATGAGACTGTCGAGTTTCCTAATTTAAAGATGTATCCTGAAGCAGATTTCCGACTCTCTGGGTTTCCTGCCCAATCAACATCTATAAAGCCCTGGAGTTGGGTTGTACCCCTTTTATAGATGAGGCTCATGTTGACTGTCCCCTTGATGTAACGTAGAACCCTTTTAAGTGCGGTCCATAGTTCTTCACTAGCATTTCCTTGAAATCGGCTTAAGTATGACAATGCTCAGCAGAGATCTGGCCTTGTGCCAACATTGCATACATGAGACATCCAATTAACTGCCTACACTTTAGTTCCAAGTTCCTGTCTCCGTTTCTTGCTCCCTGAAGATTTACCTTGAAGTTTGTGTCCATAGGTACGGAGACTGGTTTACAGCTCGCCATACTAAACTTTTCGAGCACTTTCTCAAGATATGCGGTTTGGTTCAGAGTTGTGGTTCCCAAAGAAATGTCATGTTTTATGTTTATTCCCAGGTATGTTGACACTTCCCTCATATCTTTCATCTTGAAGTAGCTACATAATTTTCCTTTCAGTATGTTGATTTTTTTCTCAGCAGATTCTACTACAATCAGATCATCCACATACAGAAGTATATACAAATATGCAACTTTATTAACCCTGGTGTATAGGCAGTAGTCACTCATTGATCTATTAAACCCTTCCTGCTTCATGATTTCATCAAACTTTTCCTTCCAATATTTTGGGGGATTTTTTAAGCCCATGCAGACACTTCTTCAACAGTAGAACAGTGTTTTCCGTTTTAACACTCAAGCCTGCTGGTGTGGATTTCATCTATATCTCCATACAAAAAGGCACCTGTAACGTCCATTTGTTGAACAGGCATATTATTTTGATTTGCTAAAGCAATGAGCATCTGCAAGGTTGAAAGTTTTGCAACCGGTGCATAGGTGTCTGAATAACCAAAGACCTATTGTTGCTGAAAACCTTGAGCTACTAATCTTGCCTTATATATGGGATTCCCCTTATCATCTCTCTTTGCCTTAAATACCCATTTTGTATCGATGAGAGTGGGAGCCACTCTCATCGATACCAGCCCCGTCTGGTTTTTCAACTTCAATCCACATACCATTTTCTTTCAAGGTCTTGAGTTCACTATTTATTACCTCTTTCCACATTTTGGACTGGTTACAGTTTACAACCTCTTGGTACGTTAGAGGACAATCATATTCACTGATGCATATGAGGCTGAGGTCATAATCGTTAAATCATTTTGGCAGATGTAGCGTATTCCTGTCTCTCAGGCACTTGTCACTCGCTTGTTTCATGCATTCAATTTCTTCTTCATTATCAGCTGGGAAGCCCCGAAAGTCTTCTGCATCTTCATCATCCTGGTTATCAGACTGTTCGTCTTGGCAGTTGGTTAAGGTACATGATGTAGTAGTGTCTTCATTGTCCTGGTTGACAGACTTATCCCCTGGGTCCACACTGTCATTACGAGATATGTTCGCCCCACTATGTTGCTCGCTCCTGCAGTCTTCTACAGATGGGAAGACAACATTACAGCTGGTTTGGATCTTGCTTTCATCAGGTAGGTATATGTGGTATCCCTTCATTGACTATCCATAACCGACGAAGATTCCCTTTTTGACCTTCGGGTCCCATTTCTTCCTGTTTTGCTTTGGTACATGTATGTATGTTGTGGACCCCCACACTCTCAACAGATTTACATCATAGTCCATTTGGGTCTTCCCAGGGACTGAACTTGTCCCTGTGCGGTTGATGACGCAGACTACTGTAAAACAGCTTCTGCCCAAAATTGCTTTTCCATATTTTTTGCTGCCATCAGTGTCCTTGCAGCTTCCACCATTGTGCGCATTTCATGTTCAATTTTCCCAGACTGCTTTGGACAATAGTGTACACTTTTCTTGTGGGCAACACCTAGAATGACATTTCCTTGATGTCTGTACTGATGAACTCGGTTCCACAGTCAGTCCGGAACACTTTAAAAACTTGGCCCAAGTCATTTTTTACACAGTGCAATGAATTTTGTCAGTTTATCCTTCACCTCAGTCTTATGTTTTAGGAAGTATACAAATTGATAGTGGAAAGAAATGGCTATCTTTCAGGAGAAGGAAATGTGTAGAACCACCAAAAGATGGTGTTTCCATCTGTCCACATAGGTCAGCATGAATGAGTTCAACTTTCAAAGAGCTGGTACCTGTATGCTTACAGCTCTTTCTTGTCAGTTTACCCAGTACGCATGGATCACAAAACGTTTCCTTGCTTCCTGCCACTCTAATTTCTGAAGAGGTCAGAATATCTTATACTTGTTACAGATTTTGGTGTGCCATCTTTTCATGCCACAAGTACAAATCAGATTTGTCAGCCGTAAAGCACGCAAAGGATTCTTCGGTTTCAAACCTCATTTTATACAGTTTCCTGCACCGTTCTGCTATTACTGAAGTTTCTCCTTCTTGGTTAAGAAACAAGAAAGCACTGTCATCTGCAATCATGGTGTAGCCTTTGTCAAGAGCTGAACCAACTGAGAAAAGATTAATTTTCATTTCAGGCACATATAACACAGTCTGCAATGAAATTTTGCTATGGTCATTATTTACACGCAATATCAACTTAATCTCACCCACACCTTCAGCTTTTAACACCTTCTTATCACCAAATTTAACGAACACGTCTCCTGCCAAAAGTGTATACATAGAAAAGAGTTCTCTTTTACAACACAGGTGTTTGGAAGCACCGCTGTCCATGAACCATTCATTTTCCTTTTTGTCGCAATAGAATGCGGAATCGTGGGTAACGAAAGCCTCTTCTTTTTTGTTAGTTCTACCCCTATTTTCATTGAGGTTTTCACTTGTTTTGACAATCATTTTGAGTTTGAAACAGTTTCTTTGTAAATGACCCATTTTGTTGCAGAAAAAGCAGCGAGGTGGGTCCCTGGAAACAATATTTTTGACTCACAGCATTGGGCTTTAATGTGGCTGTGCTTGCCACACTCAAAACATGTTTTTGCATTGTATGCACTACTTGCTGCAAATGCTTTAGACTCTTCCTCTTTCGAAGATTCCATCCTCTCTTCTTCAACGAGCAGTCTAGCTGTCAGATTGTTGAATGTTTGTTTATCCTCTGGGACTGACTCCCACGCAATTACAAAATGGCTGAAACCTGGTGGCAATGTCATGAGAATTTTAGTTAATAATATTTTTTTCTGACATAGCTTCTCCTGCTTGTTTTAGGTTATTTGCTATTTCTTCAACTTTGGCTATGAATCCAGACTCACCTTCTGTTTGTGAAAAATGTAAATTGAAGAATTTTTGTTGTAGTAAGTGCACACTCACTTCGGACTTCCTTTCAAAAACTGTCAGCAATTTATTCCATATGTCTGCAGTATTATCGCATGTCAGCACATGGGACATTGGTCCTTCTTCCAGTCTTGAAACAACTAAAAAGTGCTTTCTATTCCATTCCTTCAATTGTTTCTCACAGTCTTTATTTCCTGGTTCTGGTTTCATACATTCACCGGTGACTACATCAAACACCCCTTTTGCTCTTCGGGCGACCTTCGTTTGGAACTTCCAGCTGTTCCAGTTCTTTTCTGAACACAACTTGATGATGTTCACTTGCATTTCTAAGGTTAAGATTTGAACCTGCGGTATACAGCCGAAGCCAACTTTATAACCTACATAAAAGTACAGTATTTTCAACACCTATACTAAAAGTCCGTGTTCTGGGCCGATAACCTGTTGTGAAAAAGCAACCTCACCTTAACTTTATTTCTGAGAACAAGAAAATAATACAGAAGCCTTACAACACCTATATTTCATTCACCGCCATCTTTACTTCAACTGTCATAAACATAAAGAAAACATGCTTACATAAGCTCAGCGAACAAGCAAAACATACCATATATTTATCATGAAAGACAACACACCATTACATTCGTTCAATTTTATTTGAACTTCAACACCTACACATGGAAAATGCCACTGCAATATATTTTACAGTCAAATTGCGAGCTTCCATGGACATAACAGCATTCAAAACTCAGGGTGTCCAAAACACTGTATAAAATAATGATGCATGGAAAACTTTGGTTATAACGGTAAATCACCATCATCAGTTGATTATGTACAGCAGTTCCACTGTATGTGCAAATTCATCAGTGTATGCATATTATATCCAGTTAAATATTATGCCACATTTTAACCCATCATATTGCTCCTGCTGCCCACTCAATGCATCATATAAGAAGTATCAGAAATTAAAAGAAATTATCACAGCTCACTCCACACTTACACGGTTAACGTTAGTGCTAGTCATTTCTGCCAACCCCAGCTCATTGCATGAAAAATGGTTTGAATTCACATTCTATTAATTTAAATTCAAACTGCAAGGTAAGACAAATACACTTAACAGGTATCATTAACACTTTCATCCATTCCCCAGCTTTCTGTATATTAATAGGATTTTCTAAGAAAAATGTACAGATACAAACTTGACAGAACAAAAAGAATGAGATCTAACTGCAAAAGCAGAAAGATGAAAGAATGGCTAGAAAAGAAGCTTTAGGTTTTCACATAAATGGATATGCATGCCTATTTCATATTTAATATTGTGAAATAGAAATTTTGAAGTGTCCCCAGGTGAATAAATAAAATATACTGAAACATAATGGCAAAACTGACTGTGTAGGCGACAGCAATACAGAAACACAAAAGCAACCCAAAGAAGACCCCTTTCCAAATGCATTATTTATAGGTATATATCACATTGGACAAGGAAAACTCACCCCACCACCTTTGATGAGTCTTCTTCTTAGATCCTCTGGTGGATTGGGGAAAACAAATGTCTCTCGCAGCACATGTTTTAATGGAGGACCACTTGTCTGAAGGCTTAGATCATACTTAAATGTCACTTTCTTGGGTTCATCTTTATTCTTGAAATATATTTCAATTGGAATGATAAATCCAGCATACCCAGACTCCTTCACAGAATATGGGGTTCCTTGACAGCTGTGGACCACACCAGGAACAACACATTTTAACACTTCCTTTTACTGTCAACTTCATAATAAGCAACAGAAATAAAATTGTTACAGCAACCCTACATTAAAAACTTTTTACATTATTTATGTTTAATTTAAGTATACATTTATGCATCAGTGTTATTCAAGAAGTTGTCAAGCCATGAAAATAAGCTCTGTTCACAAATTTTTAGCAAACGGGCAACTCGTGAAGAAAAGTAACTAATATAAGTTTAGAATGTTTTCTTATTTGAATCAATTTGTTCTAATATAATGAGAAACAGTTTTGTATATTGCACACTACATTTACACACACAAACAATTTAACCTAATGTACCAGAGGAATAAATGATTACAGGATATTATCTGTTCTATAACAGTGCCAATCTCTGCAGTCTTTAACTCAGTCAAAGCAGCATACATTTTTTTCACATTATATACATGCACTACTTGCTGTATTGTATGTACAAGTAATAAAATGTATGTAACTAAAACAATTATATTAATAACTATTATGCATACATGCCAGTCTTAATAAAATGGATGGGGAATTTAAAGCAAGCTTATTTAGGAAATACATCTGCATTTGCTAGGAATTGTAATGAAGAACTATGTGGGAAAAATCACTTTCAATGCAGGCTTTCAGTCTCGAACTATGCACTAGTTCAGATTAGGCAGATACTGTAAAATTCTGGTTACTTTTTTTACAAGACAATGTGTGAACATCCATTACTAGACATCACTGGTCGCTATTGTATGTAACACTCTGTTTTCCATTTGGTTTACAGTCACGTTATTCATACATGTATTCTGCTAATGCACATGTGTAAACCCATTTAACATGTTCAAATTTGTATAATATTCTTGTGATTTTCATAACACTCCTCACCTCATGTTTTCTTTTATGGTTCCTCTTTATTCATAACTCAGGGTAGAGTAATTACATTTATGGTGCTTTTATTTGCTTTATAATTATTTTTTGGTAAGCATCCACATTTCACATCCATACACTGCATAAAGAATAACTTTTTACTTATGCTTGGTATAGATTTGTACCTGAAACTACCTAAACCATTTGTATGCCAGTTATATTGGTTCAAAGAAGAAAACTTAATTGTTTTTCAACCACGACAATCAGTTCCATTCAAAGAATTTGAGCAAATAGAATACTCTGATTAATTACACTTAAAAATTAAAATGGTAACAAAGACACAAAAGTTGCATTCATATATTCATTCAAAAAGCCAAGGTAGAGAAAGGTTTCCAAGACCTCAAAGAAATATTATATATTTGACACTCAGAAACAGTGCTGGGAGTCTGTAACATGTTAACTCATTTACTATCCACAGTAATGCATTTAGCTCACATGAATCTGACACTAAATCGCTGAAACTTACTTCTACATCAGTTTGGAAGAGAATTGCTGTAGTGCATTTGGAGGGTAGTAATATTGTAAGTAGGTCTAATATGAGTGAAAAGTGCGATGATGAGGCTAAAAACAAAACATTTTGCTATCATAGTAAATCAGGTGACAGCAAGAAGCCAGAGCCACTCATTACGCTGACATGTCAGAGTCATTTATTAATAAGATACGGAAGGAAAAAAGAGAACTTTATAACAGTGACGAGGGCAGAACTTGTCCACTTTGCATAAATGATGACAACCTAGGCAGACAAATAATATCATGACTTTGATAGATGTGTAATTCATCCGAATATTTACAAGTTTTATGTTACTGAAAAATGTATCCCAACCATTTCAAAGTTACTGATTGGAATACAGGAAAAAATACACTTTTCTTAGTCACGTACTTCATCACAAAATATAGTTGGACCGCTCAGTTTTCTGTGGAAAAAGATGCAAACTCACGGGAAGATATTGGATTGAGAGGCCTCGCATCATAACATGGCATCACAACCATCTCAAACAAGGTGGAAAACCAATTATCTATGTTGATGAAATGTGGATACACAATAAATAAACTTTTAGGAAATGCTGCCGACATGAGGAAATGTTCGGAATACAAGCTAGATACAAGTGTGAATACAAGTGTGAATTCGAGCAATAGCATAAGGGGTATAAAGAGATTTGTAGAAAATGCTCTCCTCAACTATAGTCAGAACAACCAATGACGAAGTAATGTTACCTGATTTGTAGGCCTAAATGATTTTGAAAATTGTGTTGGAATTAAACAGAGAGAGAATTTCATTTTACTTTCTGTGAGTTCAAATACCTTACTTCTTACCATGTCATTTCTGGAACACTCCATCTGCCAACTTGGGTAGCTGTCTTGAAAAGAACATACATAGGTGGCTTTCAAATGGTACCAACAGTCATGGGAACAAGAGTAGTTCTACATTTGATTAAATAAATCCAACTTTGTAAGTTTAACTATAAGGAGTTCAAAAATGTTGTAATTATTAACTACAATATCATGTTAACACTTTATTTAATACTCCATATCATGGTTATATGATAAACACACAAAAACCCGGCAACAACATTAGGTGAGACAACACAACAAAAAAAAAAATATAGCACAAAAGTTTGTATCTACAGATTACATATTACTGTGTTTAGCACCAGGTAGTCCTTCGGACAAAATATCAGCAATCATCCTCTCGGTGCGTGCATAGAATAGGTCGACCAGCTCCATACTGACAGCATACCTTACAAAGTGATGGCGAACGTCGATGTCCTTTGTCCTGTTGTGGAACACTGGATTATATGCCAACTTCTGAGCCACCTGGTTAGCATTGAGTAACACAATGTTGGTTTTACTTCCCAAGCAGTTCATGCAGCAGACTTCTGATATGGATAGCCTCCTTGGTTACCTTGGACAAGGCCATGTATTCAGCCTCTGTGCCGGATAAGGCTACTGTTCACTGCTTCCTTGATTCCCAGGCGATGGCTGCTCCTCCTCAACCACGTAGCCAAAGACGTTGTTTCCCATTTTTCTATACAAGAGGCATTAGCTGGAAGTGCCTTTCAAGTACCTTAACAATCTCTTTGCAGCCTTCCAGTGCTCTTCATTGTACACTTTGTTAAATTGACTAAGCACACTCACAGCATACAAAATGTCGGGTCTCGTCCACACAGCTAAATATATGAATGAACCAACCAAGCATTTGTATGGCAAACACAAGTCCATATTGTTGATGGAATCTACTTTACTCATGTTGCAATTCAAATCCAATGCAGTCACTCATTCCAAATCTATCTGGAATTTGAGATATGCATTTGCACTGATCGACATTGATTTCTCCCTTCTCTCTGTTCCGGTGAATTCTCAGTCCAGGGCAATTGCTTGCTTCACAGAGATCCCTGCATTTGAATAGTTTCATCTTTGAGCTTCCCTTTTTCCTTCAACTCCTTTTAAAAAATTACAAGGTCATTGACATACACAGCAACAATGACAATGTTTTCTTCACAAACCTTGCTGTATACACAGGGTTCGTGCTCAGACACTTTATAGCCCATCTCAAGCATTGCACCATGCAGTCTCTCATTCCATACTCTGGATGACTGTTTAAGGCCATACAATACTTTCTTAAGTATAATACCTTTGTTTCTTGGCCTGCAACGACAAAGCCCTCTGGTTGTTCTATGAACACTTCCTCCTCCAGCTCACCGTTTAAGAAAGCTGTTGCAACGTCCAGGTGGTCTATGTCCCATTCCTGTTCAGCTGCGAGTGCCAGCAGTATCCTGATAGTCGAGTTCCTTACCATAGGGGAGAAGGTTTCTCCATAATCAATCCCCGCTTCCTGGGTGAATCCCTTTGCGACCAGCCAAGCTTTGTATCGAGTGACACTGCCATCTTCACCCCTCTTCACCTTGAATACCCACTTGCTCTTTACCACAGTTTTGTTCTCAGGTGCATCAGTCAGTATCCATGCATCACTTTTGACCAGTGAATCATACTCTTCTTGCATTGTGGGTTGCCACTTGTATTTGTTTCCACTTGAGAGTGCATCTGTGACAGACATTGGCTCATCACTGTCGCACACAGTTTGGTATGTCACCCTGTCAGTGAACTTCTTTGGACACCTTTCTCTTCTTGGAAACCTTCCTTCTTCACTTTGCGGTGGACACTTCGAGAGTTCTTGTTGATTATTACATCCCTGGTTTACCTACTGCTGCACTGATATGGTGTCTTTGATATTAGGCTCATTGTTCCTGGAAAGAGGTGGCAGTGAAAAGCCAAGATAGTCTGGTGACAGTCTTCCATGTTGCATTTCAGTCTCCACTTCACATTCTGGTTGTGCGAATTTCACAGTGTACACCTCCATTTCATCAGTCACGTCTAGACATCGAGATTCCCCATCAATGAACACAACATCACGGGACCTATGGATACTTTTAGGACTCTTGGTATCAATGAGTCTGTACCCTTTTGCATCTTCACAATAACCAAAGAATATCATACTTCTGCTCTTGGCATCCCATTTCTTTCGCTGCTGTTTGGGTACATGCATAAACGCAAGAATCAAAACACTCTCAACTTGCTCAGATCCACCTTTTGTCCTGAACATGCTTCTTCAGGTGTCATGTCCTTAAAGGCCTTTGTTGGTGATCTGTTCTTTAGATACATGGTTGTGTTAACTTCCTCAGCCCAATAATTTCTGTCCAGTCTGGCATCTTGAAATATTGTGCGAGCTTTCTCAACAATGGTCCTATTCTCTCTTTCCGCCACTCCGTTTTTCTCTGGGAGGTACTTGACTGTTAACTGATGCTTTATTCCAGCCACTCCAAGTATCCTTTGCATCATTTGGTTGACATATTACTATTCATTGTAGGACCAAAGTATTTTGACTTTCTTTCTGGTTTCATTTTCTACCCTGGCCTTGAATTCGCAGAACTTGCTTGTCACGTCATCCTTTGACTTAATGAAGTAACCAAAAGTCTTCTGGGTGGCATCGTCGATAAATGTCAGAAAATATTGAGCTCCATTTATGGACTTTCTATCCATAGGCCCGCACAAATCTGTGTGAATTAGTTCTAGTTTGTGTACTGCTTTCTTGGATCCTTTAGAGTCGAAAGGTTTTCTTGAGTGCTTCCCTTCGAGACAAGGGATACAGGGCTTCTCATTTTCACTCCCAACGTCTATACTTAATGCCATACCATCTGGCAGTAACTTCATGTTATTACAACTAAAGTGCCCTAATCTCCTATGCCACAATATCTGTGTTACCCTGCACTGCAATAATAGCTTTGATTGGTACCACATTTAGTTTATATATGCCCCACACATCAGTCGCACTTGCCTTCACTTCACCTTCAATGCCGCAATTAATGTCTTTATAAATCTGACAGCCCTCGGCAGTGAACACTGCTATCATGCCTTTCTTCACGATTGCACTGACAATAAATTTGTTGATATATTGGGCATGTAAGAAACGCCTTGGATGGTTCTCACATTCCCCTCGCCATCTGCCTGAACTTTCATGTTCCCTGTGCCAATGGCACACAATTTCTCACTATTAGCATACATTACTTCTTGCTGTTCTGAAACATGGTAATCCTCTAACCAATCTTTGCTATTCGTCATATGGTTGGTGGTGTCCGAGTCCACGTACCAATCACTTCCATTTCCATTTGCAGATAATTCTGTCAGTAGCGACCAGTCACAGTCTCGTGATTTACTCCTTCCTTGCTTCTTGGGACAGTCACGTGCCTTGTTGCCTGGCTTGTTGCAACTAAAACACCTGAATACTCCATTGCCCCAGGTTTTCATAAAGTTCATACCTCTCACTAGTTTTGAGGACAACTCATACCTTTTGTTGGCAATAAAGGCTACCTGAATGTATCTGATCCACAAGTATACGTTTAATGTCTTCCTGTATGAGCTTTCCCTTTACGTCACTTGTTATCGTGGCCCCTGAGCTTTCCATTGCCATCACACCATGGGGTCATATTCAGATGGTAAGCCACAGAGCATGACGACTCCCACAAACTCGTCGTCAATCTGTGCACTTATGCCTGCTAGTTGTTCTGCAAGTGACATGACTTCAGATACATATTCTTCCATGGTCTTGTGTTCCTCCAGTTTCACTCAGAACAATTTTTAAGTCTCTTGTTTTCATAAGCACTTTTAAGGTTCCCATGCTTCCCTAGATGTTTTTGACGAGCAAACATGTATTAGGCAATGAGACTGTATCATCAATAAAATCTTTGCTCTTGCCTTTTGATCTTTCTTCGGGTCGGTGGCCGCTTTTGCACCTTCATCCTGGAAGACACAATCCCACAAATCTTCGTGCACTAGGTAGAGCTCCATCAAATATTCCCAGTTATTGTAATTACTGGTAACTTCCAACTTCTCAATTTGAGGTAGCAATCCGGGAGTTTGCCATCGTAGTGAATGTAATTGCAGCTTTGGCAGAGCTTGTGTCGATAAAGGATCCAGATGCCCTCAATTACAGCCAGTGATCAATGAGTATGGAAACCTTGTGAAATCACCATGCTTAAATAATTATGTGCATGTGGCTACATTCTGGGCTCATAACCTGTTGTAATTATTAGGCACAATATCATGTTAAAACTTTATTTAATACTCCATATCATGGTTACATGATACACACACACAAAAACATGGCAATAACATCAGGTGAGACAACACAATAAAAAAAAATATATAGCACAAAAGTTTGTGTTTACAGATTACATATTACCAACTTCAACAAAAATTACTCAATGAAAAGAAAATCACCATTTGTTTTAATGCACAGTTTTATTCAAAATTAAGTATTATTACTGGTTGCAATTATTTAAAAGAAATATTAATATGCACGGACTCCAAATTTACTAAGTTACCTTCACTTTATCTGTGTAAAAATTGAAGTCTGATTCATTCAGATTAAAACCACCCTCAGATTATGTCTTACAGGGAAAAAAATTCTTGGAAATTAATAGTGTTGCCTCAACGTCAAAAAATAAATAAAGTCCGTAAAAATTGATTTTAGCTCATGTAACTTAAAAACAAAAGAACAAAATCTCAAATTTATATGTTCTACGAAAAAAAAAAATTACTGCTCCTTAAATTTTGGAAAAACAATGAAAATAAAATGTTTTCTCTTTTAAAAGATTGTCAAAGTTCCCATCTAAAATGTTTCAAAATACAAAGTAGTCCTCTCAGGGTTCATTTCTTACGCTCCCGCGATAGCGTCAGTCTGTAGCGCGTTAGACCTCTGGTTTGCATTCAGAATAAAAAATTTTGGAACAGGAATTCCCTAAATTCTTAATAACTGCAAAATTCATGATGGACATAATGCAAAACAGTTCAAATAATAGCTGGATGAGCCCCTCTGACACTTAGAAAGACATAGCTTCACCTCTCTATGACGGCGCCATACCAGCTTTAATGGCACGTAGTGCTAAGCAACACTTTGTTTTCACACGTCAGGAACAACTCAAAATTTAAAAGTTGGCCTACGAACCTTGGTTTACTTCTCCACATGACCTGGTTTGCCTAATAAACTTACGCTTCTAAGACCTAAATAACAAACCTAACTTATGTTGGTGCCGGGGATTATTGCGATTCCTGGCGTAATTAGACGCAACTGTACTAATCAGTTTCCATCCAGAAGCTAACTACTGCCAGCAACTATCTATCATAGCATACTTTGGGAAACACAAAAAAGAAAATTATAGGAAAAATAATTACAGTCACAATAAAAATTGAAATTAGATAATCGCACTTCAAAAAGTACAAAATTACATTAGAAACACAAAAATTCATTACAAATTCTAATTATTTAACATTTTTAGGTTAAAAACTACAAAACTATCATAGAATCATTGAAAATTGATGGGCGGTGTACAAATACCATTTTATTATGATAATATACTAAATAATTAACCTTTGGGGCTAATATTAATACTATGTGAAAAAAGTAAACAAACTCAGAAAATTATATTGAAAATCAAATATTCCACATCAATATTTACCAAAAACAATCATATTACAACCATTTTCTATAGTGACCATCATGGCCAAATGAACAATGTGAATTTCACTAAGTGGGTTACGGAGAAGCTTGCACCTATTTCCCTTCATCTGTGCTAGTGATGGATAATGTATCCTATCATTGCGCACAGAAAAACAAGTCATCTATGTTGTCACAGAATACCAAGTCTGAGACACGAAACAATCAGCATTTTGCGCCCTACAAGCTACAAGATGATAACCATTAACACTGAAGCAAAAATACACTTTAAATGCAGATAGCTGAGCCACTAAACAGTTCTAAAAATAATTTTCACTCTCCTGCCTAACACAGCTGTTCCCATAAGTGCATATCTCGCAGCTGAACAATACTTTCCACATACTACAAGCAGCAGATGGATGCTGTAGTAAAAATAATATTGTGGCTTTGGATTTTGTGCGGTAAATACGAGGCATTGTTGAATTTCCATATTATATTCTGGGAAGTTGTCTTCATTTTAACATCCAGCCACTTAGGAAAACTGTCAAAGAGAATAATAGACCATGTCTACAAAAATTAACTAACTGTAAAAAACCATTATAGTTGTAGTTACATAATATGTAAAACTTGTAAGACACGGAGGAACAGCAGTAATAAAAACTTTATTACAAATTAATATTTTTGTATCAATTTATATTTAGTATATAAAAGCTTGATGCAACACAGAACATTAAACCCCATTTGCCTAAGTGCAGTCAGCTAATAACGTGCGTAAAGCTCTTAACTATTTGAAATAAAGAATATATACATTATCTGCGTAGTCGTAGTAAACACATAGCTTGAGAAAGGTTCTTAACTATATGCAATATAGAACGTATACCTCATTTGTGTAAGCGTGGTAAGCACATATCTTGCAAAAGGCTCAACTATTCTTAATTTTTGGGCACAAAAACACCACACCTCCAGAAGTGTTCGGGGGGGGGGGGGGGGGAGGAGGAGCTCGGCTACCGTAACTCGCTACTTTCCCCAATGGGTACTATTGATTGCACAATAGGCCCATTCCACCCTCCTCACAGTTTTTGCATAAACATGAACCTTAATTGTCATAGTAGTGAGTGTAGTGAGTTTTTTTACAGGGTAAGCAATATAATAGCCCCACATATTTGAGTGTTTTAGATAACATTTAGTTAAATGCCACTAAAATATGATACATTACATCCTTTACAATACAATAAATGGTTTATAAAAGCTGAATTGTGGTTCCTTTTCAATTTCAACTAACAAATGCAACTCCCTACTTTGCTTACACTTCACATGTATTTACCGTTTTATAATACCTAACATTAGCTATAAAAATGGAAATGAAATGAATGTAATAATAATTAAACTGAATATTATTTAGAGAGCATGTTACAAATAATAAGAAAACTCCAGTTTTCCTGAACACTTTCATCCACTTTCCAAGGAAAAATGTAGGACTTAAGGATGCAAACAGAACGCCTGAATACCCTGCCCATGTTGTTGCTTGCGAGTTCGATTCATCGCTAGTTGCTCCTGTTCGTGGAAATAAATACTAGATAGCAGCACTATGCATTTACACAAAAACTCTGTTTCTCGAATAGAAAATGAGAAACTTAGAATTAAATGTGTTTAAAGTTAAGGCAATATAAAGGGTCAAACATTTGCAATATGTGTAGGGTAAGCATTGCTTACCTTGCATCTATACAATAAATGCCACTGGTACTGAAACTTTAAAGAGGTAATGATATAGATGAGTAATATTAATGATCACAAAACAGAGCAGCAGGACAATTACGTACAGATCTGTCGTATTCCACCCGGTCATCCTAAATAACGTGTCACACCCCCGTGCACTGCAATACATGATGCAATGCGGTCTGGCATGGAGTTCAGAATATGCCAGATGTTGTCCTGAGGCAAACTGGCCCACAATTGTTGCAGGTGGTGTGTTTCCAATCCCGGATACCGTGGCATGGTGGCAGCTAGTGATTCAAATGATCCCACACATGCTCAATTAAGGATATGTCCTGGGAGCAGGCAGGTCACAATTGTGGTGGGAAGAATGGAAGGTGAACTCAATTGGTTGACAACTGGGAACGTTACTACGCATCCCATCACATGGATTCTTCGCCGGGGGTTCACCACTTTCTGAAGAACTTGATGAATCTTCTCCACAAACATCAAAGTCAGGATCGTATGAGGAATTGTTGGCAGTATTGTCATTTTCAGATTCTAAAAAAATAGTTAAATTATTTGAAACTTTATCAATAACTAAAAGAGAAGTAGGGCAACAAGATTAGATGATTTGGCAATGAAGATAATTTGGCACAGTAATGATAACTGTTGCGAACTTCTGTTTACTAACAAGTGAGTAGCTGCTACCTCTGGAGCAGAGAATATAATCTCTACTTGTTTCAAAATTTACAAAAACCAGAAGAAAAAGTGCTCTTATAAAATTAATATGATTTGCATAACCCTACTATTGCTGTAATAAAACATTTTTTCCTGACATCACTGTTCATGCACACAACCATCTGGACTTATTAGTACCAAGTACATCGTTTTTGTTAATTACTGGAATATTTAAGCGCAAGGCTACCTATGGGCATCGTTTGATTTGCGAATATATTAAATCTCTAACACTTTAACGACCAAAAATGGCATACATAAGGTTGTTTCTAGTGAAATACAATTTTTTTTTCCATAGAACATAATTTTTATCTTAATTACGTGAAATTTTTGCATCGGTTGTATATGCCAGCCATGGGCCCTCTGGACTTCTATAAGGCTGTATTTTCTTACAGGGCCACGGCAGGCGTACATGCCCACTCTTTATTTTTTTTGTTTAGCTGAATGAAATCCGAGACTACTCGCACATCTTGGTAATGTTCAACCTCTCCTCGCCCTTCAATCTTATCTGATATAAAAACGTATAGTGTTACGCAGAGAAGCACTGTTGCTGTGTGAAAGTGCAAACTGTATTTCGTTGACCAGAGGCATACCGGACGATGCGTATTATTGCTGGTGTCAGGTTGTTATCTTCATCAGCCCTCCCATTGTGTGATGTATCCCCAGATAGAAAGGGCTGTGATACTCCAGCACGCAAACAAACTGACCAATACTCCAACACCACCTAAAATTGTACTTGAAATTGAATAAATGCCACCTTCTCATATTTCTCACTCGGTTCACGAAAATGTGGGGTTGTCCCAAAAACAGTGTTCATTCTGGTTCTAGTCTTATGTAAGTAAATTTCAACATAACTGACAAGTTTTTATCACGAACTGAGCGAATTCTGAAGTTAACACAAGCAAGTAAATTTGATTCAGATTCAGGTAAGTTCTTACCTAATAGTGAAAAGTTAGTTGATTTTGCAACACAGGAAATTTCACAACCATTTTTCATCACCAAACTAACTTCTCTTACTAGGTAGAGTTCGTACTATTTCGCAGACAAGTAGAGAATATATTCTCTGCTCCAGAGGCAGCAGCTACTCACTTGTTAGTAAACAGAAGTTCACAATAGTTATCATTACTGTGCCAAATTATCTTCACTGCCAAATCATCTAATCTTGCCCTACTTCTCTTTTAGTTATTCATAAAGTTTCAAATAATTTAACTATTTTTTCAGAATCTGAAAATGACAATACTGCCAACAATTCCTCATACGATCCTGACTTTGATGTTTGTGGAGAAGATTCATCCAGTTCTTCAGAAAGTGATGAACCCCCGGCGAAGAATCAGAAAATGTGTGCAGGGACAAATATAGAAGTTTATGAAACTTCCTTCAGTGATCATGCTCCATCAACCTCTGCTAGCTTCTCATCGGGCATCATAGTGGTTGAAATTTCTCTTAACCAACATGAAAATCAGTGGACTGATCCTAGTGGAAGAAATAAGCAGTTTTATTTTAGCATACAGTCTGGTAATATTTCTGAAGTAAGAGCGGAATTGAGAGATGTCACACCAATCAAGATTTTCGAAATGTTCGTCAGTGAAGACATATTACAGATGATGGTCGAACAAACAAATAAATATGCAGAGCAAACGTTCAGTAATGCACAGTATAAAACCACACCAAAGTTGTTCCTGACTGATGTTGGAGAAATTAAGAAATTTCTTGGAATTATTTGTTACATGGGACTTGTCCGAAAACCTACAATATGCTGTTATTAGAGCAAAGACATCTTATATAAAGATGACTTCGTTCCATCTGTGATGAGCAGAATTAGATTCTAAATGCTATTAAGACTGTGGCATTTTTCAGATAACAAGGAACAAGTGGTGACTGATTACACAAGATTTCTCCCCTGACTAAAAGTTGAAAACAAATTTTCAAAAAATTTACACACAATTAGAGACAGTGTATATTGACGACTCTTTGGTACCATTCAAGGGAAGACTGGCAATCAAACAGTATATTCCAAACAAGTAGAGCCAGTATGGAATCAAGTTGTTCAAATTGTGTTCTGCACATGGATCTACATGGAATTTCAGCGAGTATTGTGGCAAGGAAAGGGATCCTAGTGGAGCAGTGCCAAAACAAATAGTAATGAAACTATCTGAAGACCTACTTGATGCTGGCAGAACAATAGTTACTGAAAATTATTATTCCAGCTTACAACTCGCTGTCTTTTGGACAGAAAAACTCATTTACTGGGAACATTGAGGAAAAACCGAAAAGAGAATCCGAAAGAATTCGTTTGTAAACAGTTGAAAAAAGGTGAAGTTATTGCAAAAGAAAATGAGAGACGCATTGTTGTTTTGGAGTGGAAAGATACACACTGTGCTAATAATTTCCACCAAACACACAGCTGAAATGGAAGTTTTGGAAAAAATAATGGTAAGGAAATATTGAAGCCAAAAATGGTCTTTGATTACAACAAAGGCAAATAATCAATTGATATTTCAGATCAAATGTCAAAATATAACACAAGTTTACGAAGGACGGTAAAATGGTATCACAAACTTACTGTTGAGCTTCTTTTTGGAATTACACTTTTGAATTCGCAGATCATATATGACTTATGTTCTACAAACAAATTGTCCATCAATGCCTTCAAGGAAGAAATAGTGAAGGAACTGCTGAAGAAACCCACGGAAATAGAAGTACGTGAGAACTGGCCTTCTACATCAAGGTGCCGATCCTTACAGTCACACAGGTTTGACAAGTGCGCAAGTACTGCAAAGGATGTTACGCTAAGTGCTCCAAGGGAGAAACATAAAAAAACCAAGTGAAAAAGGTGGTAACATTCTGCAGAGATTGTGCACATGAGCCACAGTTCTGTTTGGAATGTTTCCATACATACCACCACAACTGAACCAACATTGTGCTCTGATCATTTTCGTAAATTTATAACAACTAACATATTATTTTGTCATAGGAGAATACATTTTTTGTAGAACTATTTATTCACTTTCAAAGCTTGTGTGAAACATTCTTAAGGAGTGACGAACATCAATGTTGTAAATATTATTTAATTTTTTAATAAAAAATTTCACTCAACAGTTAAAATATGTGTTTACATTGTAAGAATTTGTAATTAAAAAAAGCAAATATTTTCTCAAGTAAATTAATTTATTTATTGTGACAAACGGTTATTGTGTACATTTTACATTTTTGAAACAATCAAACTAACAGTTTTTAAAAATAATAAAGTAAAAATAAAAAAAAATTAGAATCCAAACATTGTGCAGTGTCGCGAGATTGAGCACAGTCATTCCATGTAGCTGTATCTACACTTGGAGCGGTCATGTGGTCCCAGTGTGGCCGTATACGCAAGCAGTGTGTGGCGGGCGTATTCAACCAATCTGGCCTTCAAAGTCAAAGCTTGAATGGTTGTACGTGGACCCTAATATTTTATAAATATGGTATAAAAGTGTTACAAGTATGTAAAAATGTATTCACCAAAATAAACATATAAATAAAATTAATTGTATCACGTGAACTTTACACAACTGAATAAACAATAAAAACATTGATTGGTTCATAAAAATAAAGAGGAAAAAAAATTCCACAACCCAAACTTTGCACAGTGTTGTGAGGGACCAGGGCTGTCGTTCCATGCATTTGTATCTAAACTTGGTGCGGTCATGTGACCCAGTGCGGCCGCACACATAGGCAGATTGTGGCGGGCGCATACGACCGATCTGGTCCCCAGAGACACAGCTTGAACGGTCAAACTCTATGGTCATTAAAGTATTAAAAGTACTAGCTCCAAACAATAAAAGTACAAAAATGCAAGGAATTTCACGTTTATTTTGTATGATACATGCTAATCAATGTTACTGTCTGAAATATACAGAAAATCAGAAAATCAGAAAATTCAGTATGTATTTACATAACAAGCAACATAATCTTTAGCGAAAATGTAAGTATGTTGTACTAAAAGACAAATTTTTGTACACTGTATATTTGTAATGTAAGCCAAAGTAGAGCAAAACACTGTATTCCTTGATACAATAAAAGCATATAGAACTGTTTTAATCTACATTCATGCAATCATGAAAGTGCTGTTAAGAACGTATAGTTTATTGAAATCATTGAACTTCAGGCACAGTCACTGAAAGAGCATTTCTTTTTAGTTTTATCTAATTTAGTGGGCTTAATTGTACTATTATTTGTTATAATATCTTTATTTTTTCCAATACTTACCTCCTAATTGCATGGACACTGCTAGCCAGTTGTTTATTAATTACTTTTATGTGAATGTAAGTATGTGTTTTTACGTAGTGGTAAATGACTATGCTGGGAATGCAATTTTATTTTTTGTTCGGTGCTTCTGTTGCCAAATTTATTATGTCGTTTACTTTACTAAAAAATTCTTTATGAACTTTACGCAATACGTGTTCTGCTGACTGTAATGTTTTGAGTAACTGTTCGTTTGGTTCTTAAGTCCTCCTCTGGTAAAAGTCTATATCCAGTCATTCTCAGTAATTTCTTCAGGTGGAACAGAGGTCTGGATATAATGTCTGATATTTATGGGCTATATATCTTAAAATATACCTCAGCCCCTCTACTGGTATGGCATTATCACAATCTTGAAAGACAGCATAACTCGTATTATGGTCTTCATTAATAATGTCTGACACACTGATGCTTTTCAGCATGTTGGCAATTGCACAATCGTTGTTCTAATTTGTTTGTGACTCATCTGACTTCAAAAGATCCTGTGAAATTATTGACAGATGGTGTTGCAGTTTCTTGTAAATACAAATGTGGCATGCTTTTCCAGTATATACCAACACTTTCTGTACTTGATATCAAACGGTGGTGCGTGGTCATTTGCATATCTCCCACACTCCTTATATAAAAAAAAGACATTTTCAAATATGTTTTGGTTTGATTTATCAAATAAGTGATTCCATATCTTCCCTTCTAATAATGAAACAAAAATTCTTTAAAGAATTGTTTGTAACCCAAATTCCTCACTGAAATGGTATTTCATTCCTGTGGCCAATCACTCGTACTAAGCATATAAATTCGTCCATTTCTGACAAAATTCTGTCTTGTTCCAATTTGTATAATCCGTATGCAAGCTTGCTTTTGTTTGTATTGAAAGGCTATCCGCTGTTCAGAACATCGAACCGGTCATTAAATAGCTTGAGGAAATGTGCTGTAGCTTTAAAAGGTTCTTTCAGTAATTTCTTTCTACCAATAAATTGTAATGCCTTACTTGACAGCTTTATTTTACAGAAGCTAAACAGCTGTCTTTGTGTTCTTGAAACATATAAATGCTGCCGGGAAATTCTGACAATAAACATAAGGTCTTAAAGGAACGTATCCAAAAGTTAATGAACGCAAGATTTTTGTATTTTTTTGCTGCTAGAAGATTCACAATCCTATTCTAGAAAGTGATTTCTGGTAAGTTTAAGTAAGTGAAGAGTGTCTGCGAATATAAAAATTTCTTTTGACTCATTACAGGGATTAGGAAAGGATAAATGTATTGCAGTATGCGCTACATAATATTGAAAGATGCACAATTTGTTGTGAGCGCGTAGGTTACCCAGTGGGGTGGTGGATATGACAAGAGGCAGTTGTGGGTGACCTGTGCTGTTTGTAGTCAGGCATTTTCCCACTGGAATTCTGGTGAGATATGGGAGTAGATGGCATTCACATAGAGCTGGACTGCCAATGACAAGAGGAGATAGACTATCATTATGCTATGGCTTCAGAGACCATAATGCCTGCAGTGGAGGAAGTATACTGCTCGATAGCGTGATTGGGATTGTGGAGTTCACCAGGGACCCTCCACATCTGGGCATGATGATCATCAGTCCCCCGTACATTTATCACCAAACACTACACATCGCCAGTCTGTAGCATCCCACATTGCTCTGGTCTGATACCACAGCAAATGAAGCTGTTGCTGTTAGAGAGTAAATGGCACCACATGAGATGGACATTACAATAGCTGATTTGCCTTCACAAGGGAATTGGGAAATGATAGGTGGGCACCCAGGCGCCCTAAAATTAGCCAGTATTGTGGACCAGATAGCCATGGAATCCCTCTGTGCCTGGTACAAAATCCGTCTATCTTCTCGACTCCTAGTTGACCTTGTCCATCGTCAGCCGGTCCTCCCTCCATGTGTCCGTGCCTTCACGTATACAATGCTCTCAACAGCAATAGACAGTATGGTCAAAACTATCCACATAGTGGGCAATATGGCGATATGATCACCCTATGATTTTCAGCCTAATTACGAGTCCTCTCTTGAAGTCCGTCAGTTGCATAAAGTGATGTCTTTTATGTCTTCCCGGCAGTCTTCTTCACTCTGTATCCCTAACTGGCACCATCTGATATTACTTATGTTAATATAGCTTCTAGCACATGCTAGTCTACAATTGCTGGTTGATACGTGCAGAGCCACTGTTGAGTGTGCTGTCAAATGGAAAATTCCAACATGGGATCATGTGCATACCAGCCCATACTCATGCTTATTTATATCATTTTGTTGCATTGCTTCTTTGTGGTGCGCTATTTTTATTGTCCAGCAGTGTATTAACAGAAACACTGAATCCTTAAGGAACTGTAATTACAAAGTAGTAATTAAAAAGCTTTAGTATTTATGATCCAACAAATGAAAATCAATACACAAAAAATCAGTACAGAGCAACAACAAATGTGCACAATTACAAATGAAAATTGATTTGCATGTAAGATTTTGCAAAGAATAAGAACAAGGCCATGAATGGTATGGTGCTAAAAAGCACCTATAACGAGGTTCCACGTATGTAGTTGCTACTATAAAAAATAATACTCTATCTTCACAGTCAGGATAGCAAAATGCAATTTCTAAACCAGAAAGGGAAGAAGGCCAGACATATATTAAGTTACAATAATAAAACTGACTGCAGAATGTAAGCTGCAAAAAGCAAATACTAATATGATCAAAAGACTTATACATATATGGTATAAAACTTTAAGAGGATAGGTCAACTATGTATTATTACATAAATAAGCAATTTTGAATTTTTCTTTTATTATTATTTTTAGCCCAGCGTTTATAGTAAACATAATTAGTGTAATCCATTCATTCATTTTATTGAGCTTTATTAAATATGAAAAATTATAGCCTAAAAACCACAATTTTTCAATAGTAACTTTAATTGTTATTATTTAAATAATTTGTTGAATTATAATTTTTCTTTTGACATCTTAATCTTTGTTTTGTGTTGACGTTTATTGAGTTCAGCTTTAATGTTTTATTTATATCACACACTGGATGTGATGCCTTAGCAATGCTTAAGATATGTCGCAGAACTTTCCACAAAGTAGTCATCTTTGGGGGAAACTCGGGATGCAATGGACATTGCCACGTATGCTGAGATTTTTAAATCTCTAGTGCCATCCCTTCATTTGGCCGGAGGGGCAACTAGGCCCCAGAAGAATGTGTGGTCAGACACTTCATTAATCCTACTACAACTCCCAAGTTCTTTTTGTTAAATTTATGCAAATTTTCACAGAAACATTGGGGTCCTGATTGTGAACACAACCAACTAACGCTACAAGAATTAGCTGTAATGTTGCAGGTTATGTTAGTTTTTATAAAGTATTTTCAATTGAGACTTACGGTAAAATTATTTTTTTCGTCCAGTGAGTGTAATATTCTAATTTTTTCTTTGGTGCCACGTGGAGCGGGAACAGTTTATAGTTTTAATTTATGGCTATTCCATGGCGTTATCTGTGGCGTGTTGGCCGTTTTCTTAAGTCGTAACGAAGTTGTGTCAGTATTTGGAGATTGCAATATGTGTAAGCAGTTTTTGTGCTCAAAGTGAGATAAGGTTAGCAGCGATGCAGTATGTTAGGGGAGGAATGAGAGGCAAGTGGCAAGGTCAGCCTAGTTAGTGCATTGCGTGTCCCTGCTTTCCAGTCAATGTTTGTTGTTCGTTAGGTAGTTACACTACAGGCAGTGGAAGCAATAAATTGGACGAGAGGTATAGCCCACAATGGCAGATATTTTCACCGGTGTGGAGCATGTATATATTGTCTCATGACACGAGCTCCGGAGTAACATTATATTAGTCCTGAATTAATTTGACACTGTTCTGTCATGATAATGCGTGTATCTACAATTCTGAAAGTTTGTGGAAGTATTATCTGAAAATCTACAAAATAAAATTGAAGAATTAATCTGAAACTAACATTAATTTTTTTTATTTAATATGGCACCCTTTAAAAATCACTTGTGCATTTCGACTGAGCTAAGCTGAGCTGTGACTAGTAAGTTTATTTGTTTGGTAACAACCAACATCACAAAATTGTGCCTGTCATGCAGCATAAATTTTCAACATGACTGAGAAGTTTAGTTGTTTTGAACAGATTTAGTTTGGGACTCGATTCAACACAACAGCAGAAGCAGAACACATTAATTATGATTCCGCAGCAGTTTTTCCAAGTGAACCAGCGAGTGACTCAACTGAATTTCAGTTCACTGTTCCTCGAGGTTCGAACGACTCAGTATTCAGCAGTTACAACATTCCAGTACAGTGTTCCATAGAACTAGAAGGATGATCACAACAATAGACTACAGTCATCAGCAATGTCTACAAAGGTATTTAATACACCGGAGAAGTCATCAGTCAACATTTAAGTCATCCGTCAAATAAATTCAACATTTTTTGTTTTATTTGTCATAATATGTTATGTTGTTTGTTAGTCTTTAAATTCATGGTGCTTTCTTTGTGTTTCTCAGGTTTTAGACAGTTTTGTTTACATGTAAATTCGTTTCTATACTATATTAATGCTGGTTAGGAAATTTGGACATCATGACGCAAAATTCACAAATAAGTGAGAAACTAAGTTTGCTCATCAAATCATTAAAGAATAAATATACAAGTTTAAAAACGAGATTCAGGAGTTTAAAGAACAAAGCAAGCATAAAAACAGGGAATAATTTAGGGAGTAGAACAGGAATTTCAAGCGTTGAAAGAACAAATTAGGGCAATCAATCAAGGAATACAAGGGCTTTAACACGAATTAGAACAAATTAGGCAAGCAGCTGAAAAAGATGATAAAAAATTGAGGGATTAATAACAAGCGTAGAAATCTGGGGGGGTTGGAAATGAAAATAAATAGTTAGAAAATGTAACCGCATTTACTGCCCCAAGTAATAACAAGAAGTTGAATGATATTTTTCAGAATGAGATTATAATTACCAATTGTAATAAGGTAAACAAAAGGGTCAATACAGAGAGTAGAAATATAAATATTATTACTGGTTGTGACAATGCTTATAATGTGAGTAATGATGAATGTAAAGTTTCAGGTAATGTAAAGTTCATGTAAGTGAAAAGCAATTGCTGCAGCAAATTAATAGTTTTGAAAAGAGTGTACCTAATGATTCAGAAGTAAATGTGGCAATGAGATATGTAGTAAATAAAGGGAACCTTCAACAGCTATGGGGGATGAAACTAAATATTTATAAGGAATTAAAATTACGATTAGGAACAGATATTGGGTTGCACCAAACAGAATTTATTGAGAGTACGGTACATGTAGTAAAAGATTATTGTGAAATACTGTAAAGTATTGTTCAGAAAGAAAATTGTAGGGAAAAAGAACAGATTAAAAAACAAGGTTAGAAACATAGAAAAGAATGAGAAAAGGAAAAGGAGGAATAGATTTATGGGGGGTAGACGTAAGACAGTATGGAGATGGAAAGTTGTAAAGTACAGCGGGAGGGATGATTGTGAGAAAGAAGGGGTGGAAATGAAGTGACATTGTGAGAATGTTGTGGAGAAAGGCAAGGAAATAATTAAATTTTTAGCAATTTCCTAGTATAATTTTTTAATGTTTTATGGTACTGATATTAATAATTTTATTCTATTTGATAAATTTAAGAATGATGAATTAATCTGTTCAGTGTAATGATTATTTTGTTAAAATAAGTAGATGAGATGAACAAAAAGTAGGGTCATAATGTATATAATGATGTGTGCCACGTTCCCTTTCTCTAGACCGTTTGTCTGGCCGAGCACCCACCGCCACTGCAGCTAGGATGCGCACTTTGCAGACGTGTAGGATGCACAGCGAGTTTACAGCGTGTGACGTGTGCCAGGGCAACATAAGGCACGCCGGGGCAGCGTAACCGGCATTTGCCATGCCGAGCAGCCAGGACTCCGCGTGGCAGAGTGATACATGAAAGAAAACCATGCAGCATATTGACTCAAAGGGCTTATGGCTCACTCGGTTACAGTGTTGATTGTTGTATTAATAAAGAGTTTATTTTCTTGTCCATTTAATATTTTCCGTTTTCATTGTTATGCTGTATTCATGCGCATTCCACAAGTGTTATGTATACATGTATCATCCAGTGTTATTACGTGATTTAATGTTGTAGCATGTAGCCTTAAGTTTCAGCAGGTAAAGCAGAAGTTAGCATGGAGTGCAGGACATAGTCACCACCTTGGTGTGCAAGTCAACCTTCGCCCGCTCTCACGCTGGGGTGGGAGGTTAGTAAGCGCGTGACATTAACGAGAGTGATTGCATGTGCTCACATGCTCCGCGTTTTCCCACACACTTGGATTTATCACTTCACTTCCATAGTTTAATATCACAAGAACCATCTTGTTTTTCACTGCCCTGTACACCACCCTCGCTTCCTTGTGGTTTGCACTGCCCCGGGAAGCTTAAGTTTCCGTAAGTCCTTTTGTATGGTGTTAAGTCATCTCTAGCAGTGTTACCGTGATGACCGGTAAAGTTATCTAAGCATGTAACATATATTCTTGAGAAAAGTTCTCATTTAATCCGAATAAATACCCTGAGAACTGATCAGGGAGTAAGTTATTTCAGTCGCCACAAGGCATTTAAGGGGACAGGCCCTAACAATACCCGCCTTCATTTGCAAGTGTTTTCAGCAGGGCTCAACGTAAGCATATGTTCAGTGTTTTAATTACATAGTATCTGCATGGGTGTTTAGATAGCCCCGATAACACACATCGCGAGACGTAACAGTATCACTAATTGCCGCCAAAAGTCACTGCAGTAGTACAGCGTGTAATCAGCCCATGGATTACCATTTAGTAAACATCCAACAATAGCATCTCTACAGCTACAGCCGTAAAAGGGCAGAAGTCAACAATTCAAGGGAAGTTTTCGTCTGGGCGTATGCCCTACAGCCCACGAGTTCACCAAGAGTCATCATGCTACAGCATCATCCACCATCACGGTATCGCCTAGTTGACGCCTGACATCTAGTTGGGTAATTCCAACATTCCACAGATCTCACACTTCATCACCCAACATACTATTTAACCCATTTCCACGTTACCGAATGCCGTCAATAAGACAAATGTGGTAAATTCTGATGTTTACATTCTTCAGCTTTGGGACAGGCATAAGGTATTTGATTATTCAGGTGAGTGAATTGTGCCAGACTTGTGGGCCATGAGATGGTTATTTTATAAAACAATTATGAGTAGGGAATGTTTCAAAGTTGCTGGCAAGTAAATTATTGGTATTGGTATGAAACAGTGTTAATACATGTTCTTATTTCTAATTATTAAACAATAATGCTGTATAAGAAGAGAGAAAGTTGTGTTGTATGAAAGAACTTTTATTAATTGATATATGTAATATCTTAGAGTATTATTGGAAATGATTATTAAAAGTGAAGGCTAATAGTAGAAAAGATACGTAAATAGTATAATTTTGTTGAGTATTAACAGTGAGGTATAGTAAACAAGCTATGAGAAGAGTTGTTTATGTAATGTATTTTTTTTTTGTTTTGTTGATTGTGTGTGACTGTTGGGATTTAGTATTTATATTTTATACTGAATACCGAACAAGAGAGATGAATATAAAAAAAGTGTGTCTACATTTCAGATGTAAAAAATGTTAATATTTTATTACAAAAATAAACAATAATTCTGATAATCTGCAGTAAGTTTCGAAGAATACAATATATGTTACTATCAGTGTTTTAAAGAATATAGTACTACAAAAGTAACAAATTAAAAAAAGAAATGAAAATATTTTGAAAAGTGTATGACAAGTATTTAACAATAACACTATATGTGAAATAAAAAAAAAAAATTAACATAAAGAGTTTATTAAAAATTAAATGTTGAGGTGTTGAACATTGGAATTGAATAAGAACGAGTTAAAATTATGAAATGGTTACTTGTAAAGTGTATGTTGTCTTTGATTCTTAGCACTGAGAGGAAGTTGTTTTGTCAGGACAGGTCACAGGCACCTTTTTGTCAGCACTGGCCTAGTATATATATTAAAAAGTCTGAAGAAAGTAAGGCAGAGTTTCTTTAGTAAGTTTTTGGGCAGAACTGGATCTTCCTTATTTATAAATATTGTGTGCTGATCCAAGTGAGGAATTAAAGTAATAATGAGCAAACCTAGAAGAACAGGGTATGCGTAGTGCTTACACCCTCAACTTTAGCTGGACACTTTAAACTTTAAAGGGCTGCAAACATTTTTTTAAAAATAAGATTTAATAAAAATTATGTATTTTCAATTAAAATATAGATATACTCTTACTGCGAACCATATTTTGAAATATAATCAGGTTGATGTCAAGGAATATTGAGTAAACTTGACGGATATAACTTTGGGATGATATATTTTGTGTATCTTTTTTCTTGTATTTGGAAGTTTATGTTTTTAAATATATGTATTGTATTTGTTTTGTCTATTACAAGCTGAAGCTTTTACGTATAATTAAAGGATTTTTAGTTTCACAGTATGACTTCCAGATCACCAAACAGGTTTTTAATGTAATAGATTAATATGTTTTAACAATAGTACAACAGAATTCTAAAATTATTTTTGAATGTTTATTAATATTCTAGCAATGTGTTGCAAATAAAAAACTTTTTTTTTAGTTTTTTGACTAGGTAAAAAGCCTTAATTTTGAAATCTTTTCTGAAAATTTTTTCTACCTAAAATAATGGAAGGTAAAATACACTCCCGTTAATTCATGCTTCGCTTAACTGGTTTTTGGCTTATCCGTGCGGGTTTTTGATTTTTATCTAAGTCTACTGTAACTTCTGTGGCAAGGCGAAGTTGTAACATGTGTCGTTTAACATGCAGCTGTTCCATGTTCATCTATCGCTGTGCTGTGTGAGCTGATGTTTATCTCTTTAAACTGTCAGCCTGTCACAGAGACCTGCGTGAGTCATCCATTTCCGCCCATTGTGAAGCGCGAAAACCGACCGCTTGGACGCCATGTCCGAAATGGCAGATTTTGACAAAATTATCACAACCCAATTTTCTATACAAAAATGGTGGCGTATTATGAAATTTAGTATTTCATATTTTGTATCATGCAGATGTTAGCGAAAATACAAAATGACAAAGCCTCATGTTGCTTTTCACCTTCAAAACACATGCGCGAATGTGTATATAAAAATAATTTTTCACAAAATACATTACGCATATTAAAAAAAAAAAAAACAATAAAGTGTTGCAGTAAGTGCTAAACAAGTGATTGTCGACAACATTCAAACTTACGAAATAACGAGTTTGTAATTTTGGACACTGCCTCGGTTACCTACCCCCCCTTCCAAAGAAACCAACCCCACGTCATGCCAGTTTATCGACCGCTGGCCCAGGTCATTGTTCACTTTGTAGTGTTGTTTTCTCAACATCAAAAAAGCTTGACATTTAAAACTACTGTGGGGGAAAAAAAAAGTGTGTGGTGTGATTTCAACAAAAACCGCCCTGGTGCAAAAAAAATCCACGAAAGGCAAGGTTTACCTTTCTCTAACATTTTTTTCATATCAAGTGTTTATACCTTAAAAAAAACTTAAGAATTCCTAAGTTTTAAACTAACTTTTGGGTATGTGTAAATCGGTAAAATTTAAATAAGCTCCTAGTAATAGAGATTGTACTGTATTGTTTAAATGCCAGGTTGCCTCATTTAAAGTCCCGTTATAGTCTAGTATTTAATGCATTGTATTCTACACTTTCAACTAGCTCTGCCATCTAACGGACCAGTCTGAGTGATGCACACTGAGAAAGTGACATACACAACTATGCACCACTTATTTATGTCGCCCGCTCAACGTGCCCGTGACTGGCGCCAGCTGGGTATACTCGATGCGTCGTGAATTACATATACTCGGTTCAACATTAACATCAGTTTAAGTATCGTGTACTTTAAATCCTGCACATACAGTGAGTGATTTGTGTTTGATTCTAAATGTATAATAGGTACTTTGTTTTATCCCGATTTTTGTAGCCAATATCACTGTTCCATTAGTAGTAAAAATGTGTAAATTTCATTATCCGGGTTTTTTAATACAAATTTGCTTAACCGTGTTTTCTCTGGCACAGATTAACAGAGTTAATCGGATTTTACTGTATATGCACAAACTAAAACCATCATTAGCACAAAATATTAAGTTTTGGCTTCAGATCCCTTGAGTGTAATACTGTAACTTCTTCTGAGTGATTTATAAGAGAAATGGTAATTTATATATATTATTCTTGCGACATCCCACTAGATTTCTTGATTCTTCCTTAACACAAGAAATGAAAATGATTATTTTTATGTTTGAGGTAAGTAAATGAGTTGTTTATTGAATGATAAAGTTGAATTATATGTAAGGAACAAGGTCCCAGTAATCTACACCATAGCCACGTACAAGATAGGTTTTGATTTTGGAATAGATTCTTCAAAATGTCTCCCAAATCAAGGGCGGTAATGTAACGTTGCAGGTTATGTAAGTATTTTAAATTGAGACTTATGGTTAAAATTTTTTTTGGCCAGTGAGTAATATTCTTAACTCTTCTTTGGTGCCACATGGAGCGGGAACCATTTATTAATTTTTAATTTGTGGCCATATTTCCGAGGTGTTATATGTGGTGTGTTGGCATTTTCTGAAGTCGTATTGAAGTTGCGTGAGAATCTGGAGATTGTAATACACGTAAGCAGTTCTTGTGCTTGAAGTGCGATAAGGTTAGCGGTGACACATTTTCGATACGACACGTGGAGGGATTTTGTGCTGCGATGCAGTACGGAAGGGGAGGAGTGGGGAGGCAAGTGGCAAGGTCAGCCTAGTTAGTGCGTTGCGTGTCCCTGCTTTCCAGTCATTGTTTGTTGTTCGTTTGGTCGTTACACTACAGGCAGCGAAGGCAACAAGTCGGACGAGAGGTATAGCTCACACTGGCAGACATTTTCACCGGTGTGGAGCATGTTTATATTAGTCTCGTGATGCGAGCTCTGTAGTAACATTATATTAGTCCTGAGTTACTGCGACGCTGTTCTGTAGTGACAGTGAGTGTATCTACAATTCTGAGAGACTGTTAAAGTATTGTCTGAAAAATCTAGAAAATAAAATTAAAGAATTCATCTGAAACTAAAATTCATTTTTTAATTTAATATGGCGCCCTTTAAAAATCACTTGTGCATTTCAACTGAGCAGCGACTTTCAAGTTTGTTTGGTAACAACCAACGTCACATTGTAAAGAGTATAATTTTAAGAACACTGAAATATAAAGAAAATTATTAATTTTGCATAAGAGAACTTTTTGGCAACAGCAATTTTAAAGTAATTTTGAACTTTGAAAAACATTTCTACAATATTTGTGGAATTTTTCAGACGTGTGTAGACTGACGCAAACTTCAAACATTTGTTCGACACATTGTTACAGTACTTAGATTTTGGAGATTTAATTTATTTATCCATTGGCTTTTTTGTTCAGACACGAACTGTTGGCTATGGTCACTGTAGCTGAAAAGTACATTGGGACACAGTAGTGGCTCACGGAAGAATTTCAAAGGAGGGCACAAAGTTAGAAAGCATATAATACTTAATTGAAGATGTATTACGTCAGAAAACACATCGCAGACAACATGCACCTATCATCTATAAAGCTGTTAAAGCATTGCGTGGACCATGTTGGCACAGGTGGCTTGTGTCCTGATTGTACCACACTTTAGCTATTTCCGGGACATCTCATGTTCCTTTGGCAAGGAAAAAATATACAGCAGTGTGGAAACAGACCGTCTGTGCCCCAAAGCTGCGAGGAAAAATACTGTCAGTGCATAAAGGAGATGCTATTTGCAGAGTATTGATAAAGAACTAAATGACCAAATTGTGTTATAAAGTGAGAATTTCAGATGAAGATTGTTTATTTTTTATTTTGGTTGATTTTCATTATTTTCTTCAGTTTGGGACTTAATTTTAAATTGGTTACTATGGCAGGCATTGTCACTGAGTTCAGGAAAAGCATTAGGTAATCTCTAGTTTGAGCAGTGACAGTTGTGAAGTCACTGTGAGCACTCAGGGATGTGCCAGTTAATGTGTGCGTGTTGTATAGATGGGAATTTGGGTGCTGTTTACTTGCGTGCAGCTGTTTTGAAACACGTGTTTCTTTTGCTGACAATACCATGCGCTGTCTGACTGGGCAGTGTGATGCAATCTTTGTCACCGTGCCTGTGGTCAGTTTCGAAGAAGTGAGAGGATGGGGGAGGGGCAAGAGAGAGAAGGCTTCCAGCTGGCTTCCGTCATCATTGCTTGAGCCGAGACTGAACTGCATACACGTAGAGCTAGGATTGTGGAGGAATTTCAACTGGAAAGTTTGACAAAAAGCAATCTCAGAAAATAAAATGTGAGGCCGCAATGTTTATTTAAGCTGGAGTTGGTGGAACTATGAGGGGTTGTTAGCTACACACCTTTAGAGCAAGCGACACGTTATTAACAGAAGGTACATTGTGGAAGCGTTTAGGAGCCACGGGAGTGGGCATGAGGCAGTCATCATGTGACTACGAAAAAGATAAGTACTGTCACCCTCCAGTACTGTAGAATCCAACTAACAAGCAACTACACTGGTGTACAAAATCAAAGCAACAAACAAATGTCCATCCCTCCCATGATAATTTTGCCACACAATTGTATCGGATCGTGTGATAGTAAATTCTAAGGCATAAACAAAGTAAACACTGTAACATCATTCCTTGAGGAACTAACAGGAAAAATCCACACATGTTCTACTTTTCAAAAGTTAGTCACTTCTTCACACCAAGAGAAAACTGGTTATGTCAGCTCAACCTGGTGTGTAATCACCACTGACAGCAATACAGGAGGCCTGACAATGAATGTGGTCATCAATTACAGTTTATGTGTAAACATCCACTCTTCCGGTACAGCAGCTCATTAGCCCTGGAGAGTGACTGCTGGATTCGGACATGAAGCAACTTGTCTTCCTAGAGCATCCTACACATACTAATTCATGGTTCGTACTCCCTCAGGGCAAAAAAAAGAAGCATTTTTTAAGGACTTGTAAGGACTTTTAAAAGTTTTTTTCTAAGGACTGTGCTGATTCTTCTGTATGGCCTATATTGAATGCTTTACCACATGGTTGACGTCTTGCCTTGTGCCTACTTGTATCGCAAGAAAGCCATTTGTTGTACAACTCTTTCTCGAGCCACAGTATATTAAAGACGCACTTCCCTGGCATGTTCGAAGACAAATATCACATGGTAAAATCACACACAGATGTACATTCCTATTACAGATGAAACTTCAGTTATACTTTTCAAGAAATTTGTATGTCTAACACTGCTGTGGGCCCTCTTACAGAAGAGTCTGATGTATGATGCAATAGTCAATAGCACAATACATAAAATGTTCACAAAAAAAAACTAAACACAAAAATTTAATTTGCAGAGGTGCCAACCATTTGCAAAAGCTATCAGTATTATTTTGTTTAAAAATCCATACTTTTCATCAATTTTCAGTAGTGACGATGCTCATTTTTATGTTCTCAACAAAATTGTATATAAATTTACAGCACTAGAACTGAAAAATGTTTTAGTGTCACTCACTACAGCTGCAGTTAAGTACCTTTAAGTACAATTCTGAATTATTTTTAAATTGGTACAAATGGCTTCAATAACAGCTTGTTTGATTTGCTACAGACTCCAGCCAGCAGTAGGTCTATGGAAGTAAAATCTCTTATTTAATTACTACCCTTTTGGACAACTGTCCCGGACTGTGGAAAATTAAGTATATATTTTTATACAGAGATAGACTACGTTTGAAACAATTCAATGGTAATTGACACATGCAAAAAGAAAGATGTTTCAAATTCTTTAAATAGGCCTACATTGAATGAATTCAATCATTTTTGCCAACATAAAATTCCAAATATGAAGAGACGTATTTTTCATCCTCATTAATTTCACAGTTATTTGCCGCCGATAATAAAAACTTCCTACTTACGCAGGATTGTATGTCATTTCATTGTGGTTCATAAAGGCAAAGTTATTGCCGGTTGTTTGTGCTTATAGCAAATATATTGTGTGTATCATGTCCTAAAAAACGTATCTCGCACATTACATGTTATACGTCACATTTGCGTCTTAGTTGTGAATTTTGGTGACCTATAAGAATTCGCAGTTCCATTATAAATAAATTTGATAGTAAATGGGCAGTGAACAACAAAAACATGCCATTTTCACATCTCGACTCTCACTCTACATCTCATTCGATAATCTCGAATCCTGCTTGTCAAAAATAGATTCAATTGCAACTACTGCAATCGATTTCTCCCAACAAAGACATTTTCACTAGAGCACATTGTTAAATATTATGTTTCTTTATGAGAAATTACGTTAATATTTACAATTTTTAGTACTGCCAAGAATCTGATAATTTGTTGAACTACTACCGTCATAGTAATTATCAAAAAATTACAAACTTTCAAGGGCCTTGTAAAAAAAATAAGGACTTTTAAGGACTATGCAAGAAAATAAAGACTTTTAAGGGCCCTTAAAAACCATTATAGCAATTAAGGACATTTTAAGGACTCTAAGGACTGTACAAACCCTGACTACGAGATGTAAGTTAGTATTTTAACGCGGCGCTCTTAGCCGTAAGGCCTTACCAAGCCTCGGCCTCCCAATAGGCGGGGGAGAGGAATTGCATCCTCTCAGTGCGAGGGAGCAGTTACACATTAATGCCAACGTTGACCAGAAGCAAAGCACAAGCCTGGTGCACTCGCACATCTGAGCCCCCTTACCACAGTCTTTGAGACCCTCGCCCTCAGAAAACCAAGCGTGTGGTCTAGCCGGGGTTCTATCCATACCCCTAGCGCCTTTCCAGGGCACAACCGGAGCGGGTTGCCACTTACTGCCCGGTCTTTCAACAAGAGTGGGAATCTCTCCAGACCTTCTCCAGCGCATGGAGTTAACCACTGCCAGCACAAGTCCAACCTCATATGATCGGTCACCAGAGAGAACCTCTGATGGGGCCAACCGATCGTCCCATGCTGTCACTTATTTTCCATGGCACTTGTGAGTTATCAATGACCGACCGCACCACCAGAGGCAGTCCCTTCCACATACATGGTTGAGAACACTTAATGCCTCACCGAGCATAAACCTCACACCCAATTAAGAGCCGGTCGCTCTCTTTTGACGTAATAATCGGTGCATGTTTTGTTATTGTCATTTTGTATTATTAATTACGATATATTTAATAATAATGCTTGATAATGGTTGATGCAAGGATTAGTTTGTAATTACGTGGTACGGGTTGTATATGTTGTAACACATATATACTTCATTCAGAATGCTATTACAGATATACCTGCAAATTGCCTTGCCCCAAACGATAAATAAAGAATGATACAAATATACGTGAGTGAAAATTGATAGTGACATAACAGTTCTTGAAGGGAACTCATTAGGAAGAATACAGCCTTGTATTGTATTGTTGTACTACTTTCAAATTTGATTTAAGATCCAATATACAAGATGTTCTATACTGTATTTGGTTATTATTACCAGCTACTGTGACATACTTTCTGTTGTTGCAAATTTTAATTTATTTTGTCATTATTGTGCTGCTGGAGTGATTGTGATTACATAACACTTTGTTTGACCGAATTCAGTTTATTAGTTTGGGCGTTATGGTGTTTTCAGTTTTCAAGTTTATGGACTCTGAGAATCTCGGGCGGCAGCATATCGACACTAGTATTACTGTCGGCTGCCGCTATACACAGTATAGAAGCAACTGATTTTAAACGCGGCAGCCGACAGTAATACTAGTGTCTATACGCTGCCGTCTGAGATTCTCTAAATTGAAAACACCATAACGCCCAAACTAATGAACCGAATTCGGTCAAACAAAGTGTTGTAATCACAAACACTCCAGCAGCACAATAATGACAAAAAAATGCCTCTACGATACTAAGAAAATGAAGTGGCGGTTCTATCCGTGTTGTAAAGAGTATACTAGTGATTTGTGTACTAAACTTGCTAATGGCGATGCTAAGTGGGGTGAAGTTGCTAATTGTCGTAGTATGAATAATGATGCTAGTTTTGGTTATGGTTTAAATGTAGCCTGGCCTGATTTCCAAGTGCAGATTATTATGATTTGTTAGCTTGCGATATGCGTTTTTCTATTTACTTAGTATTTGATATTGGAGGTTATAACAAGATATCATGTGCATCTCACTATGTGGTGTAGTTTTATGAGTAATGCAGACAGTGTGTTGGTTGCTGCTTATTTTTATGGTTATAGTTATAATTTTGAGTTGTGTAATAATCTACTTTTGGTGACAAAGAGGTCTTACAGAGAAGACATTAATAAGCAGCATGCTCTTGACTATTTGTTTGTTTATTGGACAGATCCACGGAGGGTGAATTACGGCGTAGTCGTCATACTTATTATTTGATTGCTCATCAACGTGTGCTGGACTTGAACAACGAATTACCTCATTGGCTTGGTGGTATGATAAATAGAGGCCCTCATAATGTTGTAACAAGACCTGGTTACGATTTGCAGAATACTTTATAAAGTACAATATTTCACTGAAATTTTGTGTATGTTGTTTTTTTAATTGCTAGCTTTGAGATCCGGCCAATATTGTTTACTATAGTGTGTGTTCGCTAATTGCACTTGATTTGGTGCAAATCTGTGCGACTCTGCTAATATCTTTGTGTTTTATTGTGTTTCATGATGGCAAGTTCTACGAATGTGGCGAGGGTAAGCTGGGTATACAGTCTGTTGAAGAGGAACTCGTCGGCCTTCTTGAAGATCTTGAGGTACCCATTGAGGAGGGTACTACAGTTGTGGAGCTCCAGCATCGTGAGGTTCAAGCCCTGCACGCTCAGGATGTGCCTGCAACGTCGCAGCCGTCCCAGCAGTCTGTCCCGGTGATGAGTCAGCCATCCTTTTGTTCATCAAACAAGCTTTTTTATGTCTCCTTAGATAGTGTCCCGGTCCTTTCCTCCCTTGAACCAGCTAGTATTCTACGTTTCTTCATTTTCCTATCCAGAATAGTTGATTTGCATTTGTGTTTTGAGGAGGAATTATTCAAGGCTATCGCTGTAAAATTACAGGGCTTCATCCTCCAGCTTTTGCATGATGAATTGGTGTGCCATCCAGATTATACCTTTGTCGGTTTCAAACTCAAGTGTACTTCAGGCTCTTTTTCCGGCTCGCGTCCGCAGGAGTTGCAAACTCAAATTTGTTTACAGATTTGAACGCCCTAATGAGTTAGTGGGGGAATTTATCAAGTCAGTGTGCATGTACCATGAGGCTTTATGTTTAAATTTGATTGAACAGGATTTAGTCAATATCATCATGGATAATTTTGCGCCAGTGGTGAAGACGCATTCCATGATGGTTTATGCACCATGCAATCTGACGGAGTTAGGCCAAATTGCTTCGGAAATGCTGGGACGTTTAACAGCGTCAATGCAGTAACAGGCTTTGTATCCTCCTTCCAATATGGGCATTTCGAATGTGTCTAAGGGCAACAAAGAGAATAGTACTTTTCCCGCTGTCAACAACGATCAACGAGGCCATGGGGTTCGTTGCGCCAACTGTGCTTGTGCTGGGCATATGGCTGCTGCTTGTCAATTGGACAGGGTTAGTATGGCAGAGCATCTTTGTTTCTGCTGTGGTCATGCTGGACATCTGCGTCAGGCCTGTAAGGCAAGAAACGATTTGTGACTACTAGGAGGCATGACCCTACCAGTCAGGATTTTAAATCTAGTCCACGCCCTATACGCCAGTGTCAGGTGACAGTCACCTGTGGGGGGTTGAATGTCCTGGCATTAGGTGATACTGGTGCAACACATTGTTTAATAAATGAAAGTTTTCTTAATCAACTTGTGGAAAGGAGATAGTGTCTAAGGGGCACCAAGTGTCATACCCGACAAATGTTTATGTATTGCGAATGGTGGTGATGTTAGATCAAATATAGATGTTGATTTGCATTTCAAGATAGGTAAATTCTCATGGACCTTTCCCTATTAGGTTCTCCCTAGTCTTGCAAAGAACTTAATTTTGGGCTTAGAATTTCTGGGGAGGTTTAGAGCTGTTGTTAACTTGGATGAAAGTCAGGCTGTTTTTTCCTTGGGTTTAGGTGATTCTGTTAATCAGGATGAGTTTCAGGAACGATTAACAAGGCTGCGCAAGGAGTTTAGCGATGTGATTTCCTCCAAAATCGGGAGGTGTGACGTCCTACCCTATAGGTTTTCGTTAACTGATGACATCCTGGTTCGTGATAGACACTTCACAAGTGCCCACCACCCAAGCTCTGGCCTTTCACGAGATAATAGATAAGCTTTTGGATGCCGGCATAATTGTTCTTTTTTTTCCATTTACACACAATCTAAATACATAATAGGCTCTATTACATACATGCGGCAAAGTGACAAAGAACAAATAAAATTAGTCTGAAGCAATATTTGCAATTCATGAGAAATGTATACACCTACTTTTTCCCTTGGTAACAATATTATTTATAACAATAATTTTAAAGCACATAATCTTGAATATAATCAGTGACAGTTTAATTATGAGGAAATTTAGATTACACTATCTACTTTTAACAGCTACAAATAAAAGAAAATGCATTGTACAAACACTTAAGCCATATACAGGCTTTTGATCTTGCAAATAGTGTCATAACCGGCAGGTTGGATTATAACACCTGAAAGATCTGTATCACTTCTTGTATGCTTAAGCTCCAATCCAGATGGGGTTGGGCTTTTTTGTGGGCTATTATAATAACTGATTATGGCTAATGAGTGATAGAATAGTACCTAATAGACTTTCTACTTGTCCTTCTTCACAAGGAATTGGGTTATAAGGCTTGTTTTCTTTTTATCAATTTGAGTATGAATTTTCTCAGTCTCTTTTGTCTCTTCTTGCGTACCTTTTTCAGTCCTTCAAGCATCCCTTGCGCTACATGTACTTTGGTCATATCATTATGTTTGACGGCAGTTTTAATCTTCAGATTTAGCGTCTAGTAATCTTGAACTCATTGTAGCACGATCTTCTGCCAGTAAACGGCCAGATAAAGAAAAACCTCCCTCAACATCTGTACTGCCGTAACTTAAAGACAAGCATGCCTTTACTAATGTAGCTACACTTGAGTATTTTGAGAAAAACTGTCTCCAGTAATGGTCAATACGTTGATCTTCTTTCAGTTGTGAAATTTCTCCTTCAACCTGCAACAATTTCCATTCATCAATAATTACTTCGGTATCAATATTGATTGGTAAGACGTTTCCCAATTTAGTGATGTACATGCTGCTGTCACTTGACATATAATCAGAATGAAGGCAAATCAGATACTTCAAAATATCCTTAGAGACGGGAGTAACAGTGACAATATGTTTGTAGGCAGCAATGTAGTGATCTTGAGCACACTTCTTGCTACTTGAAAGTTAATGTGTGCTTCTCTGTGAAAATCTTCACGACTTCACTAGTCTCCTGTCCACACTCAACTTGTACAATTGGTACAAAGTCGCTGTTGTCTGCAATAATACTTTCATCAAGAATCTTCAATGAAGAAACAACATCCTTCTTAGCAAAACAAAGAAGAATTGTTTTAACCAATTTCATTAATTTGGAGTGAATTACACGAACAAGGGGCTCGTTCTTCTGTAGTGTGCCTGTGATATCTGTGAAAACCTTTGCACTAGATATCACAAAACTTATCTCCGTTTTAATGTAGAATCTTTGAGAAACTTGGTTACAGACTCGTATTTGTGAGATGACATTTCCTTGGGCTTCTTTTGAGGGATGAACTTCAAGAAGTATTCAATCAGTGCATCCCCTTGCTCTAGAACTCTTTTGCATGTGTCTGCCATTGTCAGCCACCTTGAAATTACATGTTTCACAAACCTATGTTTTGGCAGTGACAGTTTTGATTGGATCTGGGAAAAGTCCTCCCACCTGGAGGGCCAATCTTTGAAATAACAGTATATTTCAAAGGTAAAATTGCTGACATCCCATCCAAATTTTTCTAGGCCTTTCTGGAAAGCATTATGAACCGTATGAATTGTACATGACCCTAAGTCTAAGAGCTGCTTATTGCACATGGATTTTATATCTTCATTCATGAGGGGTTGAACTTTATTTACATTTGGGCCATCTGATCCAATCATAAGCAATGACTGTCTGGGTAAACGAGCATTGTCAATTGCTAAGTTGATATGCTTGAAAAGATCTTCGCCCATTGCCTTGCCCAAGAAAAACGTCTCCAAATGACCTGACTCTACCTGATTACTGGAATTCGACCAATATCAAACCATTAATTGGAGCTCTTTTTTCCCCATATTGTTGGTGGTTTCATCATACTGGATTGTGTAGCAAGGTGACTGTAGTACATCATCAACAATCTTCTCTTTGAAATAAGGTCCAATACCATCTGTTATCAGGTACTTAATCTTTCCTACAGACATAGAAAAATTCTCAGGTACTACCACAGAAAACATTGCTCGAAATGTACCTGTAATTTCATCAGACGAAGATGCCGAATAATCTGAGGTTAAAGATTTTAAAAAGTCCACATTATTTCTGCTCTTGTTGCAGAGTCCTTAACACTGTACACTGCTATTGTACCAGCACTAGAGCAAGATGAAACAGGTTTCACACAGAAAAGAGATGATATGTCACAAGAATTTCTCCCCAATTCTGTATTGAATGTACTGGAAGTACTACAGCTGATAGCAGTAAGGTGAAATTGATGAGGTTCCAGCTTAATTCAAGCATTTTCCTTGTGCCTACTTATTACAGCATGTTGAGACAAACCTTTGATTCCTTTGATTACACTAATGTTTGTCTCACAAACTACGCAAAATCCTTCAGTGTCACTAAGTTTCTTCACCCAACTTAAATAAAGACGACCATTAACATCAGTTTTTAGAAGCCACTCCTTCTTGAAATTGCACTTCCCCATTGTTAAAGTAAAAGCATAAAAGTCAAGGTACTGTACTGAAACTTATGTCTTGAAAGCCAATCGAAATTCTGAAAGAGAAAACTATTGTGAGATAGATTGTGATATTGATTGTGATATTGATAATATATATTGACATGCTAGTCTATTAGAGGCATGCACTTGGTTGGCACACTAAACATACAGACAAAATAAAAATAACAACGCATTCAAAATACACAATCAAAATGCACAAAAAAAAAAACTTTATACGCAAAGAAAATAGCACCTGTACCTAAAACAAGAACATTTTTAGAACAGCATGAAACTTTAACTACATAAATAGACACACATGACTTCCAATACTGGTCACTGCATTTCATACCCTATAGATCTGCAAAATAAAATGCTGCAACAACCTGGGTTATAAACAGGCTGGGGCATATTGTGGAACCTATACTTTATAGACTCAACAGTAACGTAAAATTTAAAATAAATCCAATTATTGAGGCCTATAAGACCAAATGTAGGCCTGAATTCCATTTTTTAAATTATTTAAACAAATGAAAATCAAAACCAAGAAAAAAGTGACTTTTAGTTGATTGTTCGGTAATAATAATAGTAGTAGTAGTAAACAAAACTTTTAGTGACTTACTTTAGAAAAGTGACTTTTAATTGATTGTTCGTTAATAATAATAATAATAAAAACTTTTAGTGACTTACTTTAGAAAAGTGACTTTTAGTTGAATAAGTGACAAGCGACCTGTTATGAGCACTGCACAACTGATTGTGCTTTACGACATTTTGGCAAGGCACGAGTATTTTCCGTGCTAGATTTGAACAATAGATTCCATCAGTGTTTCATGGATCTGTCATGTAGGAAATATATCACTTTCAGCAATCCGTAGAGTCAGTTTAAGTTTACAAGAATTCTCACGGGCTCTAACTTTGGTAGCCAGACTTTGCCTCGTGCACTGGATCATGTTTTGTCAAATTTCAAATGCAATTTTGTTTTTAATTATATAGACAATATTATTGTCTACAGTAATGATTGGGACTCCCATCTGGTGCATTTAAGACAAGTTTTGACGTGTATACATGAGGTAGGGCTCAAAGTGAACCCAGAGAAGGTTACCATAGGATCACGCAAGGTAAAATTTTTGGGATATTTGATCACTGAAGGCCAACTTATGATCGACTCCGACCATGTCATTCCCATTTTGGATTTTCCACAGCTACGATGCTTGAAAGGCGTTCAGAAATTTCTGGGGATTATGGGCTACTATGCCCGATTCATTGATCGGTACTCTGACCTGACGGCGCCCCTCAATAAGTTGAAGAAAAAAGAGGTGGTGTTTCATTGGGGTCATGAACAAGAGACTGCCTTTATTAATCTTAAGCAGAGATTGTCGTCACTTCCCACCTTGTACCTCCCTGATTTTTCTAAAAGGTTCATTCTCCAGGTCAATGTTTCGTCAGTGACGTTGAGTGCCGTTCTGAGCCAACGTGTTGAGGGTGGGTTAGCGTCAATTGCCTTTGCCAGCCACACTTTGACAGAGGCAGAGGGTAATTTGGGAATTTACGGAAAAGAAACACTGGTTTGTTTATTCGGCCTGGAAAAGTTTGCTCAATACATTGGACACAACGAATGTGACCTTTACACAAATAACCAGACTTTATTGTGGGTCCTGAACCATCCTCAGCAATTGGGGAAGTTGGGTCGCTAGGTGCTCCGGCTCTCCAGGTTTAGATTTAAGGTACATCACGTCCGGGGTTTGGACAATCAGGTCACTGACGTCTTGTCGCAAATGTTTAACACTGATGATTTTGAGTCGGAAGATGATAATCAACCGGTAACCAGTGTTGGGCTGATCCAGGACTTCCCCTGAATTTTTTTGTTAAATTGCGTCAGGCCCAAAGAGATGATTCACTTTGTTCACAGATAAGGCAAGATTTAAATTCAGGTGGCAAACTTCCCTATGTAGTGGAAAATGATGTCTTGTATTTTTCTGGCAAGAGTGGTTGTACTAGAAAAATTGTGGTTCCAGTGTTCTTGAGGCCAATGGTGTCGACTTACTACCATGACTGAGTTTTTGGGGGAAATCAGGGGGTAAGCGGAACCTTCAATAAAATTGCTACTTATTTCGCTTGGCCAACTTTGCGGAAGGAGATATCGGAATTTGTTAAGTCCTGCGATGATTGCCAAAAATGCAAGCAGGCCCACCAAACTAATATAAGTCAAAATGTTCAACTTCCTCAGGTTCCATGGGAAACCGTGCATATGGATATCTTTGGGCCTCTAATTAGATCTAATTTTTTTAGATACATTTTCCAAATTTGTTATTTTACTGTCTTTGAGGAATATGAAGTCGTCGACGATTGTTAAAGCGTTAAGTGGTCAAGTCTGAAAACTCTTTAGTGCTCCTGCAGAAATATTTACGGACAATGTTAGATATTTCACTTTGACAGTTTTTCAGAATGTGTTTCAGGTGGTCAATCAAGCATTTCACTTTTAGTCCATACTTCCCCAAAGGAAACCACGTTGAGCATTTTAATAATGATCCTAACGTCTGTTCAATGATTTTTTACAACCATGATCATTCCCTTTGGGATCAGGATCTTGACCTAATCAATGTAGGGTTTAACAGTGCTCTCTATGGTTCAATAGGGGTCCCTTCCTCTCTCCTCTTTTTGGGTCGTTCCCTGAGCTATCCTTTACTGAACATCTGGGGTAACCATCCGTTTCCCTCTCCTCTTTCTGAAGCTGACCGAGATGGACTGCTCAAGCGGGTGCAGGTGAAGTTAGGTCAGGCTAGGGATGCTGTCAACACTCATTTAAATAAGGTTAGGTCTCATCCCCAATTCAAACATGGTGACCTGGTAGTGTGCCGGAGATTCTCCCTGGCAGACCTGAGTAACCAGCTCACAGGAAAGTTGTTGCCGAAGTTCATTGGCCCCTTCAGGGTTGATAAGTACTTAACCCCTAACACCGTACATTTACTAAACTTCTCATCCGGTACACTCTTTAGGAAATCACATATCAAACTGTATGTATTAAGAAAATGATTGTTCAGTTAAGCCCTACGAATTAAGAGAGTAATTTGGTTGTGTATTGTAAGAGCCGCATGTGTTTCCCTTCCCTTGTCCTTACATTTATTTAGGTTCTTGGTTTTTCCCATTTCTGATATCCTTTTTTTTTTCATGCCCGTCTTCCCTCGAGGCATTTGGTCATGGCGAGGCGGCTGTTGTGGGGAGGTCTTAGCTGCTCCTGGATAGCTTGGCGCTCGACGCTTGGAGACTGGTGAAATGCACATTCCCCCTCTTCACCTGCCACTCATGAAGACACCGGTAGTGGGAGCTGGTTCGTCCTGCTCCATAATTTCCTCATCCCCGGGGATGTGACTGTTGACGCTTCAGTGTTTATGTACTGTTACTTCAAAACTTAATGTGATATTGATTCTTTGAACTCTGCTGGCTATAGCATTTACTCTGCTCTTCTCTACTTCTGGAACTTTGTACTTTGTGGATGTATGTGGTATTTGTTTTCTACTAGGTGACCAGAGTGATAAAAGGTTTGAACTTTGAGGTTGGAAGATATAGTGTCATCTTAGTGGTGGGAGTTGCACCGCTTGAGTGTTTGCGTGCGTTAATTGGTATTTTGTTCAGCTGTAGTTTGCTTGGCGCCATCAAATAACTATGTACTTTTCCGCATAATTTCGTTATTGGACCGATATTAGCACCCTCTACGTAGTTTCGTCATTTCCCGAATGTGGACAGTGACCAAGCCGACCTATCTGAAACACTCTCGTTCCCCTTCCCTTCTCCTTGCTTCATCCTCTACCCTTCCTCTTCCTGCTTGCGCAACATGTTCAAGCTTAGATTTTTGTAAACGAATATTCTGCGGGCACTTCTTGTCTGTGTCTGGCCCATGCAAGTAGCCATCAGCTGGTCTTCATAATGATTCTCCGATAGACCTATATGGTGTGCAATTCTACTAGAGATTGAGCTTCTGCGACGTACCTTCATCTGTACAAAGAATACTAAAGTAATATCTGATTTGTATTTTATATTCAGTGTAGGTAATATTCTTGTAATGCCGGGTGAGAGGCGTAAATATTTGTAGCGAGTTGAGAGTGTAGTGCTTAGTGTGGTCCTTAGTGATTTTGCACTGTAGTCATTTTAGTAGACTGTTAGTTTGTCTTAAATATTTTGAGTAGGTCACTCCTTTTGGAGCTTTGTAGATACGTTTTAATATTTCTTAAGCATGTTTAGAATGCGTGTTTGTTAATTTTGAGAAATGAAATGGCTCGTTTAACATTTAGCCACATTTGCCACGAGCCTAGTTCCTATTTGCTCTGCATCGTCAGCTCACTGCTCTAATGCACAGAAGTCTTTTAATATTTAGTTTGGTGTAATTAAATTACTTTCTAGGGCTTTGTTTGGCCTGGTAGTATATTTTAATTTCTGTCAGGTGCCCCCAGTGAGTGTTTTTCAGCTACGGCTTTTTAAGTGAAATTCTAATGTGTCATGCAGATTAAGTGCTTTGCTAGGGTTGCACACCGCCGCTGCCTTTTCCGCTTATTTTAATGATCGTGTTATCTATTAATGCTTCCAATTTATTGAGCATTAGTTGGAATATTAGTGGACATGAATTTTAGTGTAACTTGTAGAATGTGGCAATGTTTGAGGCTTGAGCACTTAATATTTGCAGTAATCTTTCACCATACATTTGGACGATTTTTATATTGCATTGTGGCAATTTTAGTGAGCTTAGTCATGTCGATTCTAGTCCCATACTTGGTGCTTGTGCTCCTAAGATGAGCAATGTTTACTCAGCCGTTTGATGCAGCGTGAAAGCTGGTGGCGTACCCCGTCTGTATACGCATCTCGCACATAATAAGTGAACAGCAGGGTTCACACTGAAACCTCAACTTTTGAGTGGTATTTGTATTTTAATTACTTTGTTAGGGCTTTATGTAGAAACCCGTTTAATATTTGCCTGTTCAAAAGCATTTACAGCACGTGAGATTATGGTTTAAGGCTAGCATTACACTTTTAAAACAGCCATTCGTTCAGATGTGAATGCACCTTAGAACTTTTCTCGATATTGTGGTCTAGTATAAATCTATGTTTACTTGCTTTAGGCACAGTTTTGGGTGCTATTGAATTGTAATATAGTTAAGGATTACCTGTTCCATGTAGTATCAAAGCAACTGTAATTTTAATTGATTTGTTGGTGAGAATCAGTCCTTTTTGTACCTGAGACTTTTAAGAGCACCCGTCGTCACTTTTTTTACTTGTTCATATTGGAGAACAGATATTATTAAAGGCTGTGCTGTGTTTCTTCAAGCAATTACTGTCAGTATTACGATTTGCAGAATATATTATAAAATAAAATGTTTCACTGAAATTTTGCGTGCGCTGTTTTTTAATTTCTAGCTTTGAGATCCTCCCAGTATTGTTTACTATAGTGTATGTTCGCTAATTGCACCTGACTTGGTGCACAGTATGTCAGGATAGAGACGGGCATTTCTTGGAAGAAGCCAGAATGCTTAATTAGATTTTTAGTGATGTGAGGACTCCACTGAACCTGAATGATGGTGAGGCATCAGCTAGGCCGATGGAAGTCAACTGGACTGAGATAAGTGATCACGAAATTCCTTTTAGGACTAAAGATATACAGAGAATAATTGTGTCATGAATCTTATCAATCACATAAAAATGAGGATTTTTTTCTATTAACAATATTGAGAGTCGTAAAAGTTACGAACCTATAATGATATCTTATGGCATATTCAGGCTGGGAACAAGCAACATTCCAGTGGCCATTATAAGTTTTGTCTCTCTAACTTAATGAGGGCTAGTTGGAAACAAAACTATTAAAAGACTGAATTCTTGTAATACTATTATCTCAGATCAAGGCTCATGATCTTAGCTATTTGTAATTTGCAGTTACGAGATGCTGTCAAGGATTTTGTATCTATCATCCTTGCAAAACTAGATTTTTATGTATTATAATGACAGGATCAGTGTTTATACATTGAGTGTTTTTTATTCACTGTTTGAATTGATATAGTATTCCTAAGCAGAGTTTCTTCCATTAATCTATTAAGAGTAATACATTAATTTTTGATTACTTAAATAGAATAATTTAAAATGAATTGCTCCTCTGTTGATCTAAGTAGAATTTGTGAAAGTGTAGTGTTTTTTATTATGTTCGAAGTGTTGTGTCTTGTCTGTTGCTAAAGGGTTTTCCGTGCTAAATGCATGTAGTAATTTAAATGTGTTGTTTAATATTTTATATTTATGTCATGATATTTACGAATAATGTCTCAAATTGCACAGATTTCTCATTGTGCTACTATTCAGAATTTGGCTTACCAAAACCTACACATTTACATTTGGTGAAGGTATTTTGCATACAGAATTAAAATAACTTAAACTTTATTTTCCCACACCACACAATCCAACGTGGAATTTCTCGTTGCATCATGGCATCCTCAGACTTTCCCTACCTACCCCCATCTCTCTTCTCAGCGCCTCGTTGTCTGGTGCGTCTATGGTTCATAATAAAATGTTTTACACACAGCCTAATGTTAGCTTATTGTTCCCAGCCACACATCAACCAATTAATTATATTCTTCATTAAAGAAATATATTTGTCAATCTACAGGTTTAGGGTCCAGGGTAAATAAATAGTCAAATTGATCACCCTTCCCTAGCAGTACTGCTAATATCACTGAATCAATAAATTTGTTGCATTCTCTACTAAACGTCTCTGAATCCATCTGATTTTTTTACATTAGTGTCATAAACATTATCTGAAAGTGCCCGGTGAAGCAATGACTTAAGAAATTTCACTTTTGTATTTCTTTTTGCCTTACTCATTTCAATTTTTGTTCTATATGTATTCCATACATTTAAAAAATTTGCCCAGGCTCTTTTTGTACATAGTTTTATGTGATGTATACAGTAGCATCCCCATATTATGCTTTAGAACTGCTCCTGCGCATCTGCCAGCATAGTATCGTCTAGTGGAAAAATTAATTATCTTTTCACAGACACATACAGCTACTGCTGAATTGCAATGTTCTACACAATGACGATATAACTAAAGAAGACTGGAAATCAAGAATTGTAGTTGAAGCACGAGAAAGTCTGGGGACAGTGCTGCTCTCTTTGAAATTACACGTGAAACTCATGATTCAATTTGGCCCTATCACATGCAATTTAATCAATTTGAAAACCTCAGATTATGATACATTGAATATAATTATTTGTGTGACATCGGTTGGGAAGTACTAACATACTTTTCGGCAAGAGGAGTGCATTTTGATGAGTCTTTGGGCTGCAGGGGAGCCCAAAAGGGATTTAATTTAGGATAAGTAGTTTTACTAACCTAATTATAAGTTAGATTAGGGTATTTCTGTGTTAATAAGTAACCCCACTCGTTAATTTGTCAAGTAGTAAACATTTGCTGTTCATCCCGTTCATGTAAGCTTAATTGTGTTTTAAAAAGTAGTCAGTTCAGTTTGTTGGTTGGAAATTTTAATTCAATCAGAAATTATCCTAGTAAAGTGTTACTTAAAATATTTTGTATGTTTTCTTTTGAGTAGTTGTATTTTTGTTTGAAATTCATTTGAAAGTTTTGTATAGGCTGTTCGTGGTAAAGGGAGCACTTTTCAGGCCCTAATTAGTTTTTTCTTTCAACCATTTTTTTTAACCTTTAACCACCTATTTAAATAAATATTGCCATTTAAGTATATGGATGTACATAAACAAACCTACACAAAGTGTGTGCCCTTTACATTTTATTTATAAACTAGCAACCCGGCATAGCTTTGCTCAGGTTTTATGGAGTTATTAAATTACATAGCTATATATTAATGACTTGCTGTGACTACTTGCGACTACCCATGACTACTTGCGACTACCAGTGACTACTCGCGACTACCAGTGATTACTTGCGACTACCCGTGACTACTTGCGATTATATGTAACTATCCGTGACTATCTGAGACTATCCGTGACTACCTGCAACAACCCACGACTACTTCCGACTACCCATGACTACCTGTGACAACCTGAGACTATTTGCGACTACCTGAGACTACTTGCGACTACCTGCGATAACTTGAGACTACTTGCAAATTTATAATATTAAGATAATATTAAGATCTGAGCCACTGCGGCCTCACTTGATATATTTTCATCTACTGAGCCACTGCGTCCCCACTTGGGATCAATCTATCCACTGAGCCACTGCAGCCCCACTTGAGAATGCTCTAGCACTGAACCACTGTGATCGCTCTAGCCAGTGGGCCACTGCATCACCAATTGGAATCACTCTAACCACTTGGCCACTGCAGCCCCACTTGAGTTCTTTCTATCCGTTGAGCTGCTGCGGCCCCACTTGAGGTCTTTCTGTCCATTGAGCCTCTGCGATCCCACTTGAGATCGCTCTACCCACTAGGCCAATGTGGCCCCACTTGGGATTACTCTAGCCACTGGGCCACTGCGTCCCCACATGATATATTTTTATCCACTGAGCCACTGTGGCCCCTCTTCAGAGTGCTCTACACACGGATCCACTGCGTACCCACTTGGGAATGCTTTATCCACTGTACCCCCACAAGAGATCTCTCTATCTGCTGAGCCACTGCAGCACCACTGGTATTGCTCTAGCCACTGGGCCATTGTGTCCCCACTTGAGATCACTCTAGCCACTGGGCCATTGTGTCCCCACTTGAGATCACTCTAGCCACTGGGCCCCCACTTGTGATCTATCTATCTATCGAGCCGCTGCGGCCCCACGTGAAATTGCTCTATTCACTGGACTACTGTGGGTCCACTTGATATATGCTTATCTCCATCTGGAAGAATGTAGCTTTCTACAGTGAAGGAATTATAAGAATCGACCCTGTAGTTTTGATAGAGTATGCTTAGAAAGCATCCAAGTAGTTCATTTTTCTCAGACTTGGTTAACAAGTATTGAAATTTCTCATGAAGTTTTTTTTAAATTTAACATGCCTATGACGATCTGGAAGAATGTAGCTTTCTAATATTGAAATAAATATAAGAATCGGCCATATAGTTTCTGAGATTACCAGAGACATATAAACAAAAAAAGAAAACTCGCATTACCTCTTTATAATATTAGTATAGATTACACACACAAAAAAGGCACAATGCAACGGCATCCACGTTGTACATATATCTTCCGATGCACCCCGGATTGTCAGACATGTCCAGAGACATAGTGCTAGTGCATGTGGGTAATGTTGCCAGTGTTTATCATTGACCCCCATCCCACCTATCTCGCATGTGTGTGATGGGTGCCAGACATGTTGCATACTTGAACAGGCGCTGGGTAAGAGCACTCCACTTGCTCTGATAATTCCGTCGCTGCTTTTGGGAGAACAGTTGGCCAGGGGGTGTGTTACTTATGCTTTTTTGTTAATTTTCATACGTTCTTTCATAAAAAATCATCAAACTTTGATACAACCTTATAAATACAAAATGACATGCAATCAAAATCTAGCAACCCTAATTTCTTGATGAAGAGGGATGATAATTATGAACCTAATGTGGTGGGCTATGTCTTCTATCAACCCAACCGTATCCAGAACATTGCTTTTTTATCTCAAGTGGTTTTTGATATTGTAGAAATTCCATTCTCAAAACCCATTTTCATGTGCTCGTACCTCCCTTAATACAGTCGACTCCCTATCTATCGTTTTTCAGGGGACTGTCAAAAATTTTTCCTACATGCAGGATTTCAGTAGATGAGGTTTCTGATACAATTATCAATAAAATACAACTTCTCACCTTGTTAGACATCAGTCTGAGTATAATTAGAGCTTTACATAAACTGTGGACAAGTTTAGCTAATAAACACAATAACAGTTGTATTTAAAAAAAAAAAAAAAAAGTATTAATGTATTCATATTAATGTAAATAATATATTTAAAAAAATTTCACCTCAACTCATTTAAATACAGAATATATCATCTCAAAATATTCTATAAAACAGATTGTAATCCAACACCAAAAGCAAGCTGACCTGAAACTTCCAAATCCTCTGAAAATGAAAATAATATGACACCAAATTCAAGTCAAATTTGGAATGTCCCGTGCACACATGACCAGCTGACAGCACATAGAGAGATTATCGATAGGGCAATGTGTTCATTTTAAAAGTAATTGATTCATTGTACAAGTATTTCAATAGTGACAGATGCAAAACAATGTAAAAGTCATTATTGGCAAGAAAGGAATTATTAGATCATGTACATGTTAGCTTTTATAAAACACATGGAAATATTTCACCTCTTATTAAAATGGAATTAATCTCGTCTTTTTGGAGGAACTTGGGGAAAAGACAGCTTGCAAGTCACGTCCTCTGGTAGTTCCTTTTTTGCAGTGAACTTGTTGAGTTATGTGCGTAAATATTATTAAACACTAGTTCCAATATTATAGTTACGCTATTGTCGTTATATGATATTATCGTTATTTAATTGCATCGTATTATTCCTCGTATAGAATATATACACCACCTACAAAAAAATTACTTGGAGGATAAAAATGTTTGTTAAACTTTACAAGAACCTAATGAAAACTGAAATTCAATGCAGATTTCATCATATATATTCTTACGATTTGCTAAAAAAATATATAAATGTGCCGCACTATAAATTAAAAAACACAAATGTTAAGAAAATTAAGCATGTTAGTTTGATGTATGATAGTCCCTTAGAACATTTCAAACCCCACTTCATGTGATAACGAATTCTGTGTTTTGTGTTCATTTTGGTAGAGAAAAAGGTTAATATACTCAGAGGCTGTGTTAAGAATACACTCTGAGTTACAAGGATCAGTTATTGCGAGGACTATAATACAGCATTTCGCGAGGACATTCAGTTCAGTGTAAGTGTAGCATTTAAGGGTTATTGAGAGGACTTCAAACCCCCCTGTATACTACGAGGACTTTTCTGTTTGAAGTTTATTTTTCTAGATAAATATTAACATTTAAGCACTAACCGAGGACTTCTCAGAATACACCCTAAGTAGCAAGGACAAGATGTTTCTAGGATTACCATATGAACTGCATTTCACGAAGACTTTGAGTTCCATATTGGTGTATAATTTAAGGGTTGCTGAGAGGACTTTAAACCCCATTCCATGCTACGAGGACTCCAGTGTTTGAAGTTCACTGTGGTAGAGAAACACTATTAATACCTTCCAAAGACTTACTCAGAATACAAGATACGTTGTTCTGAGGACTATCATACGAACCGCATCTCGCGAGGGCTTAGAGGTCAGTGTTGATGTATCTTTTTAGGGTTGCTGAGAGGACTCCAATACACACTGTGCAGCCAAGATAAGTTGTTGTGAGGTATATCATACGAACCACATTTCGCAAGGACTTGGAGTTCACTCTTAGTGGTTAAGGGTTGTTGCAAGGACTTCAACCCCCACTATGTGCTACGACAACTTTGGTGTATGAGATCCATTGTGGCAGAGAAACATTTAAATACCTTCAGAAGACATGCTCAAAATACATTCTGGGTAGAAAGTATTAGTTGTTGTGAGGACTATTTTATGAAAAACATTTCACGAGGACTTTGAATTTAGTTTAAGCGTGATGTTTCACATTCGTTGGGAGCACCTGAAACTTAATCCTTTTACTAGGATGTCTGTTTAAAGCATTCATTTGAACAATAATAATTTACTTTATGTGCTGTGAGCACTTTTTGAAGCCTCTCTGCACACTACCTTTCTTTATTTTTTATAAGTCGATATTCATGTTCAAATATTCAAGTGGTTTGGACCCACTATAAATGTATGCTGTTCACAGTAAAGTGAGCACTTTTTAAGACCCTGCTAAATTTTTCCTTCCAATTAATTTATACCTTTCCGCCATTTTTTAATGTAAACATTGCAACATGACTAATAAACACAGTGTATACAATTCATCACTCTCAATAGTTAATGTCCGAGACTGCAATAAAATACATTTATTAGGGGTTAATGCCTTTTGTGAGGGCCTTAAAAAGCGCTCACTTTACCGTGAACACCCTACAGGAGTTCCCATCACCTTAAGCCTCTGTCCAAAATCGTGCATCATAAAACCCTCGCTTTAACTTATTTCCACTGGCTCTTTGCAACAGAACTTACATGGTTTTGCACTGTTTGATTAGTCGGAGACGTCTGAAATGGTGATCAATTATACTTATAAAATGACAAAAAAATTGAAAGAAAAACTAAGAGTGTATTAGATAATAGAGGATTTTTACCTATTTTTATTCTAATTTTAGGAAGACTTGGAGTTTTAGATAGTGGTGCAAGTGCTACATATAATTCAGTCGAACAAACTAAAAAGAATAATAAAGAATTAGAAGAACAACAAAGACATAAATTTACACTAGAATATAAATTATATGAAGGTTTTGCTGTAAAGAGAGGAAATCCGAATAAATGTTAAATTTAGCACCCCTATCAAATATTGATATAAAAATTACGCAAAAACCTAACAAATTAAACATTTCCAATGTGTTTATATAACTGATGAATTGTCAAATAAAATGTAAAAAAATGGATGTGCTAATGTTAACTTAGATATTTTATCAGATCCTGACACCCAATGGGTTTGTTTTTATGAATTCAATAAAGCTGCTTAATACTTTAATTCATCCAGAGGAAATGTCCCTAGTAAATAAATAAATAAATAAATAACTTCAAAATCAATACTAATACAATAATTATTATATTCATAACTTCAATTTAGTTATCTGTAGGCATTTATGTTTAATAGTCATCAATGTATTCTATGGAGGATTTAAGTTTCTAAGCATAATTTTTCTCTTATTAAATAATGAATGTATTTGAGAAACCATGAATCATAACTTCAGGTTTTTAAATTATTATAAAATTTTTTTTTATCCAAAATCTATTTTGAATAAACAGCTTTAAAACAGATATAGGTTTAAGACACAATAATGAAATTTCTTCCTTATAAACACAACTCAGTAAAGTTTTCTTTTAGACACTTGACTGTATTGTTCTTTATAATCAAAGAATTAACAAAATAGTAGATCCAACTGATGGAAAATATGCTGTTAATAGGAGGTTTTTGATAATGAAGTTAATGATACTAACAATGTGTAATTTTTAGTATTTTTTGTATATTCCTTTTCTAGGAATATGTTTATTTGTTTGGCCAAACCGGTGTATGGTTCAATCACTTCATTGCTTGTGCTTTGGTGTAGTAATGTTATTAATTAATTTTCACTGTTAATTTCTGGTAGTCACTGTTACTGTGACCTAGTAAGTTATTCTGGTATTTATATTATTAGTTAACCAACATTTGTGTCATAAGGTATGATATTCTGCATAATTTTCATGTTTGTAATTTATCTTGTCAATTTATTTTAGTGGCCAGTATTTTGGTAACGTTTTCTGTATTTTTAACAAATATCGTATACCTTATTACTTATCTATGTATCGGGAGAGTTACAATTAAAAAGAAGTCACATTTGATGTGAAATACCCTTTTCAGAATTTTGTACTACGTTAAAATATTGCCAATTGTTTATCTTACTTTTGTCAGTTTGTTTAAATTCTAATCACGTGACTATTTATTTTATTATTGTAACTTGTTATATATCGATTGTAGCCATAACTGCCTGAATCGATACCTGGTCTACGACCTCTTCCGCCAGTCACGTTTCCGTTATTCTCCAAGGTTAAAACATGGCGTGACATTCTTTGAAAAATGGTTGTAACTACATTTTCATGATCCTTTGATAATCTAGCACTTTCGCCGCTTTTGGTAAGTGTGGCTTGTGTTTGTGTATATTTCTAGCAGTTCCCGTGTAGGGGCCTAACTTTAACATGGTCTAAAATGTGACGACGAGCCTGTTTTTGGGGTCCATGTTTCTACTGCTGCTTTCAGGCCAAAAATTTTTATTGATACTTAGTGATTGGACTAACCTACTTCGTAATTTTTAAACTTTTTGGCTTAGTGTATGCAGTCCGATGCTACTTTTGTGACCTTTTGTGTTTAAGCTGTTTGGAAAAAAAAAAAAAAAAGTTAGGGAAAGTCTGTTTCACCTCTGGCCATTTCAATCTTTATATATATATATAAAGTAATGTTAACCAACTTTTGTGTTCAACTATAAGCTTTGTCACCTTAATCTTAAGTAAATGTAACATAAAATAATAATTTTTGTTTATAGGGATCTCGTTTTAAAAAAAAAAACATGAAATTAAGAAAAAAAAAAAAAATATTATTATTGTAATTAGGTAACTAAACTACTGAACTACCGTTGTATGAAGATGTGTGTTTTTTTATATATATGTCAGCTTATTTATTTACAATCAGAAATCAAAGAATGTCACTTCGACATTTTGTTATTTATTTATTTAGTTAAAATCACCTTTTGACATTTACCTCAGAATAAATTTTAACATCATTAATTTAATACTATCTTTTCAATGCAGACAAATTATTCATTGTGAAAGCGAATGCAAGCTTGCCAAACTGGGCTAGCAGAGATGCCAACTTTCTCAAAGAGTGGTTAGTAATGGTTGCAAGTCCAGAAGGGTCGGTAACAACAATAGCACTCAGAAACTTTTACACTACAAATTCTACAATGCAACATATTTATAATACATAAAATGCTCCTCAACTCACCAGCTACAGATTCTCATTATCAACAGCATCTTCTGTCAAAGCTGTGTCAATAGAAGAACCTTAGGTCGAAGTTGATACACTACTCAAGTTATACAGCCTAGTGGCTCGCTTTGCATCTCGCAGTTGCTGCTTTGTGAAAGTTGCTTGATGACAATATTTCTTCTTGGAAATCAGTTGCATTTCATGAACTAACAGAGCACTAAGAAGCTCTGTATTCACATTTGCTCTGAACTCTGTTTTATTTTTCCTTATCAAACTAAAGATCCTTTCTGTTGAGGAATTGCTGTGTGGTATGATGAGAACTGTCATCATGAGTTTACTGAGGGATGGGTACTTTTTCATTCCAGATGAATCTGTAACCTTTAATGTTTCAAAACAGATTTCATCAATCCTGTCACTGTTAGAGAATGAAAAAGATTCAAACTGGAAATGACTGATTCAGTTTCTTCTTGAGTGAGCACCTTTGGAAACTGGTCAACCACGAATTCTATAGATAAAAAACTTTTTTGTTTTTCCATTTACAAACATCAGCAACTTCAGCATGCTCTAGAAACTTGGTCTTCACTGGCCACTTCTTAGCAATGTAAGCACAAACTCTTGCGTAAAATGATCTGACATCAGCATAAAATATCTTCAATCTCTCATCATTTAAAATGATTTCCTTCATGTACGTTCTACTTTAAGCTCCTATGACTAGTTCAGTATCACTTTTCTGCAACTTAATCTAGCAAATTTTGCCTGAAAACAAATCTTTCTCAAACTGTGAAACTGAAGCTTTCTCAAACTGTGAAACTGAAGATGCTTTGACTAACCGAACAATAACATGAACAAAAAAACTGTTTAGTTTTGAATGCAGTAGATGAATGAATGATTGGGGTATTCTGCTGAAGGAATACATTAAGAGAGTTAAAAAGTGGATGAATAGAGCTCAGAATCAAAAGGTACAGTTTGGTATATGGATTTTCAAACTGTTCTTTCACTTTCTGAAACTTCGAACGAGTCATGCAATGGTTCATTTTACAAAAATACATTTTCACAGGATTCCACAGCTCCAAGACTCTATCAATACACTGTAAATGTGACAACCACCTAGTCAACGCATATTTATAAATTTTGCGAGGCTTTTTTGCAAGTAGTAATAAACGTCAATCAAAAATTGCTCAAACATTAACATTTTCCAGACCACCACAACCTTTTTGAGCAACTAAGTGCACAAGATGACATGCACAACCTTGCACATGAATGTTTTCATTCTCTTTGGAAAGAAATGAAATCACACCTTTAGAAACACTAGTCATGGTGCTTGCTTTGTCACATGAAAAACCTACATAGTTCTCCCATGGAATTTTCTTCTGCCTCAGTTCACTATCTAATACATTAAAAATGCCTTCCTCTGTGTTATCATGTGATTCGTGAATAGTAAGGATGACAGTTTAAATATGGCCAGTTTCTGCATCAAAGTATGATACAACTATCGGATACAGTTTTGTATCATTTAAATCATTACTGCAGTTTGTAGCGAGGGAAAAGGGTTGAAATTTCATTACTTCTGCAAAGGTTTCATCTGTCGATTTTGCTAATCTTCGAACTACTGCTCCAGTTTTCATTCTAGCACAGCCATATTTAGTAGCTATTTTAGAATCTGGAAACATATTTTTAAACGATTAGCCAGTGTGGTAACAACAAGCTAGGGGCAGATTATGCTCAACAAGAAAAGTTGTAAACAACAACTCAGCATAAGTCACAGCATCCAGATTGATCATCCCTATAATTGCCCTCAATTAGTCATTCACTCATTCATTCACCCCCTTGGGACTGCTGGCCACCCACCTATCGACAACCCTGGTTGTTAGGGTAGTAAAACTCCCCAGACGGGAGTTTATTTCCATACGCCTCACCCTGGGGTTTGATTCCCCTCTCCTCTGCTGGGACAAAGAGAGCAATCAGCATAGACACCCCTTAATTCGAAAGAACCGAGAAGTTTGGCATGCGTCAATACAAAATAACCGATCATGTGCTAGATAAAATCTTTCTGGAGAATATCTCTCCTCTGTTTAAGCAACGTAGGACAATTTTTCTTTGCCTAATACACTTGCAAGGCTTATGAAACTAACAACTGTGCCACTTTGTGTGACTCTTTTTCTTTTTTTTGTTTGTTCGTGCCCTTGTTTGGAGACATTTATTTTGTTGCTTGATGGCAAAGCTTGCCTTTTTTCAATTCCTTGTTAGTTAAATTAAAAATTTAAATTACAATAAGTTATAGAATCAAAGAAGAAAATAATAAAGCAAATGAAATTGTTTAAAAGTTAAGATAATCATTGTTTGTTGCTCTGACAGTTATATTTGCAGTAATATTGGTAATTATCATTATCTATATTAACTATTTTCAACTTCCTTTGAAATTACCATAGTTTGTGAAGATTTTATTTGTAAAAATTGATACACAATTAAGATTTTGAAAATTTAATCATTGTTTTGCTAACATCCATGTAATTGGAAGTGTGTCTAAAGAAATGTTGTGCAATGGTCAATATTGATACTATGAATTTGTCTGACTATATTGAGAGCTCCATTGCACTTGTGCCGAAAGCACCTATCTTCCTTCTTCTCAGAGGCTCACTCATAGGGTAGTTGGATGGAATTTATTTGTGTGCTCTCAAATCTACTTAATATGAGTTAATCATATTTTCTTACAACTCAAGGTAAGTGAATTTTGTATTATAAATATTAAGGGCATATTAAAGCAGCAGTATTTGTGCACTGACATGTCAAAATTTTGTTGTTTAGCATTGCAAATGTAGTGATGGCATGATTCTTGCGATGGCAACTTATTAGACTAAAACCTACTCAAAATGTTGATCTAAGAAACATACATAATTAGTGTCAAATGCTAGTTTGTTTTTATCCAGCTGTACCCCAAAATACTAATGACCAAATTACTTAGGCAAACCTAACAATAACTGTTGTAATTTTTTTTTTTTAATGTCACATCATGTTGCATTTCTTTTTATTTTATTGTGTATTTCGTTTTGTAACAAAATGGTTACTGTAATACTCAACCGCTATTACCTATGTCATAGAGAGTGTCTTTAAAAGATTAAAGTAAACCCTCCAGTTTTGGAAAGTGGTGGACCAAACAAATATTTTTTTATTAGGTTTCCTACACTAAAAATTATCTTGTAAAAACCAAATGTTCTGAAAACTATGTTTATCCATACATTTAGCTATACAGGAGAAACCCTTGGAATTTACCCAAGTATTAGCTTTGTAAAGGGATTGAGAAAGAGGCATTCCAGTTCGGCCTCGTATTGCTGATCTTGTCTTTCTTGTTGCTTGTGTTAACCTCTTTACACCCAAAGATTTTGATTCACGTTGCATCCTGTTTCCTATATGACCAATTACAGCCATACACAAAGGTTACCTTAGTGTGTAGCTAGTTCCTGTGGCTGCATGGAGAAACGGTAGTGCAGTGGTAGCAGAGTGTGATTTAGGTGTAAACTGAGGTTTTGGTGTGCAGGTATTGGCCTTCTTTTTTGTGACTAGCCATGTGGATGTTGCTGTCCATATTAATGTTGTTTTGTAAAGGGTTGAAAATTTTGTGTTTGCCATTTAATGTATTGTTTTTGCTTCATGTAATTGTAAATTTGTGTATACATGAATTTTGATTACGTAAAATATTATTACCCCTTTGTGACATGACTCTGTCATGACAGTATCAGCATACATAACCTAGAGTTAATTATGTCTCTGCATGGTTCCCACTCTTTTTGGCCAAAAAATTTCAAGAACTTAAAAAAAAAAAAAAAAAAAAAAAAAAAAAAAAAAAAAAAAAAAAAAAATTTCTAAGCACCCAAACAAAAAAAAATCATCAAAAATTTTGAACATGTACAGTAAACATATTTTTCTTCCACCACTATTCAGTGAAAAAAGATAACCAATAGGTGAGACAGTTACCACTGCAAACCATGTAGCTACCACAATACCAAAACAGCAGTGGTTATAATTACGTTACTCTGTCTGGATGACTAATACTTTAAGAGAAACAAAATGACACTTATGTAGTTCCCAGCCAACTCTTACCTTGAAAGTCACCTAATTTAAGCCTTTCTGTGCACAACAGTGCAATGTTTTGAAATGACTATTCCTAAGATTTAACACTTTCTACACTGAATTGTGTAGCATGAATATGACACATTACCAAATTTCTAAAATCTACATACCTGATACTGTTGTACAGATCTGCATGTACAAGTACACACACAAACACATACCAAGACAAAAGTTATGATACAATCAATGCATTTTTACTCCCCACTCTATTCATTTGGTGAGAAAATATTCACTCGTTTTATAATAAACACACAAGTTAGGTTCACTAGGATGCAAAGAAATAGTCCAGTGTTGAGATTGCTATTTTCTTTTCACTCCTGTGTAAAAGTACTTATTGTTTCACGTATTTTATACTAATCACTCATTAATTGACTTTTTGAACATGCACTATTATACAGTATCTGTACGGATACGTCACAATTTTGAGCATGCTATTTTTTCATTTTTTGGATATCTCTTGAATCTTCTTTTCAAGCTTTTGTAGTTCAACTACTTTTTCTTTTGCAGTCTCCCTAAAACTGTTTGACTGTACAATCAAATTTATATTTTCTGTTTTTCTTTTTTCTGCCTGTTCAGCCAATTCATCAGCAGTTTTCAGAAGGTTGTCTATAATCCTTGTTCCACAGCTGCTTGGCCATGAGAGACTATTAAGCTCATACTTTTTTTACACCATTAAGGTGAGTGTGGAAAAAAACATAAAAACATAAATTCAAGAAACAGCAGAGTCAAAGTCACTAAACAACGTTTTATTTTCCTGCGCACTTTTGAGAAGTTCCTGATACTCTAATAACATTTCACCACATAACCTTTCCTGAACTTTTTTGGCATTTACAAGCGAAGACAAAATTTGTTTAATTTTCTTATAGCAGCTGTAGTTATCGGTTGACATGAATCGTGGAACAAGACATGAAAGACTTTGACAAAAAAAAAAGCATAGGTACTTGATTGGGGTCTTTGTTACCAAGTTCTCAACCATCAAGAAAATGAAATTCTGTGTTTCGTGTCTGAGTTCTAGTACATGTCTTTCTGTAACTTCACTTTTGTGAATAAGTTCTTTGACAATTCTATCTGCAATGAACCCCAAACTTACTTTGCTCAACAGGCACTTTTTATCTTTAAAGTTAAAGAGAGACATTTGGTATGGTGGTGTTATTTTCAAAATGTACTCACTCTTCATAATATTGAAATTCTTCAAACTAACAAAAGTGTTTCTTAGATCTACAGCTAAGAAAGGCAAGAGTCATAAGACACTTTGATACTTTGTTAGAAAAGGTTGCAACAGTTTAACAACAGAAAGGTAAATGCTCAATTTTACTAGCATCAAAACATCTTTAGATACACCCTCAACAATGCTGAATGATTTACATTTTACTAGCATCAAAACATCTTTACATACACCCTCAACAATGCTGAATGATTTACATTTTACTAGCATCAAAACATCTTTACATATACCCTCAACAATGCTGAATGATTTACATTTTAATTTTTAAAGGTTTTCTTTTCCGACTTCTTTAATACATTTCTTTAAGTCACCCCACCTTTCCAGTGGTCTTTCTGGCGCTGGAACATTTTCCAATCAACTATGTTTGCAAAACTTAGTGGGGAGTTTTTTGGTCAGAGAAATGTTTAAATAATCTTCTCTGCGAGCTGGAGAATCTATAAATAACCAGTAAATGCTTGCCAAAAAGCCTTCAAGGTCCCGCAATGTTGACCTATTGCTATGTTTAAAGCAATTTTTTAAGATGTGAAGAGTGCAACTGCCTACATCTATCAGAGTACAACTAAGATACTTTTTAAAATCAGCTTGCAGAACATTGAATAGCTTCCAGTTGACAGCTGGACCATCCATTCATAAATTCAGTAGTTTTGCGACAGTCAATTTTTCTACTGCTTCACGCAAAACTGACGAGAGTTACTTCTGCACTAGAATGGCCCATAAACACAAATGTGAAGTACTTTGTTGTTACCTCATTGCTGTTTTAGATTAGTGTCCCACTATCTTATATGTATGTCCACTTGTTTCTTTTGATTTGAAAGATTTAAACTCTCATCAAACAATAAGCAAAAGTGTTCTAGTTCACTAGCACACTTGAAAATTGCGGCTTTGACGTATGGTGCAAGTCCAAAACAAATAATATATGTACATTTTGTAGCACTACATGAACACAGTTTCACAATATTACTATCTGGAAACATATTCTTGAAAAGTTCTGACAGTCCTTCACAAGAATTAAGTGAATAATGACTGCCTATACATTTAAAAGCCTATCTAATATCGGCATCCATCACCTCTGTTACTTTATAACATGACTATTATCTACAGATGAAGAAGCAGTTGGCATACTTTTACACTCAACTGTATTTAACTTCACTGTGCTGGAATTTTTATCAAAAAATTGTGTAAATCTAAGTGATTTTATTGCAGCACCAGTAAGAGAAGCATGTTATTTTCCCCTGAAAGAGATACAGCAGGATTAATAAATGTATTAATATTGGCTTACATGCACAAAATTATCTGTGAAAAACTGCCATTCTCCCACTTCCACACTGAAAACCCCATAAAAATTTATACTACAAATATGATTAAGGACCAAAAAATCAAACGGCCAGAGTTTTTAAACTAAAGATCACAGCATAAAACACTTCACACACAAAAATTATGAACTGAATACCTAGTAAGTTAAATCGTAGAGTAAAGCTATCAAGCAGACTAAAAATTGCAATACAGTAAAAATATAATAACATAACAAGCAGTCACCATCAAGTTACTGAATTAATATTACTCACAATACATAAGGGTATATGGAGAAAGAAGAAAGAAAGAAAGAAAGAAATAAAGAAAAAAGCATAGATTTTGTTAGAGGGAAGGGGGGAGGGGGAGGAGGGAGGAAAACCTACATTATCACTTAAGATTTAAGAAATGTTTATCATTTTGTAATTGTGATTTGTATCAACAAGAAAATACCATTACTTTCAGCAAGACATCTTTCTATTATACAATTTCCAGATTTCTGATGCAGAGACTTTGAGACTTCATTTAATTGAATTGTGTTGACATGAACGTATTCAGCATGGTAGGCATATTAAACTGAATTGAAAACGTGGATTTACGATTAACTGAAACAAGTATATACTGCATAAAGGGAATGAGTTTTTGACCCAAAACATATGATGTCGTAGAAAAAATTTACAAGCCACAAAATTTTAAAATAAATTAACTTACCTTTCATGTAAGATTTTATAGTAGCTTCTCCCATGCTACCTATGTCAAACATTTTAGAGCAGATTGAGCAGCCTGTTTTCCATATTTCTGGCCCTTTATACAATTCTTGACAGAACCACGAATCACTAAACACACACTTGCCTCCCGTCATTTTTAATCGCAAGTGGTAATCCACGCCCAACCTTTGTTTAACAAACCACATTCTATTCCCAGATGGCTACACTTCAAAGTCAATATGGATGCCACAGAGGCCATGTAAATAGTCTTGTCAGAACAAGATATGTACTGCACCATAACAGCCAATGATGATAGTACCATGGAACGGACTATTATTGTAGTGCTCACAAAATAAGGCAAACAAACCCATATAATTACTTGCACGTACCATAACTTCCCAACTTTTGTTTCATTCTCAGAAAGTAATATAGAAACGGTACATTTTATTGGCCAAACGAAGCCATCTCGTGACTCCTGTGGGGAAAAAAAACCCCGGGACAAAAATACATACTTTTAGGCACTTGAAAAATTTTTAAGCACTTTTAAGCACCTGCAAAATTTTTCAAGCACTTTTAAGGGCCCTTGAGTTCGTTAACAAACTTCAAGCACTTTTCAATGAGTTTCAAGGAGCATGGGAACCATGCTCTGGCTATTGTCCCGGAATTTCTTCTTAAAGACGAGGTGTTAAATGAACGTACATTAACCTGCAACTATAGTACAAATAAGAAACATTCAAAATGATTTGATGCTCATACTTAGTCATCGTAAGTTACTTCATCTAAAAGTTGTTAGAAATCATCCTAGTAACCAAAATCCATTGTACACATAGGTTAAGAAAAGAGGTCATGTTTTCACATCAGGTGAAGGATTTTAATTAGTGATGGGATGATTTGATTATTGATTCTTCGATTCCACCAATTCTTGCCTGAATTGAAGAATCTATGAGTTCCGATTTTTTGCATTTGAAAGTTTGATTCAATTCTGTAAAATTCCTTACTGGGTAGCATATTCTGCAAACCTGGTGGTACTTGTAAACGCAATGCAAATAGCTTGTGTGTGTTTGCAGACCCTTATCAATTTTTCCTTTCATCCAGTTTTCATCTTCCTGCTGCTTTTTAATATAAACGTTGCAATGTGACCAATGAACACAGTGTATATATATTTCACCACCATCAAAATTTAATGCCTGAGGCTGCACTAAGATATATTTATTAGAGGTTAATGCCTGTTGGGAGGGCCTTAAAATGTGCTCACTTTATTATGAACAGCCTATAGAAGAAATGGATGTTGATACAGTTGTTAACTTATATAATTCCCCCATTAAAATTATGAATGAAATGAAAGCAATTTGATGTTTATGAAAGTATTGGGAACAGAAAATTTCAAAACAGTCAACAAGATGATGAAATAGAAGAATTTAAGCCGAAAAGAATTAAGAAGCCTAAGAGATTTTTTGATGAGTCAGGATCTGAAATTGAAAGCGATCCACAAAAGGAAAATCATGTAAGTTCTGTCCTGCAGCTCAGTTATGTGACAATATTAGACAAACTGACAACAGAATTGAATACTCGAATGTATGTTTACAAAGAATTTTCAGAAAGATTCTCATTTTTATCTCATCTCACATACACTGATCCTGATCAGATTTACAAATCAGCTGACATATTGCAACTGATATATCCTTCTGACAGAAAAAACATTTGGAGCAGAGTGTATACATCTCAAACGTTTTCTCTTAAGATGAGGGAACAAGTAGCATTTCTTTACAAAACTTAAACAAACTTCTGATGTTTAAAAATATTTCCAAATGTTCAAATTGCTTTGAAGATTTTCTTATGTACTCCTGCTACAAATTGTTCAGCCAAAAGGTATTTTTCCGCACTTGCAAGAGTTAAAAATTATTTGTGTTCATCACAAACTCAACAACGCTTGGTACAACTCTCTGTGCTTGCAATTGAAAATGATTTAACTGTGAAACTGGACTATGACAATGTTATAAACAAATTTGCAAATGAAAAAGCAAGACGTAAACCACTTACCTGTTAGTTAAAAGTGTCTTATTGTTTGACAAACGTGAATAAATATGTGTTATGTCAGTTATGTGATATGTTTGTTTGTTGTATAAGAGATTTTGTGCTCATAGCAGAAAAAAATAAAGGGGGCGGGGAGAATATTTCCTTGGGCTGAGAGGTGTGCCTGTAGTTAAATTTGGCCCTGTACCTAGTTGTTATGATCAGTGCTATGTTGGCTCGTCCCTTTGTAGTTATTCTTGTTCTCTTATCTCGTAACCTGTTTCCATATAGCCTGGGGTATTTGCATCGGGCTGGAGCCTTAAGAGTATATTCTACGGTTCTGCAGAGCTTTTATCTTCTGTATACCCATCTCATTGTATAAATGCTGAGTCCCCGGATAGTACCATATAGCTCAAGATATGCAGGACAGTAAATATTTTACATTTATATATTTGTATGAAATTGAATACAGCTATAAACAAAATAAGAGCGAAGTTGCCTGCCACTGCAGTAAATACATCAACAATCACATTATTTATTTCCTGATATCCTGAAATAAAGCATTCAGGCAAAAATTGTGGCACACAGACAACGTACTTTTCTATAACACTATATTACACTCATGTGTAGTTGAACTGCTCGTGGAAATGAGTCAATTTTCAACCACGTGAAAATGGTTTACCATTCTGCAGCAAGAAATTATCACCACCACAGCAAGTAATTATATCTTTATCGCCACTCCAACAAGAAAATATGGCCATCATAAAAAGTGGCATTTTACTTGACTAAAAAACATTTCACAAATATTTCTGCTGATACACATAAATCAAAAAAATATGACCTTGAGACCCTGTACACACAATTCACAATTCTGCATTAAATTCTGTAATAAAATTCCTCCAATGCCATTTGAATTTCATGTTTCAAACTCGATGTTAACATTCAACTCTTGAAGACTTGACTTATATGTTTTGTTATACATATAAAGCAATAAATAATATATACTGTGACAGTAGTGCAAATCTATAAGTTTTAAGAATATTAAAAAAATTATTTTAAAGATTTGTTTATACTAAGACAACAATTCCGTAACTCTAAGTGCAGGGGTGTAGTTCGGAACCTACATTTATACATGTCCCACAATTATTCTGAGCCCTGCACCATGCACACCTTACTCTACATGTAGACTTGCCTTCAATATTTCATAACTAAACTACCTGTAAATCATTTGTTTATTTTGAACCAATTTCACAAAGCATGTCTGTGCAAGTCCAATACCACAGCCAGCTATAAGCAATTTGTGATTGACTACTTTATGCCCGATGGCGTGGTGCAGCTAGGGAGATACTGTGGAGAGGAGAAGTGAGAGTGAGAGCACAGAAAAGTGGTTAAGGATAGGAAAGGGGAGGAAGGAAAAAGGTGTTAGCAACATGATGGCTTAAAATTTTTATTTAAAATTTGAGATAGTACATGCCACAAAACTGAACAAAACCCATGTGAAATGTAATATGCTTATGGGAAATAGATACACATTCAGATATTAATTTACACAAAGCAACGACAATCCCCAAATGCCACAAATTAGACTATATCCAAAGCTACATTTTTCATTCCCAGGTAAGATACGGCTTGTCCTTACACAACTTATTCAACTTGACATAACAGGCTGTTAACAGACAACAAATAATACTCCCTTGTTACCTTGTTACGACTTGCTTCCACAACAAGGAACATGCATGTTTTAACACCTGTGTACAGTTGCATGGCCTTGTAAAATAGTTTGTGGTTCATATTCTCATTTTACATATGATTAAAACAAAAACATATAGCAGATCACGGTGTGATAGGTAGAGGAGGTATTTATCAGGCAAACATTTAAAATCACATTTAAAGCATGTACCTACATACCATGTAAAATTAATACAATTTATTACATGGTATAATTATAACATAATTCTCTATCTACTTCAATGCTTCAGCATGTCAGTTGTCTGCCGAGGATGTAAAGTAAACTAGCATAAGCAGCCAAATTATAATATTATACAACCACGATGACATGCAGGCAAAAAAAAATTATTCTGCACAAAAACGTCCAAACTATACAACTAGGCTACCAGAGGAGGTAGGCTCAGGCTGTGGTGCAAAGACAGACATTCCTACACTACGTCCTTCCTGCCGCAATAAACCAACCCCTGCAAACCTCGTCCACAGTAGGGAACTTCATGGACATCTTTTACAATTTCCTACATTCTCTCTGCATGACTTTTACGCCATTATTTGTGGTATTCAAACTTTTAACAGTGGTGCAGATTATTTACAGTAAAGTTCCCTTGGCACCATTTCTGAAGTTCTAACGCAGATTTCATTAACCAGAATGAATTCCTGCCATTCTGACAAATTTCAATACATTTCCACAGCATTTCAAATCACTTACATATTCCACTTTCCACCACTTCCTGACCACTGGATGCCCTGTTACAGAACCTATTGAGTTCCATGTATAAGAATGATCTATTGTTAAACTTCTTTAGCAGCATCATAGCACTATTATCAGTCTGAATTCATTGTTTTGATTTTTCCAGTAGATAAAAAAACACCACATTTGTCTCTGCGCTCTCTTAATGTGAAGTGTTCTATTGTATTTGGAGTGTTTAATATGTGTTAAAATGTATTCAAGTGTTTGTTACTATTTTTTAAAAATTGTTTGGTTATAAAATTCAAAGTACAAGCAGCACAGAGATTAAGAACACTTAATATTCCAGCATGAACGCCGTCATAAAGATACACTAAAATAATATTGAAATCCATTAGAAAATTATCGAAATGTAAAACAATACTTAATTTAATTTGTGCCATTTTATTTTCAAAAATAAAACATTTTACTCGGCGTGCATAGCATTTCCGCTTATGTGCGGCCATGGTAGGTCCGTGCGATGCTTGTATCTGGACAGTCTGTTGAGGAGAGCTGGCAAAGGTAAGACACTGACACTGTCACGTACGCACTACAATTTGTTCATCTTTGCTTGCATACGTTTTCCCAGACATTATTCCCAGCATTACGCTTCCGCTTTACTGATTTCTTGCGACACTTTTAACATAATCAAGGAGAAGGAGAAAGATGTTGGAGAGTTCATGCGACCCGCACAACTTGAATCAGGCGCCATCAGCCTATGTTTATGGCATTTCATTGCAACTTCTGCATTATTGCTACACACAATTTTAAGAGCATTGTTTATATGTATGTATTTGGGGAAATTATTCGTGTCTGAATATTTTACGGCAATATCACGTATAACCACGTGGCTGACAGACACCAGGTCTTTGTATAAGCCATTGTTGCATTTGAGAGCTTATTTATGTAACATCATATGTGCAATAATTTATTTCAGGGTTCTATGTCAATTTTACTCAGGGTTCAATGTATTTTTCATGTAAATTGATACTTTATATACTTGACCACGTGGTCACATTAATGTCTGATTTTACCACCATCAAGCATATTACAAGACTGTAACCACTGCAATCGTAAAGAGAATAATTTTCTCAGCAAGAATAATCTTTTGTCTGACTTTAATTCGCCGTTTCCATGCAAACATATTTTAATTTCCCCTGCACCACGTGGTCCACTATGAACTTCATCCAGCGGCATCCGCGCCATCTAAGCTTGTTTTCACACATGTGTGTGTTTATTGTCAATATTCATCTCGTGTCCCATCTTGTTTCATGTATCATTCAAGGGTTTATATAATTTTGTAATTAGTGTACGGTGCAATTATTCCTGTCCTAGTCGGCTCTGTGTATAGGCCGTCCCCACACTAACCATGTGGTGGAGGGCGAGCCCCGACGAGTTTGCGTTAGTGATGCCGAGTAATCACACGTGTTAATATGTATTAAGGGTTTCATTTGTAAATCACAGTATCCTGTCTTCAGGGAAAACAGTCAGTCCACCCTAGCAGCTATCGGCCCTCTTCCCTTGTGAAGACTGTGCTTTCACGCACCTCGGTGAGATCATCCATCTGGGCGTGCGCTAGAGTAATAGCGGGCAGGGAAGCACACAAGCGGAATTGCTTAGTCATGACCGAGATAATCATACTTTCATTAGCACGTTGATGTGTATGCATAATAACAATAAAAGCAAGTCTACAGTGAACTTAACTCTTTTATTCAATAGTGACAGTGCCATAGCCATATATATTTCATTCAAGTGTTAATTTCCAGTGACGTTTAGTAAAATGTTTAGTATTGCCTACGTGTTCGTAATAACGCACGGGTGAGACGGACACACAGAACCCACAGCATCGCTGAGAACCCTGAGTTTCAATAGTGTGGTGATTGGCAAGCATCGCTTGCGCCCAAATTACCAGTAAGTATTTGTGTCATTGTGTGTCTCGTGTCTCACCCGATGGCGTCAAGTGTTAGAGCATTATGCATTAATATGCATTATTTATTTTTAATCCAAAAATTTTTTGTTTGAGTAATATATTCATGTACTTTAGAGAAAGTATATCATTAAACTCCACCTTCACATGAGGCAAATCATATTAATTTATCATAAATAAATAACAAACATCTTTCCTGAACTACTGTCTGCAGCTACCGTAAAAGTGTCTGAAATGGGAGCTACAAAGCAAAAATCAAGTGAAATATGTTAAAAGAGGCAGGCTATAACACGCAGTGACTGGGTGGGAATTCAATTTCTTTTTCAAAATCACCTGACTTTTCCAGGTTTTCTAGACCTAATGTTTGTTTTTCCCTGACCGATCATTTCGACTATCTTTGTTTACAACAAAATTTATCATATAAACAGTTTTCCAATTATTGTATAATGCAATGAGAACAGCAAAAATGTTACCTTGGTGCAGCAGCTATTATAATTTAATTCTACAGTCAGAAACTTAACTTACACTAAACAATATAGTAATGCTGTTTGGTGAACCAAAACCCTAAAGCCAAAAAACTCATGTACACAATGTTAGGCCTATCAATGGATATGACGTAAAAGAGTTTGCGGTACAGTTTTATGCCAAATAAATTGCGAGATTCAGATATTTCTTATTTGTAAAGTATCTAACGTATCAATACATTTTTTACATTTGCTATCAGTATGATTTGTGAAAAAAAATTGAATAAAAAAAGTTTTTTCCGCTGAAGCTTGCCTTTATGAAGCTGAAAATATAATGTGAAAATGTTTTGAAACACAGATTTGGGCAGAAGAATTTAATATAAACTCAACAAATCTATTTTGACTGCTAGTAAATAATAAAATAATTGTCCAATGAATACATTAAATTTTTTTTTTCAAATATCGTGATCATCTACTGAATACATGCAGAGCTTATTTGTATTTTCCAACATGACTGGTTCAAAAAAATTTTAGTTATTCAATTCCTTATGAAAATACAAAGCAGAATGTTAACAACTTCACAAAGAAGTGAACTGAGATAGTAATACTTTATTCTCAATCATATTAATGATAAATAATAAAATCAAGCCTAACAGCTGAAAATAATTTAAAACTTTTCACACAAATTTCTTTATTGGAAAATAATTTCCATAATTTAAAATATAAAATTCACACTTCAAAGGTTTTCTTAAAAAAATTTCCCTTATGTTTTAAAATGTTCACAAATTTCCCTAACTTTTCCCTGATTTTTTCCTGACCAATAGAATTCCCTAACTATTCCAGAAAAGTGGCCATCCTGAGTGAGGTTTGCAAGTGAATACTGAACCAGTGCACACACAATTGTGAAGGTACAAAATTACAATCCTATGAAAATAATATAGTATCTGGGAATTACATGAAATAATAAAAGACATCACTAACACAAAGTAGTCTGAGAAGAGATTCATTATGTAGCTGATGGATTCAAATACAGCAAACAGAAAGATACTGAATATACAGTTTTAGCTAATTGGGAGTTAGATTAATCAAACAGCCCATCATGGCACAATTACAAATAAACACAAAAGTAAATACTTGTAAATTTTGACAATAATTAAAACATTAAATTTATTTTAAAACCCAAAAAAATAAACTGACAATTACTTTTCAGCATGATTATCCACATCCATGCCAAACAAGAATACACGGGCAGTTTCTAGTGGCAATAACATACGAAACCAAGGAAATAGTAAAGACTCTGGAAAATTATTATATTACAATAAGAACTATAATATAAGTTACAGCATTTACAGACCTGAAAATTAAGGACTTAAGAGACTGTTTATTTTTTATGCGTATAAGTGAATTATCAGGACAGTGGGACACAAGTGCAACTTTGCCGTGAAAATGAATTTAACTTGAGAGAAAAAGCAACAATACACGTGCCAAAAATGCACAACAATTGACTTTTGCTTCCACAACAACAGAGCGGTAAATAATGGGTGTGGTTACTGGTTATACTTGCAAACACCGTGCAGTAAAGTGGCGTGCCCTCTCTAGGCAACTGGTTCCATTTGACATAAACAGCAGTGTGAAAGTCATGAAATTTCCTTGGTGGAGGCTGCAACATGTCTCCGTAAAACATCTCCGCCATGCTCTATAGGGTTCCGATCTTGTGTCAGTCTATATGGTGGATATCTTCCCTGTCACGAAATTCATCCACTTAATCAACTCAATGCAGGTGTCCATGAAAATGAAGCCAGCAAGCTCCGTGGATAACTGACATGCAGGCATCTGGCTGATACTGGTCTTGTGGCATCATTACTAATGGGTGCCCTTGCTATAGGCATACGACAGCTGTTTCATAACCATCACCAAATATTTGCAGCACCTTCACTATGCTTAACTTACAGACGGAAATTTATTTTGACAAAACATTACAGACACTTAAAATTATCATGTTTGCTACTGGCTGTTAATAATTATTAATTAATTATATATAATAAAAACAATTATACAAAGAAAAAAACTATGTTAGTTTACAATAAAAACAGAACTGCAAACTATTTTAAGTCATCACTAATAGCAAGTTTTTAATTTTAAAAAAATGTTTTCACCAATAATAATTTTTTTCTTGTGCATTTTTTTTACTCAATTAGTAGGATCATCATAGAAACAAAAACTTGCATTACAATTTAATACAAATATTAAATCAATTTTGTGGTCATATTGACTCAACAGAAAATTCAGGGGGAAAAAATCTACCATTTAAATTTAAGTATAACTGCACCCATAAGTGTTACCAATAGCTAAACATCAACGTGCAGGAAGGTTGTGTGCATTCACATGTACATTAATGACACATAGATTCAAGATGCAGTTACCTCGTTTTGGCTTGGGGAAAGTTGTGTGCAGGTGGAAAACTACCTTCTCAACAAAGTGCTGGATTTCCGTATTGTCAGCACCTCTTACGAAAACCTCCCAGTCATGGGTAAAACCATCAGGTGTTTTCTTTGTACGTCTCAGAGCTTCATGTCCAATTTCAAATGTCACTCGAACGCACTTTAAACAAAAACAGGTAAATAAATACATAACATACATTGAGTCTAGTACAAGCAACTATACTCAAGAATACAAAAATATTTAACTATTACTGAACAGACTATACAGCTTCATTTGATAACATACTAATATACAAACGTTGCAATATTTACTAACATAACAATTACACGCATGTATCATTAAATTGCAATAACACAGAGTCCATGTCTTTAACTTAAGCAAGATATGTACCTATTTTTTTCTTGCATCTGGAAGTGTCAAATCACAAGTAAGGTTCACAAGCACAAAATGCCCTTACAATGCTTTTTGAGTACACATCACCACTTTTGAGCGCAAATTGTACATTTCGATATTAAAAATTTTTATTTTATTTAGCAATTGGTGAGAACAGAAGAATTTTTTTAAACCCCTGAATTTTATAATATTCAGGTGCACTGCATCATCTTAATCTCAAAAGGGGGACGGGGTGGCAAGGCAAACACAGACTTTTAGCTCTGTTTTTGTAATGTCAAAAAATTGAATACAAGCCTACTGTATTTTTGTGTTCGTTATCCAACATTCCAATATAGGTAATTCCTTTGAAATTATACTGTTCTTGATGGCATAAGGATGTTCTCAAATAATTACATCCAGGGAAATGGCACAATGATTAATATGAAAAAAACACATACATTAAGAATTACTGCATCACCAATCAGGTGCAGCTTAAGAATTACAGGATCACATGTTAGGGGCAGTTTAACAATTACTGGATCACTTATCAGGTTCAGTTTTTCATAAAATGTAAGACTAACAGAAAACTTGAGTATCTTTGACTACCTAACAATTCTGCCAGTAAATAGGCATTCATTCAAGCTCAAAAGATGAATCCTTAAACATTTTCAAAGTAATGCACATATCCATAGGAAGTGATTGTTTGAGAACATACAATGATTATTTTAAAACTCGTCTTGGCTCCTATTCTTGACCCCCTCCCCTAAATATTAGCAGGAAGGCCCAATGGCTCCTGCCACTGCTGTTGCTGTGCCTCAGCATGTATTGCAAAGGATGCTTAAATTTTCTGGTTTTTACGCTTTCCTCCATTTTGCAAAATTTTTCCACGGTACATTATGAAGTGTGAACAATGAGTCTCACTATAACATTTAAGAAACCACTGCGAAACAATGTCAAGAACTACTATGCTATAATTCTGATTAACTTTCTTATTTTTAAGGAGTTTTTTAACATCCCCCAGTTTTATGCTTGAAAGTTTCGCAGGGGACAGCTTACAGACTAACTTACAATTCAACTTAAATTTACACCCATGCCTTACCCGGGATTCGAACCCAGAGCCTCCCACACCCCGAGATTGGTGCCACAGGACGTCGGCTCCAATTAACCGAACCACAAAGCAATGCAAAACAAAGTATTCATTTTAGCAATTTGCAAATACTATATTTGATTTATACACATAACTAAGAACAAATTATTTTCAAAATTCTTCCAATGTTCAATACAAATAATTACAATAACTTAAAATTTAATTTAAATATGTAAATAAATTATAAAATAAGCTGGTAGCATTTTTTAAATTTTTAAATTAGATTTTAAATCTAAATTTATTTCATTTATATGTCTGATTTGTACAAAGCGCTATTTTTTAATCATATTTAGTTTTCTTTGAAATATAATTGTACACATATGTATGTATGTATGTAGTAGTCAACATGGTAAACCACCCACGCTTCCAGTTCAACTGAATTTTTGTTTAACCAAAACACTCTTGGTCCCATCAAATTTGTTTGAACGAGACTGCACATCAGGGAAATTCTTACATATAAATGTACTGTTAATAATCTAACGAAGACCACATTAAAAATATTAATCAAAAGAGGGCCTTTAGCGATGATGCAGTCCTGCAGTTGTGCGTAATGATGATTATAAAGGTGTCGGATGTCATCGAGAGGAATAGTGTTTCATGCAAATTCCACCTGTTGCTCCAAATGGAGACTGCACCAAACATCATACAACCATATCTCACACATGTTCTACGGGCACAAGTCGGCTGATCGAGCAGGCCAGCGGAGTTGACGAACACCTTCGAGAGTGAGTTGGGTAACATGAGACGGGTGTGCATGTGCGTTGTCCTGTTGGAAGAGCACATCTCCTTGGCAATGTAGGAATGGCAACAAAATGGGCTAGATGATGTTCTGGATGTAGGGTTAACAGTTCAGTGTTCCCTCAACAAACACCAGAGGCGTACGGTCATTGTGAGCTATTGCTCCCCCGACCCTGATGACAGGAGTTGGTCCTATATGTCACTGCCATATACACTCTGCTTGTTGCCACTCTCCTGGTTGACGCCGCATTCGCAAACAACCACCACTGGCACCAAGCAGAATCTGCTCTCATCATTAAACACTACTCCATGCCATTCATCCCTCCGAGGCAGGCTGCATGGCGATGAGAGGAGAGAGGAAGCCTTGAGCGTAGTCCAGCATCCAACAAACGGTTGGTGATGGTCCTAGCTGACACCCTGGGCGAAATTGTGGCCCTAATCTGTGCCACGTTTGCCATGCGATCAGCAATGACTGCTCGTGTGATTTGGCAGTCCAGGCAGGAATCCGTATGCCACTACCTTCCTAAACCAGGTTGACGAGCAAGTGCACCAATGTTGGACCACTGGCACCACTAATGATGTATAACAGACACTTCAGGTCTGTGGTGGCCATTTTTTCGGAAGGACCATCCAGCCTCCCTCAGGTCCACTCTATGACCTTGTTCAAAGTACGTTAATTACACAAAGTGTGGTCGTCCAGGACGTCATGGCATGTCTACAATGCTTCCTATACACAGGCCAATGCTTGAAACAACAGATCACTCTTTCACCAAGTCAACTATAGTTGTATTGGGTGCAGCAGTGTTATGCCTAGCATGTGGTTCCTACTCTGCCCACAGCACAGCACTGTTGATCATTGCATGTACTGCCTTCTACCAGTGGCCCATGCGCATATGGTACTTCTACGTCACCACTTTAGCAGTGTTCATTTTTCATTTTTCACCAATGTATGTGTAATTTTTAGGAATAATTGCATGACTAACTACCAGTTTCCCTCAGTTGTACTGATAAAAAATTAATTTATAACTTAATTTACTTCATACAAGATACACTTGTTCACCTGCTATAAACACATTCAGGTTAGCAGTACAATTTTGTATGCACAAAGTTGCAGCTATAAGACTACGTAGGTTATCAATTTAACATATAGTGCCAGACACTAAAAATAGCACACCATGAAAAAACCTACGAGGCAACCACAGAACGATGTAAATACCTGGCCAGAGTACGGTCTGGTATAGGCTGTTCATGGTAAAATGAGCAATATTGAAAGACCTTCTTGAGATCTACTTGAATACACATTGTGTATGCTTCCCTCTTATGTAAAATTAATATTGCAGTGGGCCTCTTCACTTTATGCATGCGTCGGTCAAGTGAAACTGTGAAATTATAAGTAAAGTAAATATTATACAAATCTGCTCATATCTACACTTCAACGCATAAAAAAAAATTAAAGAAATAATTTTAGCTATCACAAATGGTTACCTAATACTTTTTATTCAACATGATATGGAACTACTTTCCATCCACCGTTATCAACTTTACTGGGTGCATGTCACTCAATGAGCAGTGAGCCTGTTAAAATATACGCAGACAGGGGCAGTGACATTTTTCTAAGGTTGATGGTTGATTAAAAAAATTCTCACTTTATCATGAACAACCTTTCAGCAGATGATGCCATAACTAGATAGAGAATTTTGGACATTCACCATTGCGATGCAGATGTCTGTAATGGTAAAACAAGACTGAACACAAAAAAATATTTTACAAAAGATAAGTAAACTATAGACTAGAAAATAAATGTGTATACAACACTGGAAAATTCCTAGAGGGAATAGAGTCAAAACAGGACAGCAACTAGTTATGAAAAAATTAATACATTGATGTATGATATTTTTTTAACAATGATATAAACGTCATCTTATCTGGCAGCTAGCATGCCGCCTGATAGAAACAGAGTTTTATTGTTGACATGCACGAGACGTTAAAAACTTTTACTGTCTACCCCCGCAAGAATGGATGTTCCAGCCAAAGATTGTAATATTCACCGGCCACAGAGGTTATACATCTAAGGCATTGAAGTAACACTGCACGCTGCTATATCGCTACACCAGTAATGCTTCACCGCATCTCGATTTCCAAGCCAGCCAGTGACATCACGCATTGAGGAAGCTATGCTATGGCTACTCCCTCTCCACTGCCACCCCTATCCAGCTGACTGAAGAGTTTAAAAAGCAGGTCACACGTAGACTCGGGACCAGTCTTCATTCCTTCACTGCATTCGTGCCAAAGGAAACACCTCTCCTTGGTCTCCACCGCGCCTCGTCGCCGGAGTCATCCTTCTCAATCTGCTTAGTCTTCACCGTATTTGTGTCGAAGATTCATGCCACATGTCGTCTACACATCTAGACACTGTGGCCCCTTCTGGGCAACACATGCATAGGGAGTAGTAACAGTTTAAGTTACTTTCATAGCACTCGTCTACCCTAGCATTTTTAGCCTAGAACCAGGTCGCCTCTACCTGGTTAACGTGGGATTATGCTTCCCTAAGCACTTGCTAGCGTTAGGAGGTAGTGCAACAGCACTTGTCTATTTCAAGTCAAAAGGAATAACAGCAGTTTTTCTCACGAGCGTATCCTTTCCCACAGATGTAGAACCTCTCCCAGTGTACCTCACACTGCTCAAGGGATTGCAGGTGACCTGGGAAATTATTCACATGAGCCATACCCAACAATAGAGTACCCACACACGCACCTTGAATGGCCATCCATTCTATGCTCCACTGAGTCCAGAACAATAGAGCCCCAACATTAGGTATTCTGTCTTGTGAGGCTGGCTTGCCTGCGCAGTAGTTCACTCACCTCCATCGCATTTAGGGCGCCGGACTTAGTGTGCTCTGAGTCTAGGGGTACCATCACCTCATAAGACCCTCACCCACGTACAGGGACTGTCAATGACGAGAGACTCTCAGTACTCACCGTGTTAAGGCATCGAGTGCTGAGATAGGGTGACCATTGAGTCTGCAGACATTTCACGTGGTTAACACCAGGTAGGACAACAAGTCAAACAGGTGCTTACAGACTCTGGGTGTTTGCAAGAGCTTACCTCCTCCCTCATTACCATGCTCAATCAGCTCTCGGCAAAATATCAAGTGCGCTAGTTACAGATGATTCCAGTCACACCCAAGAATCCCAAGGACCTATCTGAGTCACCCACATGCTTGAACGGGTAAACACACAGCTGGATTGCTGTGTATTTACGCCAGCCAGATCAGTCCTTGGAATTGCCAACCCCAGCTTCAGACTTGAATGAGCAGAACCAGCCTCGACAGCTCACACAAGCTTCAAACACCGGAGCTCTCACCCACCTGAAGCTCACGTACGCCCGTCAGAGACGAATCAGGTCAAACCAACATCTGAGGTTACACGTCGCCTAGGTATACCGCTGAGAGTCAACACACTGAAGCGAAAGATCACGTTAGCCAAGCCCAATTTTGTGCCCTGCCGGGAAGCTACCAGGCCAGTCCTCTACACTGGACATGTATCAGTACAGCCAGCACAGTACCCTGTAGAGACTGAGAGAATTGAAAACCTGCCGCCAGAGGCTGCTCCTACCCTAGCACCTTAACGTAGTGACAAACTTGTCAGCTTCGAGGCGATGCGTCCACATATATGTAAACACAACCAGATAACATATAGAAAACAACACAGGCTAGAAACCTGCTTGAAAAATAAGACGACATTGACAAAATAGGTAGAAAAAATGGGACAATACAACAAAGAAAACACATCAAACATAGTAGTTTTATTTATTTTGTCAGTGTTGTCTTATTTTTCAAGCACGTTTCCAGTCTGTGTTGTTTTCTATGTGTTACCTGTTGGCCGTGTATAAATAGTAGATTTTTTGTAACTTGTTTTATTTGTAATGATAAAGGTCCAGTAGTAATAGTTTAATTATTTCCTTGTCCTCTGGTAACACACTATTTATGAAGGATCCTTAGCAGCCATGGCACAACTGTTGCCAATAATGCCAATTTCGAAGTGGCAACAATCAATAGTTTAAACACTTTCCAAAGCATGGGACACATCAAATGCATAACACCTGCACAATCTCATCCAGGAAGGAAAATTTACAAATTGAAAGTAGCTCCTCCTGTTAGGAAGTAGGGGAAAATAGGGATGTTACAAATACAAACATTAAAAAATATCATAGGAAATGATCTAAAACAAACTCTTGTTTTTTGTGAGTCCAATAAAACCACTACCACATGACACGCATGTTCCTAGTCTGCCTAATGTGTTATTTGCGTGTGGCAAGTTGCTTGAGATCCCAGAAATTGAAGAGTGGTGGGGTTCATGTGATATATTACCGGAGACATGAATTTCAATGCAAGCAAAGTAATACCCCTTCCATTCATTAATTTGCCGTCTAACAATCAAAACACAAATTACACTGCTATGAAGTATGCAGCTGAATAGTGCATGCAAATTTTGCTGAAGACTTGTTTTGTCACCTTATACCAACCACTGTACTGTATTTGTTGCATCAAGTCCCAATGGTAATATTGTGGTCAAACTGGGAGGATTTCAATTGTTACTGTCATACCTTGGATGTAATAGCCATACAATGGTGGGAAGTAGCTTGAAAGAATTGCTGTGTACCATTTTTGCCCCTAACTCAATATAAAGAAATTTGTCAGGCCATGCATACAGTATAGCTGTACAAACTCATTTGCTCATGCACACTGCTTTGGCCAAATTAATTTTGGATAGTAGTGAGATCTCTATAGAGGAGAAGGAAAGTGTAGATGACATGATGAGAGATGTGGTATATAAAAGAGCATCTCCAAAAACAATAAACAACAATAAGCATTTAGCCTTCATGCAGCTGAAAATGAAATGTGAATACAATAATTCGAAAGAAAATGGACCTACTGCCACCCTCTGGGTTAAATATTTCCGTATGGTGATAATAATTAAATAGTTTATAAATCCAGAACGATATGGAGATTAGAGAGATCATCTATGCTATGTGTAGTTAATGATCCCATTTTTTCATGCAAGTGATAATTTTCTTTATATGAAAGTTGCTCTCCTCTATCCGCAGGGCATGCTTAAACTTGAATATAAAATAAAATGGACTAGCAAAATGATTGAATGGAGCAGCAACAACCAGTGCTATTTGTGCCTCATTAGACGACTTTGCAGGAGTGCTCTTTTCTTCAAGGGAACAGCACGTTGATTGATGGGTTTCACACCAATGCAAAAAGAGCAAATAGACAAAAACAGTTAAACTGATTTAATGACCATCGTACTTTTCCATAAATTGTGACACATGTCACTTTCTACAGGGATTGTTACAAACACAAATTTAAATTGTCACCAAGGAGTGAAAACTGGCACACAAATTATGGTCAAAATGACAGGGAACAACTTTGCAGAGAGGAAACAATCATGTAAGGACGAAGTTCTCTCCTTTGCAACCATGATCATTTCTATCACAATAAATGATGAGACTATAATTATTCACAGATTGCACATTTTCCAAATAACTGCCATAGCAAAGAAAAGTGACAAAGATATGGTGCATATTTTGGCTTATGACGTAAAAATCCCCTGACTTTTCCCTGTTTTCCACGTCAGTCGCCTGTCAGAGCTTTCCAAAAGTATTTTGCTTTTTCGTAACTCCAGCAGATGTGATATAACCTCTGTCATATACAAAAAGTACAAAATCAATGTAGTCAGGATGTACAAGCAATAAACTATTTTGAAGCAAATAGCTTCTATGATCTTTCTAATGCCAGATACTGTCTCTGATGCAGCGCAGCAGATGTTCCTAGCAGTCTATCACACCTGCTCCACTCAAAATAATCTAAACAACCATAGATACATATTTTCTGTGAAATCAGTTTGAAAAAAAAAAATTTCTTTTTAAATCCCAAACCACTTGGGTGTTATTTAAAAAAATCCAGATCTTTCCTGATTTTTTTTTTTACCTTAAACATATATATTCTAAATATTTGTTTTGCGTATGTTTACCTGGACACTTATATTTTACTTTAATCAAATGCCTGTATTTAGGATATGAATTTGATACATTGTTGATAGATATTGGGAAACTTTTTTTAGTTTATGATAAATATTGTGTGAAGGAAAAAACTGATATTATAGCAGTTTATGTACTGTAGCAAATATTATACAGAACATGCACACTACGTTACAACAATTGACATAACTATCATATTTTTATATTGTCAAATATCACCATAACCTACAATTGTGTTGTGATTTTGAAAAACTAATTTCATAAGTTATGTAAATAGACAATCTGTGCTACAAACACTTGACATTTATTGTCTTGTATACATTTATGTTTACTGAGGATCACAAGTATAAATCATTATGAATGTGCTAAAGAGGTAGTGAGAGGAATAGAAGTTGTCCCTATAGAAACAACAATTTATTCATCACTGCAAGGTCAGAAAAGAAAAAAATTAAAATAAATGCTTAACAATTACAAGTGCCAGAAATTCATACTGCATCAGTTTCATTCTCACAGATATCAGCAAGTGTAAAGTCTATTTTCATAACATGGTAATTTTTTGTGATATTCCAGTACAATACACAGTAGTCAGTTGCATACAAAAGGTAGAAAAAATTAACATTACGCATTAATAATTCAGTCAATCTGAACTTCTGACTGTGGGAGATTTGTTCGTAAATGACAATATGCTTTCTAACTAGTTTTGTTGCTCTATCAACTCCTAAATGATTTCATAATTTGCTCCAAACCAGTCCAAATGTAGAGAAATAGCTCTCAATTGAATCAGAAAAATCTGGCACTGAATGCACGCAGAAGAAAAAGTGACAAAACCCAAAGGGAATATTAGAGTTTCTTTTATCCCTTTTTTGCCTTTGTCATGATCTGCCCCCATCTTTGCAAGGAAAACTCTGGTACAACATTTGCATGCAGGATAATATTCAGGATCACTTATGTTGATGGCCATGATGAAAGGCAGGAATTCAGGATGGTGTTCAGATAACCACACTTCTGCAGTGTGTTCTTGTTCTTCATTTGAATGTTGACTTCTTAATTTTGGATCCATAAGGTTTGTGAGGATATGTGGTGGTTGGATTGTCTGTTGAAACCATTTCTTGAAGTGGTAATGGTAAGGCTTCAGAACATCCGAAGAAAGGTTGAGCCATATTTCTACTCTGAAATACATCTTAGTTCTTTCTGAAGCTTGTCCAATGCATCTGCAACTACATGTTACTGTTTCTCAACATACACTGCTTCGTGGAAAATTCCCAATGTTTTTTAAGATGTTTGCAACATTTGGATGAAAGTCTTGGACATGTTCAAGGGCGATTTCCCTGTAACTGTGATAATTTGTTACAAATGATTTTACACAGTCAGGGTAAGAGTTCCATCGTGTTTCATTTTGCAAACTGTGGCATCACACAATCTTTCCTCAGAAGCCACCCATTTGCTTGATGAACATTTCGAAAATACTTTTGCACTTCCTCAATATGGCCCATAAATGTTTTAGGAAATACATCTTTCTCAACTAAATTCCAAAGATATACTGCAACAGCCATAAGTGATTAGATCTGAATGTTTTTTATTTCAAAATTTCCCCCAATTCTGCAATTTTATTCTCATTATCAGTAACTGCTACAAAGATGCTGCCTCTGTAATTGCTGCACACTGCGCAGACTTTTTTCTGTGTGACCCTACATCACACACTTTAAGGTAATTTTCTGTGTTTGTATGGTTCGTGATAGCTTGAATTGGGTCATTATTACTGCTTTGTTAAACTGCAACTTTGTACTTTTTCTATAAGATGCAGGTCTATTTGTTGAGCAACATCATCAAAAAGCTTTCCACCGATAAATTTTCTTGATGGTGCTTTGTATTCAGGTCTTAATATCTGGATCATCTCCTTGAAGTTATCAAGTTCAGCAACATTAAAAGGGTACATTTGAAGCATAAAAAAACATTAACACTGCTTTGTCAAGGTTTCTATTTTTTTTTCTTCAGTTGTCTTTAACATCTAATCACTGATTAAATGTTGCTTTCTGGAAGTGGATGAGGAAGTACTAGATACTGGACTTGGACAGACTGATGCACAAATGTTTGTGGAAGAGGATCTACTCGATTCGGTAAACCAAAGCTATGCTGCTACCCGTTAATGTTCCAGATTTACTTCACATTCACTCCCCTAGCTGAACATTTCTGTAGGTAAGTTCTTATCCCTTCTATCTTGCAACTTAAAATCAATTCATAATGTTTACATATACATTTTGAATCACCATCAATTGTCACTTCTCTCCACTCATTTGCCAACTGACATCCACTCCCATGCACTTTTGGCATTTTTCATTCAATGTGTTCCTGGAATCTCATATATTTTTTAATGTCTTTTACTACACTTTCCAAATGTTGCTATTCACAAACACGCACACATGCACACACACACACACACACACACACACACACACACACACACACACACACACACTTGATACATGGATTGAAAACACAATATAAGTTTTAATTTACTTAATGGACTGCAAACTTTTTAAGTTACAAGATAACACCACAAAACTTCCCATTGTTTCTATAATTCCTTGTAATAAACTTAAATATCCATTAAACAGCAACACCAAAACATTTAATACCTATATCAACTCTTTTGACACTTCAGTAGAAAACAGTTTGTAGGTAGCTGCCATATTACTGTGTATTAGGGGTGGGGAATATTTGCTGTCATTGCGAAATGAATGCCACATGTCACTGTAACGACAGCAACTGAAAATAACAGGGCCAAAAAACGTGATAGTAAGTGGCATCGCTGCACTGCTCCACTCGCTCCAACAAAATGCTCTAAGTCCCCATCTGTTACCACGGAAGCGACAAGTGACACGACACATGACACAAGCAGTGCCAGTCGCTCTATTGTAAATAAATAAGATGAGCAATAGAAATAAATATTTTCCTTTACTTTGCCTTGCCAAACCATGAAACCAGATAAAGTACAATTTAATGGAATCACTTAACATAGACATTACCATACTATAATCGGCTGTTGCAATAGGCACCAGCTGTACTGGTTGATTATTTGAAATGAGATGTACATGGAAGAATGGTTGAACTATGAACAAAATTAACAATGAAATTTTCCAATATTTTTAATAGAATATGCTTATTTTAATAATAATAAAATTTGACTGCTTGCCAAAATGTTGTGTTTTTCCCAATTTAAACTAATGAAAAGAATAACTCAATTTTTCTATTAAAAAGCAGATTTAATGGCAGATAATATTGTAAGATGGAGGGAATGCATCTATATTGCATTGTATAGTAATAAAAAATAATTTCTTTTTCATAAAGTGTAAAAGTTTGTTCTCTACATAACAAGGAAAACAGTTGATTTTAATTCTTAAATGACTTGACATTGACAGTTGTTTATTTTGTAGATTAATCAGTCTGAAAATCATAAAAAGTTGTTAGTTGTATGATGTGCATTATGTAATGTGTGAGCTACAGTACAATGTTGCAGTGAAAATGTCACCATGACTTGGCTCTGTTACTTCTGTGTTACTGGTCGTGACACGTAATGTACCAGGTACATTACTGTGTATCTAACCACATAACTCATGACTTGAGACTAGAGACGGAAATTCCCCAGGGCCGGAGAAATGCTGGAGCATCTCAACCAGGCTATCTGGCGACTCGGGTACTGCCTCAAAAATCATCTTTGTTTGTGTAACTCGAAAGGGGAACTCCTTAGTATATAATACTACTCAGTCTGTCTAGTTCTTTACCCAGGGAATCTCCTTCAGGAATATAGGAGGAATCCCCTTCAGCAATGTAGAAAGGTAAATTCCCTTCTGCATCTCTGAATATTCTATAGAGTAGCAAAAGTTTTAAAATATTTAAAAAACCTACTTGGTGCATTAAGTGGGTTTTTTTCAAGTCGGCCATGGAGCTCCTAAAATTAACACCTTATATCCCCTCACTCTCATCTAAAAAGGGTTCTTAGTCCAAGAGCTATTTACCTAGATCTACAATAAACTACAGTTCTTTATGATTCCACATCACCCATGATGACCATAAATGCTATTCTTAATGGATTCCCAGTGGTGGGAACATAAGATATGACATCATCAACACGACTGCTGCACCACAATGTAGTATCTGCATATTAACAAGCAAAACTTTTCGAACAAACCTTCCAGGAGAGTAATATTTTTAAAATTGTTCAACAAAAAGATATTATTTCTTTAATACAAACACATTTCTATGTAAATCTAACTGTTATATTCAATGTGGAACACAAAATTTGTGATTTCTTTTGCCAGTAGTTACTGTTTGAGCAGTGTAAATAAGTGAAATTTGTATATTTTCAAAAAGACATCCAAGTAAAAAAGTTAAGCTAATACTAATAAGATTAAAACAATGTCATTAAATGTAAAATTTAGATTGGAGTAAGGGCTGATGATGTGTTACATACACAATTATTTAAGCAATTTGGGTATGCTAGTATGTCAACGACAATTGTAAGTTTGTTTTTTCTTCTATCATTTTGAGTCATTTTGTACATACTGTTAGGTGCTCACTACTTCGCATCCCATGCGAGCCGACACAATAATTATATTTGCGGCCCAGGTTTCCTTCGCAAGGGAAGGCCCAGAGAGCTTGAGGTCAAGTTTGTAACATTAGACGAAGCGAGCAGCCTATCATAAAGGGCTGCCACACACGCAGATAAATTTATCGTAGTTTGTGCCTCGCTGACCCTGAGCTCTTTTTTTTTCTCCATTTATCATGTAGGAAAGTTGTCGTCATTACCATAACTTCCCCAGAACAACTTTGATTTGCTCGACTGTTCTAGATGGCACCTACCTCAAGTATAAATACCACGTGCAAGCCTCTAAAGAGGGAGTGATTAAGAGACAAGAGTTTGGCATCTCGTGCGACTATTCCAGAACAGCAAGGGATGACTGCACCAATCTGCATGAGTGCATCTGCGAGCTAGTGTGCAGTGAAGAATGGGACTGATCTGCAGAACTGTCGACTGGATGTATAAGTGAAAAGACATTTGAGACGATGGAAATTTACAGTTTTAACTAAACATGTGGAAATAATTGGAGCAGTTTAAGAGACATCAGCAAGAGTAAAGACTGCGATAAAGACTTTAGGATGAAATGGAGAGAGTAATTTAATATTAATATTTAGTTTCTTTTATTTTTTATTAGGACCTCCATCTTTCACAAACTCAGATATGCCCCTCAAGCATCCACATGTAACACTGGTGTCAGAAGTGGGATAGATGCAAATATTTATTAATCAATTGTAAATAAAGTTAGATTATAGGCTAGTAGTGAATTTCATACAAATGAATTAATTAAGACTATTTTGTACAACCAAGGCATTGAATGCTGAAAAGGAAAATGTCTGCAGGAATGAAGGCACTGTGAGCATTAATTGAGGGGCTAAGTAGACACGTGAGCAAGCACAAGTGCAAATAGCTTGAGGGAAGATTGAAATACCCTAATTAGTTCTGTAAACGTAACTGTGAATAAAACTGCATATAACCAAATTTATTCAGTAATAGTGAGCGTAAAAAAGAATGTAAATAGCCACCAGATAACTTATGTACATAATTTAATAGATAAGAAAATAGACACTGTTAATAAGAATGTTGACAGGAAAAGTGACTCAGTTAATGAGAATGTAAACAGGAAAATAGAAAGCATTAGCAAGTTAGTGAGTACGAAAATTGACAGTGTAAATGAAAGAATGGACAGTATAAATGAAAGAAAAGGACAGTGTAAATGAAAGAAAAGGACAGTGTAAATGAAAGAATGGACAGTGTAAATGAAATAGTGAATAGTGTAATGACAGGTTGGGCAGTGTCGAGCATGAAATGAAACACAAGATCAGTGCAGTAGACAAGCAGTTGGAGGAGTTTATTCAGCAACTGAGTTTGACTTTAACAACATTGCCAGCCAAGACCCATTAAGAGACAGTGCACAATGAAACCAATACAGCAACCTCGGAGGAGAGCAAGAAGATCTGCGGCATTGGTGTCGTGCAGCCAGCAGTGGGGAACGGGGTCTCAATTAAGCCCACCCTTTACAATGGTTAGACATCATGACGTGAGTAACACAACACCAGTTTAAAATAGTTGCTACCCTAAATGGCTGGACAGCCGAGCAGCAGACTTACTACTTCGCCGCTATACTGAGAGGCCCTGCACTGAACATACTACAATCTCTGCCAGAGCGACATAAACTAGAGTACCCCACACTAATGTAGGGTATGTGGGGTAATTAGTCTTGAAACTACGTTTTGACAATTGATACCTACGACATACCCACCATGCCCAACTGCGAAGCCACACCCAGCGACCAGGGGAGCCACTGCAGAACACATTGTGCGGCTTTCCCACCTATCACTGGAGGGGTGTCCCGAGGAGGCACGCAAACATCATCATAGTTGGCTTTTTCATTGATGCCATCGCAGACACAGAGGTACTACAAGCGGTACGTCTGGCTACACCCCACAACATGCGGGATGCCCTGGCCCGAGCACTGGAGGTGGAGTCAGCAAGACAGGAGCCCACACCCTGACATCCAGTACACCCGGTGATGCTGAACAAAGAGGAAGACAGAATAATGAAGACACTGAAGGAGTTGCAGTTGGCTTTGAGAGACATCGCTTCTAGGGTCCATACTACAGAGATTTGCCACCTCCAACCCAAATGGATGGAGTGTTGGTCATGTGGACAGCTGGAGCACCTGAGAGCTTATTCCCCACAACAGAAGCAGCAGCCAGTAAGGAGACAGTGTGGTGAGGAACAAATGACCTCGATGAGCGCATACAAGCACATGCATGAAGAAATTTGTGAGCTTCGTGTACATGCCCAACAAATTAGACACCGCATCGATAAGCTGATACTGCAAGCTGCACACATCGCAAAGCAGTTGGAAAATGCACATGATGGCCTGTGAGTGCTGTCCAGAAGCACTGTGCACACTGTGCCATATAACAGTGAAAGATGCCCATGGTATGGAGCAGCTGATGTGATGGTCCCCCTCAGTAGTGGCTCTGAGGATAGTAGTCCCATGAAGGAAGTGGTTTTGAGGGCAAAGAACCAGTTGTGTAATTCGAGAAAGGGAGTGAGGCAGTCAACAGAAGCCCAGTGCTTCAGGGTATGTCGGATGAGAATCCAGCCACAATCTCCAGCATCCCCCGCAAGTACCAGCACTTTTCATATTGGTGGACATGGTCTAAAGGAAGATGCATGGGGAAATTATCAGTTGCGTCAACTTTTCAAAACCAGTAATGAAAGGATTAATCATTATGTAAGGCACATATGATAATATATTGAGAGGATGAAGACCTGTTATGAGAGGAGAATGTCGGGTAAGGTATTTCAAGGACAACTGGTGTGGATGTACAACCCACAGAGACGAAAAGGGTACTCAAATTTACAGAAATGTTGGGAAGGCCCTAAAAGGATTCTGAAGAAGATCAACGATGTGTTATTTCGAATTTGTTGTAAAGGCTTTCGGGCGGAGACAAAGGTTGTCCACATCAACCGACTGGCAGTCTACGATGGTTCAGATGTTGCAGTGTCTGTTCGGGACAAACAGACTTGAGGAAGAGGAGGAGGTAGTGTTACATGCTCGCTACTTCGCATCCTGCATGAGTGATAGGCCGGTAGCCGCATATTTGTTACAGAAAGAAAGCCGACACAATAATTATTTTTGCGGTCCGGTGTTTCCTTCAGATGGGAAGACGCCAAGAGATAAATGTAAGTTTGTAACATCAGACGAAGCAAGCAGTCTATCATACAGGACCACTGCACACGCCATAAACTTATTGAAACTTGCACTTCGCTGATGGGTCATTCCGTGTGAAGTACCCAAACTTTTTAATAAATCGTTCAACTATTTTTTAAATTTTTAATTTGTTCACTACATATAACTTCATCAAAGTGTAGCTCAAAACTATTTTTATTATATTTTTATCTGCCACCATTTTGAATAAAGGCCTGTTTTTCTTCCCAACTGCACGTTGAAACAGGGTTTTGTAGAGGTTTTGATAAAAAGCCATTGTTGGCCTCGTTGAAAAATAGAAGGTTCTGGTTTTTGCTGACATAAAGAAAACAGTTTAGGATTGAAAAACATGTATAGTAATAACAGTCAATAATTTTTTAACCCTAAGTGAAATAACCTCCAAATAGTCAAAATTTTGAAAAAATTTACATTTCTAACTCTCTTCTAAGGTGACTTGGGGTTGAAACCACAAGGCAAACATTTTTATATAATAACTACGGTTGGAACACTTTTCAGCTATAATGAGTTAATGTCTGGGTTAAATCCCATTCCTTCTTTTTTTTTTTGTATAAAAGTTTCAAAAATTTCCATTTTGTTGATTTCAAAGTCAAATATCTCAAAAAGGAGATCAGGTAAAAATGTTCTGTTTTTGCCCATGGCTACATCTACTGGTACTCACCAAAATTTATGAGTTTTATTTTGTGGTTCAAACTTGTTTAGAAATTACAGCCTCCGAAACATGTGTAAAAAGCGGCTACATTTGAACACTTTTGGACGATAAATTACAAGCAACTAGTAGCCCACCATCCCTTCGCTCATGTTTTATTGAGTTATTAAAATACATACCTATATATATGGTTGGAAAGATTTTTACTTTATTATTGGAAATAGCTTTATCGCCGCGTTTGTGTTGGTTTTTTGCCAAGATGTATTTTTACTACGTTTTTCCAAACACTAACGTAACTTTTTCTATGATGTATAGAAAATCAATGATTATATCAAAAAGAATTGTCGTTTCGACAATTTGCGACTACCTGTGACTATCTGCAACAACTTGCGACAACCTATGATTACACGAGACTACCCGCAACTACCTATGACTACCCGTGACTACCCATGACTATTTGCGACTACCTACGACTTCCCGGGACTACTTGCAATTTTTTAATATTAAGATGCACAATTTCTTCTGAAGTAATGGCCTTGTTCGCGCATGCTTAGAAAACAGCCAAGTAGCTCATTTTTCTCTGACTTGGTTTACAAATTTTGAAATGTCTCAAGGAATTTTTTTAAATTAAACATAGCCTATGTCCATCTGGAAGAAAGTGGCTTGCTAACAGTGAAAGAATGATAAGAATCTGTCTTGTAGTTTCCGAGATTAGCCGTTACATATAAACAAATAAACAAACTCACATTACATCTTTATAATATTAGTACAGATTATATAAACATTATTGTTTATTTCACTTTTATTGAAGTACAAAATATGCTAAGAAGCTTGTAAGTATGATGTATGGAAAGTTAAATCAACCCCCACTATGTAACGAGGCATGGATGAAATGTTTTAACAAGCAAACCTGGTGTAACCTTCCATCTAGCAAGTCGTGACATATTCAACCATTGTTGGGTACAGACAACCACTTTAGTCTTGTGTCTGGTCTCAAGGAGTAAAGATGTATTTTTGTGTCTCTTGGTTTTCTATTTGAAATCTGCTGCATTGGTTTTTTTTCTTTGTAAAATGTATTGACATAAACACCTATGCATTGCTGGTAGTCTTACAGCTCTGCAGTGAAGTAACTTTCTAAGACATTAGCTACGCTTCTTTACTGCTTCGTATATACGTTTAAAGTGAATACATTGTTAGAAATAGTTTTAAATTGATGAGAAACATGAAGTGTTCTGTGGGTACTTTCACAAATGAATATTATCAAAATGATCCACATTGCAAGTTTAATATAAAATCGTCACACTTAAATGAATCACAAGTTGCCCTTCTCAGAAAAAGAGTTAAAATAGAATATACAGCAAGTGTGTGTACTTACCATGAAAAGAAGTATCTGGAGAAATACAATCATTTGTTTGGGAACTCGTGTTATGATCCATTTTCATGCCATAAAAAAATGATTAAAAAACAATTAAGGGAAATAACTCAAGAGTTGTCTGAAAGATGGCCCTTACTAATTCCTAGTAAATCTGTTTGTTGCTCTTGCCATAAAAGACTCTCATCTTCAAGTAACGACAATGTAAATTTTGAAATTAGAAACGGTATTAATGAAAAACCATTCATCTCACCTGAAATTGTCGTGGAATATATCAATGAAGCAGGTTTTGCTTTAGGAGCTTTTCCTATTAAAATTATGAAATTTAATGAAGAAAAGAAATGCCTAGAAGTAAAACAAATTGTGAAAAAATTTTCTGATGCTACTCGGAAAAATCAAGTAACACTTTTAGCAACACCTGTGAGCTTCGAAATGAGAGGAAGAAGAATCAAAACAGAAAAGTGTTGATACTGCCACAAAAGACATAGAATAACACGTTTAAAATCTCAAGCAAAGAATAAAGACCTGTGAATCCAGCAGAGAGAAGATACACATTATTATTAGCGTAGTGCCAAAAAGTTGGTCAATAAAAGAACTGAACAAGAGTTAGGTGTGAGCAAATACAAGTTAGATGAACGTGATAAATCGTTCAGGAACATGATGTCATTCCCCATATAACATTTACAAAACCAGGTAAAGAATCATCTCACGAAACTAGAGATTTAGTAGTTAAACTTTATGAAAGTGATGAAGTTAGTAGAATGTGTCCTGAAATGAAGGATACAAAATCAGTTTGCCTTAATAATGGGAAGAAAGAACTAAAGCAAAACGTTTAATCCTGTGCAATTTAAAAGAACTTTATGAAAAGTGTAATGAAGAGCATCCATCAGTAAAGGTTGGGTTATCAACAGTCTGTTCTCTGTGCCCCAAGTGGTGCAACCTTGCTGGAGTTTTTTGAAAATACAGTGTGTGATGTGAACAGTAAGGATTGTACGTTTGGAGAGTGCCCAAAGTGTCCTGGAATAGCAAACTTGAATATAGATGAATTACTGTACTGTACAAGTGAAGATATTATATACCAGTAGTGGATAACGTGGATAATGGTCCACCATTGCAATTTTGTAACTAGCATTGAAACATATGCTGAATTCAAAGAGAAATTTGCTAGTTAACTAATGGCGTTGAAGAAACATAATTTTGACGCCGGCTAACAGCCAGCGGCAGTCAGACCATGATGACACTCACAACTCACGTGGGTACACACATGCGCAAAGAGGCCATAACACATACTTTCCTGTAACGGAATTATTGTTGTTTGCAGTGTATTGTATGTTTCTCCATTCTCTTTCAGCGCTAAAAGTGTTATTAAGTATTAAAATTGTCTTTTCATAAATATTGCATAATGCTTTTTTCAAATGCAAAATGTGCGCCGCACGAAGAAACAGACATTAATAATCAGGTATGAACACCTTCAAAAGACAATTTCTTGATAACAATATTTTTTTATTTAAAACGGCTTCAATAATTTTGTATTAAAATAATTTATGTGCCATTTATTTTACGTATTCATATTTTATTCGGCGTGCATAGCACTTCCGCTTGTGTGAACCCCGTACGCAGCCATGGTAGGTCCGTGCGACCCCTGCCTCTAGACAGTCGTCCGAGGAGAGCTGACGAGGTAAGACGCTGTCACGTACGCACTTAATATTTTTTAACTGTGTTAGATTTCCATAGTTCACTTTAGTTAACTGATTAACCTTTGCTTTGCGTACGTTTTACCAAACATCCCCGGCATAATGCTTCCGCTTAAATAAATCTTTTGCAGCATTTGTGGTTTTTTGAACTTAAATCGATGGAAGGAGTAAAGATGTCGGAGAGGCCACGTAGTCCATGCAACTTTGAATCAAGCGCTATCCACCCATGTTAAAGGCTTTTGCATTGTAATTTCTGCTTCATTGCCACAGGCAATATTAAGGGTAAATTTTGTATGTATGTATTTCAGGGTTTTTGTCATGTTAAATTGTTTTACGGCCACACCACTTGCGACCACGTGGTTAACCGCCGCCAAGTCCGTGTTGCACCAACATCGCTCTTAAAGTGTTCCTGTTGATAATTTCTTGTGCGCATAATTTTCTCAGGTTAATATGTATTGTTTCATTAAAAGGGTTCTTGTAATTTTGCCATGATTGGTGTTTTGTAACAGACCACGCTGTCAATCACACACGTAGATATTTTTGCCATCAGGCACGCTAGCAACGCTTGAGTGTTTGAAACACAATCAGAATAATTTTCTGAAGAGCGCAGTAATTTTGTCCACCTGGATTTCTATGAATTTCACTGAAATATTGCCATTTCACTGGCACCACGTGGCCCGCTAAGAACTTCATCAGGCGGCACCCGTGCCATGTAAGAATGCTTTCACGCATATGCGTGTTTATTGTGCCTGTTCATATCATGTCCCATGTTTTCTCATCAATATTTGTATAATTTATACAGTGACATAATTTCCGTCCTAACCTGTTAAGTGTATAGACCCTCACCACACACACCACGTGGTTGAGAGGCGCGTCCCGACGAGTATGCGTCAGCGACGTCAGTAATCTCACTTGTTAGTGCTCACGTGTAATTCTCCATGTCCTGTGTGCTCACATGTCCATGTCCTGTCCCCAGGAAAAAACTACAGTCCATCCTAGCGGCTGTAGACTCCTTTCTTTGTGGGGGCTGTATTCTCAAACACCCCAGAGAAAATCATCCATCTAGGAGTGTGCTAGAGTAATTACGAGCTGGAGGAATCACCCAACGAAGTTAGCTAGACACGTCCGAAGTTAATCATTAAATCATTTTCTGGCACAATATGTAAGACTGATAAAATAAAAGCAATTCTACCAATGCACAAAATATGTTTCTATTTAGCGTCAAACCAGCCATTTCCCGCCTTTTTCAGTGTTAAATGTTTAGTAATGACCAGTTTTTTGCAAGTACGTTCAAGTGAGACGGACACACAGAACCAAAAGCATCCCTGAGAACCCTGAGTCTCACAGTGCGGTGTTTGGGAGTGTCGCTGGCGCCCAAGTAAACTGTGTCATCATTCATCTTGTGTCGCACCCGAAAGCATCAATTTCATCTCATAGAGTCAATCACAGTTTCTGAAAACAAAGAAGAATAATCTAAAAAATGATGAATGTGTAGTGATAGCTGATTTATCAGAAAACTACACATTTCTCATTAAATATGAGATTCAGAGTTATCATTAGATGAACTCTCAAGCCACTCTTCATCCCTTTTGTGTATAATATATTCTATTCAAGGTAAAATTAGCACTTTTGAAAGCCCTGCTAAAGATCTACTTGTATGCATGTTGTGTATTATTCTGCCTTGTGTGAATTTTACACTGTCACGGGCCCCAACACTTGATTCATGTGTAGGTCAAGTGAAACTGTGAAATTATTATAAAAGTTAATATTTTACAAATCTGCTCAAAAAACCAGAACGCTAAAGAAAAAATAACTTAAGTTATCACAAATAGTTATCTAACACATTTTCTTTGACGTTAATATGTGTAACTACTTCCCATCCATCGTTACATACAGGTTGGAGCAGTGACATTCTTCTAACGATTTCAAAAGTGCTCACTTAATCGTGAACAGCCTTTACAAAGATGATACTAGGAATCTATGTTCTTGGAGCCTTTGTGTTATAAGAGACTATGAATCATACTACAGCTGCCACACATTCCAAACAAAATTGATACCCTAAGTCCTTTGTTCCAATTTTAATAAATTGTCTATTTCTCTGATGGATCAACAGCTCAATAGAAGAACAGGTTAATTTTCCTAACATGTGCAAACATAAAGAATATTTTGGATTAGAAGCCAAGTTCCATTACTCTGCAACAAGCCACGGCAGGGACCATGTGATGGGATAGGTGGAACCATAAAGCAATTGGTGGCTAAGGTAAGTCTTCAATGACTTAAAGAGGTAGGTAGGTAGGTAGGTAGTTGGACTTAATGTCTCTTCAACAGCGAGGTCATTAGAGACGGTGCAAATTGCACAGGGAAGAGAGATTGGGGGAAGGATTGGGGAAGAATTGGGACAGAATCAGCCATGGCCTTTGTTAGGGACCCATTCCAGCATTCGTCTGGAGTGATTTTGGGAAACCATGGAAAACCGAAATCAGGATTGCCAGACTAGGAATCAAACCCGGGTCCTCCCGAATGCGAGTCCAGTGAGTTACCACAGTGCCACGTCACTCCGTGACTGAAAGAGGACCACTTTATAACACCCATGACCATATTTCACTTTTGTGTGGAAAACATTAAAAGAATAAATTCTGTCTTTGTAGAGGAAAGATAATTTCAAAAGGCAGAGCTTAATTTAAAAAGCAGGTTTGACGACGATAAACGAATTGTAAGCATTAGAGACCATTATTGTTATATACTGAAGAACATGCCAACAATACAAATTAGAACGATTTCAGCATCATTCGACACAAAACATAAAGTGTTTAAAATTGATGGCACTCCTGGGGTTTTTCACGTCAGTGACATTTCAGTAAAAGATACCATTGTATGTGTTTATGACAACAGATGGTACATTGGTAAAGTTTGTGGGGTTTCGAAGGAAACAGGTGGTCCATTGTGACGAGTAGAGCATTACAGGGTTATTCTGACGTCTGGTTTCTATGTGCCTAGGTTGGCAATACCCAGCTGGTGTTGTATTTTCTGCGTGATTAAGATTTCAATAGGCTTTATTTTAAAAGGCTGACCTATTATATCTATCATTTATGCCAGTAATAATATTTATTGTGAGTATATACTGTGGGTTTTATTGTTATTTAAATTTTTATTCATATTGTGTATATTAGATATATGATTTATGTTCCGGGTATCACCACTTCAGGTCGTGGCGTGCACAGCTTATAATGTGACTAGGCGGTTGAGTGCATTGCTGGTAACAGTCACAGAGACGTGTGTGACCTGAGCAGGTGTACAAGTGCCTTCGGTAAGTGCTGCAATGTTGCGTGGTGTGAGGGCTGGTGAATGTAGCAGCCTAGTCTATTAACATGGCTTGCGGGCAGTGTGTCTCTCGCAGATTATGGCAGGAACTATGTTGAAGTTTGTGATGTGACTTAATCCTGCTGTAAGCGATCGCATTTGCGGACGCGAATAAATGAAATGCTTCCGTAACAAAGCCTACCATTTAAGTTCGCCACCAACTATGTGTATAATTGGAGTTAATCGGACTAGTACATATTTTCCATGGTAACTGATTTTGTGGCAATTCAGCGCTGTCAGATTGACCCATGAATTGTACCATGGTTTACCACATTATGGAAAGTGCGTGCTCAATAAGGAAGACTTCTGAACCCGCCTTTTGATGTGGATTTGTACTGCGGGCCATCAGCTGATTGAATGGGCCCACTCGTCATTGCTGCAGCGAGAGGTAGACAGGAAAAGTGCCTTGTTTGTACGGAAGCTGGGCTCTGGAGATTTATACTGACGTCATGTTTTGGTGCCTTGAGTCATCCACCATTTTAGTAACCAGGTATTGAGTGGAAGCATTTTTAGTAATACCCAAAATATTGCACGGGCGGTATCAATGAGATGAGTTATTTTATATTAGAATTTTATTCCATGCGCTGCTAGTTCAGGCTCCGACTCTCTTTTGCATGCCAATAATTGTACGTACAAATTACATATTATTTTCTTGGGACCCAACAATTTTATTATGCAGTATTTTTAGGGAGTGTATGTTTTATGACATTGTATGGAGAATTTGTGTGAGCTCACGTGTATAACTGAAGCAACACGTACAAAAGAAAATAAAATAACCAGAATTTTAAAAGGCTTGCTAGTTGGTAGTGTAGATAACAATTAGTAAGGTACTGTGCTTAGTTAACGTAGTTTTTGATTGTGTCTGACTTACATACTTAAATTGGTAATATCAGGTTGGGTACAAAGAAAATTTAAAACGAGGCTCCCGCCTACCTCAAGTGATACTGTAATAATTTGTTTGGTCTAGTAGTGGTAGTGAGGCAGACTTGACCTGCCTGAAACCCATGCGGTAGAGGGTAACTGAACCCTGCAACACTTGGCTGTTTCTTTCTGTTATTCCGGCCCAATGTAGTTAGTTAAGACAATATTGTTCTACGTCACCATGACCTCTTGGGTTTACAGTATGGATACACCAACACTGCTGGCTAATTTAAGTACAGCCAATGTCTTGGCAGAGGAAACTGAAAGTATTGACGACTTACGTAAATGCATGGTAGGACTGGTACGTGGCAGAGACAAAAGTGGTCATGCGAATACTAGCGAATCAGGTCAGATGGGGCAACCCAAATATTGATGTTGCGCGGTCAATAGTCACTTCTTCCCTGAGTATTATAAATGAGTTACGAGATTGTAATATTGATATCTTGTAGTTTTGTTTACAGGTAAATAAAGTACAAAGGATGAAACTTTTCCTTAATGATGTAACTTGAATGCAATCCGTAGTGAGTAAAAGCGCAGGTATAGTTTTGGAAAACTTCTTATCAGGAACAGATAAAGGGGAAGAATGACACGTTATCAAAGAAAGGCTTTGGGAAGAATCATGCCCCAAATGAGCGAAGGAAGATTTAATAAAAAAAATGTGTACCGCTTCAAAAAAGGGGAAAAAACATTATGCAATTCTATCAGTCAGTGTGTGAATATGCCAGGGCCCTAAATATCAGAGTAGAGGAAGAAAATTTTATTGCTTTGTTAATCGAAAATTTGTCCCCGGAAGTTCGGTTACAGAGTGTTGACCATAATTTCCCACAATCCTGGGATCAAATGTGAAGATGGGCTATAGATGTTGAAAATAGCCTGTACGTTACCCGGTTATATGATCACGAAAATAATGTCCAAAAAATAAGGGAGCAAAGTAATAAGCTAGAAAGTAGGAAAATATCTACCATGGGGCAAGATAAAACAAATCATAAATGTTTTGGGTATGATAGAGAAGAGCATCTTATTGCCCAATGTAAAAATAGGAACGACAGAAAGTGTTTTAAATGTGGCATTAAGGGCCACGTCCAAACAGAACGTAAAGTTTTTAAAAGGGATAATGAGAAGGGTAGTGAGACAATAGCTATGGTGGGATGCAAAAATCTATCTAGAAAAAAATTATATATGTATCAGTTAGAATAAAACAGCAAAAGATTTTAACTCTGTTAGATACTGGTGCAAACGAGTACTTCATTAGAAAATTCATTTGTGAAAGAATTCCCGGAATTAAAGTAAGGGTTAAAAGTAAGCAATGAAGTTCAACTGTACGTCGTGAACAGGTTATCATGCAATGTGTCAATGAAATTGTATTTGCATTTGAAGTACATAAATACTCTTGGACTAAGGAGTTCTGGGTATTCTCAGGATTAGTAAGCCCTTAGTTAGGTTTTAGGACTAGCCTTCTTAGCGGAAACCAAGGCAGTTATTGATTTTCACCATCAAGTGTTGAAGTTTGGATTTGGTACCCACGGGATAACTATTCATTTAGGAAAGAGATAGGTAGGCATGGTAACGTGTCAGAATATAGAGAGTAAAGGTGACTTTGGAATGACGAGCAAAACGGAAAATTGAGCCATTATTTGAGGAATTTAAGGATGTAATTACTAAAAGGTTAGGGTGTTGTGCAAGTATATCATATAGGATGCGGATATCTGATGACATATCAATCTGGTTAAAACTGTACCAGTATGCCCCACCCAAATTAAATTCCTTTAGAGGCTTAGTGACGGAGTTAAAAAAATAATATGACCTTCGATCTTGCAATATGCATCTCTGGCATTTTTAATGACAAAGAAGAAACCTGGACAGTATAGGTTAGTAGTAGATTATCGTCAGCTAAATAAAAAGGTGGAAGTGGATCCATTCCCAATGCCTAACGTTGAATATGTGTTGAGTATTTTGAAGAGGTGAAGGTATTTTCAGTTATTGATTTTAATGCAGTATTTCATCAGTGTGTGCTGGATAAATAAAGTAGGTCGTTTACTACCTTTGTGAGACAAAGTGGCCATTATGAGTGGCATTGGGTGTCTTTCGGCGTAAATTTTGGGGGTCAATGTCTTTTGCGAGTTTTGCAAAAACTTTGGTGAAATACCATTTTTAATTCTTGAATTTGTTTTTGGATGACATATATATTTATTCAAAAGACCTAGAGGAACACCTAACACATATAAGGCTGGTATTGAGTAAACTTAAAAAAATGGGATTTACCATCAATCCGGAAAAGGTGACCTGGGCAATCAGAAATAAATTTTTTTGGTTTTATTCTGTCTAAGAGAAAACTTATTATGGATCCAGATAAAATAGCGCCTATAGTAAATTTTCCTTGAACATAGAATGTAAAGGGTATTATGCAATTTTTGGGCATGTTGGGTTACTTCTCCAGATTTATTGTGAAATATGCTGAGATCTGTGCTTCCTTTAACAAATTGTGAAATAAAGATACCCCGTTTATATGTACTGAGGAACAAGATAGGGCGTTTGTGACCTAAAATATGCCATTTCTCATCCAGTTTTAGATTTGCTGGATTTTTCAAAAAAATTTACCTTGCAAGTTGCGTCTTGTAGTGGCAACCAGGTGCAGCACACCTACCACCCTGGTGCTGTGGGATATAGTTTCTGGCTGGGCAAAATGTTTGCAAAACATGTTCTAGTTTGCTCTGCAATTTAAGAGCCTCGCATAGCGGCCCCTTTCTAGTCACATTGAGAGGCAAGTCAGAGGCAAGTCAGAGGCAGTGTGAGTGCTTCGGAGGTGACACAAAGTAGAAGGCAACATCAGACTTGGCCTAGCCGAGCTCTAGACCCTAGCAGCAGAGAATATCTGGTGAGCATAAATCACATAGCGGTAGGCCGTAATGTTATTTAACGAGTCCCCGTCACACCCTTCTTAAAGTAATGATTCTGGCAAGGTTAGGGCTTATCTGCGTTCAATGGCAAACTTGTAATTGTATTGTCACCTTACATAAAGTAATTGTTATCTATTGTGTGTATGAGTAAATGTATTGAATTGTCCAAGCGTAGAGATTGTTGTAATAAATATATATTTTATAGAAGGGATCTTAATTATTGTGCAGCCTTCGACGACTACATCCCCAGTAGCAACCTTCCTTCTGCAGAGTATATATTTTGTTTAAGTAGACCAAGAGAGAGCAATAATAAGAGAGTCAGCCTCACGATCTACCCGCACTTAGGCCAGTTAGCTCATTATTTTATCTCAACCTTGGTTAGGAAATTCTACGCAGTGTAAAAAGAAATTAGATATTCTTACAAATGTGGCTGCAACTATCGCACGCTACACTGCGCTAACGCATAGTTTTCCCCAGGAAATAGAAGTGGTTGTTCATTGTACTCTTAACCATCAATGTTTATATATAATACAATTGTTGATTATAATCACTGTCATTAGCTTATTTTATGTATCATAGCGTTGCGCTTTCATATCATACTGTTAGGTAATTCTATTGAACAGCTGTTAGTTTCAGGGGCGCAGGGCATGTGCAATAACACCAGTGTGTGGCACGTCCATCTGCCACGTGCACATCAGCATTACACGTAGGTAGCCTTGCCAGGTTAGCATTTACGTCACACTGTGCTCCCCACTTCCACCCATTAAAGCTGATTGTATTTCTGTAGACTAGTTTAATACATGTCTATTGCGTTTACTGCTTGCGGAACACTCTGTTCCAATCTTAGCAAGAAATACTCCCCTTGTGTTTTAATTGTGTGTACTTTAGAGTATTTTCTACCTTCTTTCTTTCTAGTTATAAGTGTATGACTATTACACAGTGAGTGTTTCTCACATATTAACATTACACTCAACAACAGTCATATTATATGGAAACTAGGAGTCATAGTAAAACGTCCTCAGTGAGTAATGTTATAAGGAATCTATTCCTCGACACCTCCGATATAGAGAACCGGCTAGATGAGTGCAATAGGCAGCGTGCGTTACTAGTAGACACAGAATGCGCTACTAATAGTGAAGTACAAAACCAACAGTTAAATATCTCATTTCACACAATTCCACAACAATTCCCACATGACACACAAACAACTGTACAATCTAGTTCACCTTCATTCTCACCGAGTTCCGACTTTCTAGGCTTCCCAGTCTACGATGAAGTTCCGTTAGATTCAAATCAATCACGCTCATTACCACCTTAACCTGCCACCCATGACTACATCAACACTACTGTAAACAGCACAACACACAACATGGTAGATGAACCTCCTATCCAAATTAAAGTAGCACAGCCAGAAAAATCTCCATCGTTTACCAGGAATAAAGATGAACATATAACTGACTTCGTAGCAGCCTTTGAGGAAGTAGCTGACATAAATGGGTGGACAGAGGCGGACAGATGTAAAAGAATCAAATTTTGTTTGCTCGGAAATGCTAAGTACTCACTTGAAAAAAAATTACCCCCAACCGCCAACACCCAATAACATGACCACAATTGAAAGCAGGCTTAAAGGACACCTTCACTAGTATGGCTGATGCCAAATGCTTCAAAAACCTTGTCTACAACAAATGCCAGGCTATTGGTGAAGACGCGCTCAGACATATAGACATCCTACAATATTACAGGAGTAAGAACAACCCTACCATGTCCGACCAAGACTTTATCACTGTCATCTGGAAATCACTATTACTGTCAGTTGCCGATAAATTAATACAGGCCTTCCTATGGAAACACTGCCTCAAATGTTAGAAAACATTAAACGAATAGACCTTCGCCTCTATCATTATCAGCAAACAGTAACACGGCCACGTTCAAACCCCGACTCAGAGCATCTCGAGTCTGAGATTTTGAAATTAAAACAAGAGATTGCGCAGCTTTCAATAGGCCAGCAGACAAACACTACAGCTCAGGCAATGCAATCATCAACACCATGCCAGTACAACCCTGACGACACCCAAACACGATGTGATGGGCCACACCAACACCACGCACACTATACTTATCATCCCCAGCAGGGCTATCAAACTGCCAACCTATCATCATTTACGCAGATCGGCTTAACCATAATACCCAGTACCGCTGCTATTACCGTTCACAAAGGGGCACCTCCAATTTCCGTGGCCGTGCAACCAACTGCATCAACTTCCAACAAAATTCCTACACCCCTTCCCAGTACAACAGAGATAGCAATTTTAACTCCCGAGGACGTGGTTACAGATGAGTTCAGTCAGGCCAGCATTTGTAAAAAAAACTTCCATACAAGAGGGTGAAGCCCGCCAGGTTCAAGCCGCATGCAGGGCAATTTTTAATAAGGTAGTGCCAAACAGAACATATGTCGAAATTGCCAAATTTAACACTCAGGGAAACCACTTTCAGTCAAAACCCCCCACCCTCACGTACTACAAGTGAAAAAGTTGTTCAGGTAAACACGGCATAGGAAACTAGATCGACAATACACCTCATAATGCCCAAAGTCCCATCCACCACTGTTAGTTCACACAAAGTTCAATCTCAGCAGATCATTAATGAAAAAAACATCAGACACCGGCGATTGCAACTCGGTCAAGTATAATGTCAACACAAGAATCAGTGCATGCGCAGCCGGCCCCTACTCAGATTTGCAAGCAAGTCATATTCCCCCGCAACATGTCGCAACCCGCTGTTGCCACACAGCTGCCGGCGCACAACCTACAAGGCGATGACGACAAACGTCATCATGTTCCCACAGCTAAAGAAACTATAATTGGGCCGCACAGTCTGGCACAAGATACCTGCGCATTGTGTATCTATGTAGGCCATAAAAGTCGCCATTGCCCCCTATTTCCCAACCAGAAAATCAAGTTTTCTACCACATTAGTGACCGCTTTCGCAGATTTAAAAACAAATTCGGGCTGATGCCACAAACAGTTTTTATAACGCAACCCATACGCAATAGCGAAGTACAGCAGTCAGAATATTTTCATAACACGAGGAGTGCGGCCCGCGATGATGAGCCTTTGTTTATAAACAACAAGCGGAGCGGAGCCGTGCCTCAATCTAGTTCAGGCAAAAAAGCATGCGGCACACCTAATATTGACTGTCAGCAAGTAGGACTTTGCACTGCGACACCCCGGATCATTGTCACAATCAGAGGGAAAGAATATTTTGCATTATTAGATACTGGATGTTCGTGTAGCGACTACAGTACTATCTAATCAACACCTTTACCCCTTGAGTGAACCAATAACTTTAGCAGGTGCAACATCAGTCTTATCTCCCCCAAAATTTGAAACTACCATTACTTTAAACATCCACAAAGTTTTCTAGTTATTGACAACCTTCAACACGACTTAATTTTAGGTGTTCATTTCATTCAACAATAAGATGTTATACCAATTTTAAAATGTAATCTTTTGTTTATGCATTTGCACGATGCCAGCAAATTTATGGAAATCCTCCTGTATATGGGTAGTACAGATAATGACCATTGTAATTCCAGTGAACATTATTGTAGAGCGTTAGATGCTTTTGAAACTGATCAACCACAGCGGCCACATATAAATTCAAATCTCTCTGCTGAACAAACACAGGTCATTGCGGACCTTATTGATAAATATAGTGACTGGTTCGCAAATTCTATTCTCGAGTTAACTGAGGCAAAAGATTTTGAAATCAAATTTGACCTCAGAACCGACAAGCCTATCACAACCCGACCATACAGAATCAGTCCTAAGGTTAAAGATGAGCTTCTAAAACAAATTACAGATATGGTAGATGCAGGGATTATCTAGGAAGCGGACTCCCCCAATTCTGCGCCAAGTTTGGTAATTGCTAATAAAAGTGGAGGACTAAGGTTCTTAACTGATTTTGGGAAATTAAACCAATATCTCAATATGGTATAGTACCCGTTGCCGAGGACAGAGGACATCTTGAAGGCCCTCCAAAACTCCCACCACATAACTAGTTTGGATCTATTCTCAGGTTTTTATAGCATCCTCGTTAGGCCACAAGATCACTTTAAATTAGCATTCACAATTGATGGCATAGGGTTATTTGAATATAAAAGAATGCCAATGGACCTCAGCACCTCCCACAATACCTCCAGATGTTTATCAATAAGTTATTAAGGCCCCCTAAGATGGACAGCAGCCATAGCCTACATAGATGATATTTTTAATCTTGGAAACACTTTTGATGAACACCTATCCAACATTCAAAAGGTCTTTGAGCGTTTACGCATGTTCAATGTGAAGGTAAACACAAAAAAATGCACGTTTGTTTAACAAACTGTAAAAGTACTAGAGCATATAATTACCCCTAACGGTATGTCGACTGACCCTGGTAAAACTTCTGCTATAGAAAACACGGCATCTCCAGCTAATCTAAAACAACTTCGTACTTTCCTTGCCATGACATTCTATTTGAGACGTTACATTATGAATTATGCATCAATCGCACAACCTCTTATTGCTCTGACTAAACACAACATACCATTCAAGTGGTAGGCAGTTCATCAAAAAGCATTTTGTGCATTGAAACGAGCTATTTTACAAGCCCCTGTTTCCCAGAAATCTGATGAAGACAAAAAAATTATATTAGCTTGCAACGTCAGTAATGATGCGGTATGCGGAACCCTCCTACAAAAAGACCAGCACTTTAAATGTCACATTATCGCCTTCGCATCAAAGAAACTCCCAGTCCAGGAATCACATTGGAATACAACTAAAAGAGAACTTGCAGCTATTAAGTATTTATGTAATAATTTCCGTCAATATTTGTATGAACAGACAATTTAAAATCAAAACTGACCACGCCAGTTTGAAATACCTGTACTCTATGGCAGAACACAACGTTCTAATCTAGAAAATGGCCACAGCTCTTAGTGAATTCGACTTTGAAGCGCACATTGTTAAAGGTAAAATGAATACCCTCCCTGATGCCTTAAGTCGAATTACCACAGTCCCTCAAGTCCCGACACACACAGTCACAGTTAATAACACTCCTTACGAGATTACAGAAACCGTGTTAAATGCACCTCACTCTACACAGCCTTAGTGTTAGCCATCTTACAGGACGCAACTAAGATGGACGAAATCAGAAACACTGTCGCTAAATACATCAAAAGTCATTGGGACGATCTTAAATCTTATTTCAAATTGCAATACCAAGAGCAAGATAGGGACGTAATAGCCAAAGCAGTAGCGAACGAGGACATTTTCCCCATACACGCACTCTGTAAAATAATTACAACCTGATATCAAGTAAATATTCAAATCATTAAAGAAAATAGCACCCCTGCCTATTGTTCTCCAGTCCGGTCACTTACACGTCTTCCCTGTCTACACACATGCACAGGCATATATAAAATTGATTATGATTCCATTTTTCATCCATGTTCCGTTATTGTTAACACATCCCCATTTGTAGGTGAATATGACCGTGACCCTCATATCCGACAGCCTAAGTTAGCATTGGTCAACCCTGACCAGGTCGATACTAAGTACCGTCGATTGAGCCGCCGATATGATCTCACAGCCAACTGTGAAATATTTTTAAAGATCAAAACACTTCAAGGGCCCTCCAAATTAACACTTGTTTCGCAGGTATATGTTCCAGAAATTATAAAAGCCCACCATGATGCTATATTCGGCTGAGGGCATTTTGGCACCCTCAAAACCATTGCAAAAATTATGAAATCTGATTTTTGGGATACTATGAATGCCAACGTCAAAAAGTGTGTAGTCATACCCTACATGTCAACAAACTAAGGCCACTAATTTCTGTTGAAGTTGGTAATATATAATCTGTAGACACAAACTTTTGAGCTATATATTTTTTTGTTGTGTTGACTCACTTGATGTAGTTGCCACATTTTTGTGTGTGTGTGTATCATCTAACCATGATACGGAGTGTTAAATAAAATTTTAACATGGTATTATGCTTAATAATTACAGCATGTTATGGACCCAGGATGAAGCCACGTGTGCAAAATTATTTAAGCATGATGAATGCACGAGGTTTGCATACTCATTGGCAACTAACAGTAATTGAGAGCATCTGAATCCTTTATCGCCACAAGCTCTGCTGAAACTGCAATTACTTTCGCTACAATGGCAAACTCTGGATCGCTACCTCAAATTGAGAAGTTGAAAGGTACCAGTAATTACAATAACTGGGAATATTTGATGGAGCTCTGCATAGTGCACGCAGATTTGTGGGATTGTGTTTTCCAGGATGAAGGTGCAAAAGCGGCCACCGACCCGAAGAAAGATCAAAAGGCAAGAGCAAAGATTTTTTTGATGATACAGTCTCAATGGCTAATACATGTTTGCTCGTCAAAAACATCTAGGGAAGCATGGAATAACCTCAAAAGTGCTTACGAAAACAAGGGACTTACAAGGCGGTTAGGTCTGTTCTGGAAATTGTTCTGAGTTAAACTGGAGGAACACAAGACCATGGAAGAATATGAATCTGAGGTCATGTCACTTGCACAACAACTAGCAGGCATAAGTGCACCAATTGATGATGAATTTGTGGGAGTCATCATGCTCCGTGGCTTACCATCTAAAGATGATCCTACGGTGATGGCAATGGAAAGCTCAGGGGCCACGATAACAAGTGACGTAAAGGGAAAGCTCATACAGGAAGACATTAAACGTATACTTGTGGATCAGATACATTCAAGTAGCCTTTATTGCCAACAAAAGGTATGAGTTGTCCTCAAAACTAGTGAGAGGTATGAACTTTATGAAAACCTGGGGCAATGGAGTATTCAGGTGTTTTAGTTGCAACAAGCCAGGCAACAAGGCACGTGACTGTCCCAAGAAGCAAGGAAGGAGTAAATCACGAGACTGTGACTGGTCGCTACTGACAGAATTATCTGCAAATGGAAATGGAAGTGATTGGTACGTGGACTCGGGCACCACCAACCATATGACGAATAGCAAAGATTGGTTAGAGGATTACCATGTTTCAGAACAGCAAGAAGTAATGTATGCTAATAGTGAGAAATTGTGTGCCATTGGCACAGGGAACATGAAAGTTCAGGCAGATGGCGAGGGGAATGTGAGAACCATCCAAGGCGTTTCTTACATGCCCAATATATCAACAAATTTATTGTCAGTGCAATCGTGAAGAAAGGCATGATAGCAGTGTTCACTGCCGAGGGCTGTCAGATTTATAAAGACGTTAATTGCGGCATTGAAGGTGAAGTGAAGGCAAGTGCGACTGATGTGTGGGGCATATATAAACTAAATGTGGTACCAATCAAAGCTATTATTGCAGTGCAGGGTAACACAGATATTGTGGCATAGGAGATTAGGGCACTTTAGTTGTAATAACATGAAGTTACTGCCAGATGGTATGGCATTAAGTATAGACGTTGGGAGTGAAAATGAGAAGCCCTGTATCCCTTGTCTCGAAGGGAAGCACTCAAGAAAACCTTTCGACTCTAAAGGATCCAAGAAAGCAGTACACAAACTAGAACTAATTCACACAGATTTGTGCGGGCCTATGGATAGAAAGTCCATAAATGGAGCTCAATATTTTCTGACATTTAGCGGCGATGCCACCCAGAAGACTTTTGGTTACTTCATTAAGTCAAAGGATGAAGTGACAAGCAAGTTCCGCGAATTCAAGGCCAGGGTAGAAAATGAAACCGGAAAGAAAGTCAAAATACTTTGGTCCTACAATGGAAAGTAATATGTCAACCAAATGATGCAAAGGATACTTGGAGTGGCTAGAATAAAGCATCAGGTAACAGTCAAGTACCTCCCAGAGCAAAACGGAGTGGCGGAAAGAGAGAATAGGACCATTGTTGAGAAAGCTCGCACAATATTGCAAGATGCCAGACTGGACAGTAATTATTGGGCTGTGGCAGTTAACACAGCTATGTATCTAAAGAGCAGATCACCGACAAAGGCCTTTAAGATCATTACACCTGATGAAGCATGGTCAGAACAAAAGGTGGATCTGAGCAAGTTGAGAGTGTTTTGCCTTTATGTATGTACCCAAACAGCAGCGAAAGAAATGGAATGCCAAGAGCAGAAGGATGATATTTGTGGGATACTGTGAAGATACAAAAGGGTACAGACTCATTGACACCAAGAGTCCTAAAAGTATCCATAGGTCCCGTGATGTTGTGTTCATTGAAGGGGAATCTCGATGTCTAGACGTGACTGAAATGCAACATGGAAGACTGTCACCAGACTATCGTGGCTTTTCACTGCCACCTCTTTCCAGGAATGATGAGCCTAATATCGAAGACACCATATCAGTGCAGCAGTAGGCAGACAAGGGATGTAATAATCAACAAGAAGTCTCAAAGTGACCACCGCAAAGTGAAGAAGGAAGGTTCCCAAGAAGAGAAAGGTGTCCAAAGAAGTTCACTGACAGGGTGACATACCAAACTGTGTGCGACAGTGATGAGCCAATGTCTGTCACGGATGCACTCTCAAGTGGAAACAAATACAAGTGGCAACTCACAATGCAAGAAGAGTATGATTCACTGGTCAAAAATGATGCATGGATACTGACTGATGCACCTGAGAACAAAACTGTGGTAAAGAGCAAGTGGGTATTCAAGGTGAAGAGAGGTGAAGATGGCAGTGTCACTCGATACAAAGCTTGGCTGGTCGCAAAGGGATTCACCCAGGAAGCGGGGATTGATTATGGAGAAACCTTCTCCCCTATGGTAAGGAACTCGACTATCAGGATACTGCTGGCACTCGCAGCTGAACAGGAATGGGACATAGACCACCTGGACGTTGCAACAGCTTTCTTAAACGGTGAGCTGGAGGAGGAAGTGTTCATAGAACAACCAGAGGGCTTTGTCGTTGCAGGCCAAGAAACAAAGGTATTATACTTAAGAAAGTATTGTATGGCCTTAAACAGTCATCCAGAGTATGGAATGAGAGACTGCATGGTGCAATGCTTGAGATGGGCTATAAAGTGTCTGAGCACGAACCCTGTGTATACAGCAAGGTTTGTGAAGAAAACATTGTCATTGTTGCTGTGTATGTCAATGACCTTGTAATTTTTTAAAAGTAGTTGAAGGAAAAAGGGAAGCTCAAAGATGAAACTATTCAAATGCAGGGATCTCTGTGAAGCAAGCAATTGCCCTGGACTGAGAATTCACCGGAACAGAGAGAAGGGAGAAATCAATGTCGATCAATGCAAATGCATATCTCAAATTCTAGATAGATTTGGAATGAGTGACTGCATTGGATTTGAATTGCAACATGAGTAAAGTAGATTCCATCAACAATATGGACTTGTGTTTGCCATACAAATGCTTGGTTGGTTCATTAATATATTTAGCTGTGTGGATGAGACCCGACATTTTGTATGCTGTGAGTGTGCTTAGTCAATTTAACAAAGTGTACAATGAAGAGCACTGGAAGGCTGCAAAGAGATTGTTAAGGTACTTGAAAGGCACTTCCAGCTAATGCCTCTTGTATAGAAAAATGGGAAACGTCTTTGGCTACGTGGTTGCTGAATGGGCGAATGACAGGCAAGACAGAAGATCTTATACGCATTTCAACTAGGAGGAGCAGCCATCGCTTGGGAATCAAGGAAGCAGTGAACAGTAGCCTTATCCGGCACAGAGGCTGAATACATGGCCTTGTCCAAGGTAACCAAGGAGGCTATCCATATCAGAAGTCTGCTGCATGAACTGCTTGGGAAGTAAAACCAACATTGTGTTACTCAATGCTAACCAGGTGGCTCAGAAGTTGGCATATAATCCAGTGTTCCACAACAGGACAAAGGACATCGACGTTCGCCATCACTTTGTAAGGTATGCTGTCAGTATGGAGCTGGTCGACCTATTCTATGCATGCACCGAGAGGATGATTGCTGATATTTTGTCCAAAGGATTACCTGGTGCTAAACACAGTATGCGGATAAAGGGCTTGGGCATTGATTCTCCAGATTAAGGGGGAGAGTTGAAGTTGGTAATATGTAATCTGTAGACACAAACTTTTGTGCTATATACATTTTTGTTGTGTTGACTCACCTGATGCTGCCACGTTTTCGTGTGTGTGTGTGTGTATCATCTAACCATGATATGGAGTATTAAATAAAGTTTTAACATGGTATTGTGCTTAATAATTACAATTATTCCCAACCGATGGGTCAAATGACATCCATACCGCCCCAGCCGCTTCTAAAAACATGGGCTCTAAATGCAAAAGGGCCTCTCGCCATCACTGCTCGCAAAAACAAATATATCCTTGTCATGACCGAGTACACTACTCTATATTTCGTAGTCAAGGCTATTCCTTCCATTGACACCGCCACTTGTGCCAATTTTATTAAACATATAGTTATTCAATTTGGCTGGCCTGAAGAAATTTTAACCGATAGAGGGACTAGTTTCCCAAATGAAATAGTCAGTAATCTTTTACCATCTCTTGGCATAAAGAAACTCTCAACCACGGCCTATAAACCACGATGTAACGGGCTTGTAGGAACTTCTAACCATACAATTGGGGAGCAGCTTACTTCTTGTGCAAATGTGGATCAAACAAACTGGGATTTATAGTAGAGTTCATTTTTTAAAATTACAAACACAAGTATCGATACTACAATGAAGTTTACCCCATTTTTTTAACCGCATAGAGTAGAGGCTGCCCTTCTGGCGCAAGTTGTCACAGGCCAATATTCTCAGAGGGGGCAAGACTGGTGTCAGAAATTGATTGAAGTGCGTGAGGCGTGTACACTTAACTTTCTTCAGGCACAAAGTTTACAGAAAATTCAATTTGACCATTCCCATAAGAGGAACACATTACATATCAATGATTACGTGCTGGTTAGCAACAGAGGGTGGCAAAAGACTCTTCATACCACTACTGTAGTCCCTACTGGGTCACTGATATACTAGGTGAATCTATAGTTTGTGTTTAAACCAATAAAACAGGACCACCTACGTACAGCACAGTGTGTACTAGACACACCAAACTTGCGTCTACGCGCTAACTTCATGTCTTTATGTTGATATTGAGTATTATTTTTCCATGTATAGTTTTTAATATGTATCCCACAATATGTTACAGTATATGTCGCTCATTGTCTGAGTCAAGCCACGTTCCGTATACCGTATGGCTACTGTTCACAACAGTACCAAGATGCTCGCGGCGTCCACTGCAAATGGGCCATGCTGTCCGAACTGCGATTCAGAATGTGTGATGGTCACCAGGAAGCAGCCGGCATGAGGCATCCGAGCTGCATTCCTGTCTGCTGTCGCTCCTCCGGGACACTGCAGCATGCCCACAGGCTGTGTGGAAGGGGAACATGACCACCAACTTCATTCCATACACTGCGCCACATGAGCGGCTACAAGGTGCTCTTCTCGCCACCCACCATGGTTGGCAACGAGAGTCTATAGCGGCTCTGCACAAAAGCAGTGGGACAAGCTTCCACCCGCCTCGCTCACGCCGCCCTCAAAGCCATTCTTGTTATGTTTTATTTTGCAGCTGTCCTCTCCACGCCAGTGATCATCAGGACCCACGCAGGTCTTTATTATACGCCAGTAGAGGTGACGTACTGTATGAAGAAAGCATCCTGTTAGTCTATACGATAAAACTGCAATGCCCAACCATACCTGCCACCATTGACCAGTACCTACACGTCATCTGTGCCGACCGCAAATTCTACGTCATGTGTTAACCGAAAGATACAGTACAATAACAATTGTATCATCAGAGAATTCCACAACGATGTCACCACTCTCTTTGAGGCACACATGGTATACAGGTCATTGGCATTGTTGAGTCGTGGTGTTGTAACTTTCTAACCAACAACCTCTTACACGCCCTTCTTGAAAATTATGCTAGCCTGGATCAGCAAATCCAGGTCCTCACAAATAGTATATACAACACCAACAGCACCCTTAACGTCACCTTTAATGTTATTACAGACATACAACAAAAGGTTGAGACCAAAATTAACTCATTATCAAAGGCGATCAATGGCATTACTAATGTTTTCTAATCACAGCAAACTGCCATGTCTAGCATTAACGTATTTGAAACACAATTTAATTTGCTAATCGCAGGTGTTTTGCAACTCATTAATGACCTGATAATTGACCATTCCATTGCCACTTAGCACTGTCGACAAGTTCGTGTTAATTCATGATTTAACTAACTTGAACATGCAACTTATCAAACTCAATTTGACATTGAGTATTGAAATTAAAGCTCTCTTCAAGTACTATCCCCCCGAGCTTGCAGAATGCTCTTTTTCGCAACAGCAACTAGTTATTAAGCTGCAAGTTCCAGTCATCTGTGTGGAAGATGGAAAATCTACACTGTAAAGTCAGTCCCCTACCAATTTCACAATCAATCATGTACATTGCAAATACCATCCCCTACTATTGTAATTGACCCCACGACCGACAGGGTCAAGGCAATATCTCTATCATCAACCCCACCGCGGGATGTGTGAAATCCGCTATCTTATTGTCAGCTGTTACATCACTATTTGCCTCCTGCAAATATCACTACACTAATGATAATTTGTTTTCTATAACTAGTGTATTTCCCCATCAATATGTTTTGACCAACCCCCCCTCCTGGTACAATGTGTAAACAAATCCCTAAACGCATACTTTTCCAGTCAAAACTTGGGAGCTATCGAATTACATGTGCCATATGGCTGCCAGGTTGCCACCCCCACCACTACCCTTATTCATGCCACACATCTCTGTGACGTTCGTGTGCCGATCATCCCTGTCTATTGGCTCACTGAGCAATCCTTTCACCCACCCCAACTCTCCCTCCAAGAAGGAATACATTTTTACAATATATCTGCAGCACTTAACACTGACTGGCACATAACCACATAGCAGTTCCCATACTTCAAGAAATTGATCCAGTGTCTACGCTTGGTAAGTTCAGGTCTACAAAACTATTTTTTGTACTGGATCACACCCATTTTGACTACCTGTCAATAGGCATCCTTCTGTTGCTTATATTTGATGTCATAACATTTTATGTCAAATTAATTAAGATCTGAGTGCTGCTCCAACGCATTAACACTCCTCAGTAACTACTATAGTATGCATTGTAGCAAAAGTAAACAAATAACAGATTTATTGCAGTTCAGACTGTCATTCCGTATATACGAGGGCTACCTAATGTTGAAAATATTTCATCAAGTGTTAACAAGAGTAACAACTCTTATTTACAATATTATTTTAATTTATTTTCATTCCTGATAGAATGAAGCGTGCAGTGGTCTATACACTTCACTACTAGTGAACATAAACAAATTAAATGCTTGTCAGACCAACATGTCTTTAATTACTATTAGATGCATATTATCGCTCGAGATAAAATACCTCCTGGCATTACCAGTAAATAAAAAAAAAAGATATATATTTGCAACTGCCAATACTATTAATATTTAGTGTATTTTATACTATTTGCTAATTTGTACAAATCACTCTCCTGCCTTAAGAGCAGTCATGACAATGTCATATAGCAATGGTTCTTATTCAAGTAACATGGAACCTTATGGGCTCTTAAACACAAAATATTTTCTTTATATATAAGTTTGCCCCAATTCCTAGTATTTAAGTTAGCTGTAAGAGTAGTACTCTTTTTTTTTTTTTTTCCTATCCTTATCTGCAGATATTTTCTATAATGTTTCCATGTTGTATGTGTATTTGTGAATAAAAAATTTTTCTCAAAACAAACACCTATAGGCCATTCACAGTATAGTGAACACTTTTGAAAGCCTCATTCTTTTTTTTTTTTTCAACCAATTCATATCCTTCCACCACTTGTTAATGTAAACCCTGCCATGTAAATAGTAGACACAGTATATACATTCACCATACCCAAAACCAAAAGTCCGAGGCCACAATGAAATGCATTTATTGGTTATTATGTCTGATGAAACAGCTTAAAAAAGTGCTCACTTTACAGTGAACGGCATATAGTAAGTAAGACAATTGTTACCAAATATCACATGTTATAAATTAGCTAGTAACACCTTAGTATGATGTACTCTTTTTGTTCACGAGTACTGGGTTGTATTTTATAATTATGTCACTTTTCAATAATACTTTCGTTATGAATTATTTGAAATATTAAACTGTCCCTAGAAAATGACAGGCTCAAAACAGTATGATATGATGTGTGTGACAAAACTCACTCCCAAGAACATTATTGTGCAAGTGACTAAACTTTATCACAACAGACTAGTGTTACAGTGAATACCGCTCTTTGAACACGTCAGTGTGTATGAACAGACTTTACGAAAATAATATTGAGAGCTACACACAAGTGGACTTTAAATTTAAAAAAATAAAAAATAAACCCACTTTCACCATAGTGCACAGTGCTACCAATCACATGCAATAAACTTTCTCATATCTTACCGCTACAGAAGCTTATCTATGTATATTGTTACTACTGTTTTTTTTATGTATTGTCCTATATGATTTTAGGTTAAGATTTCAAATTGTCTTACAAAAGTTTATATAAATCAACCAATAAGCCAGTTCTTATTCACCATGTGGTGACTTAGCCAACTATTATGTTAAATATAATAAACCTTCATTTAATGTTTCCATTTAGTGTTTAGCATTAGGTTCATGTGTACTTATCTGAATATTTTGAAGATGTTATATCTAAGAAATATAGCCATTAAGTAACTTGACGTTATAAGTAAACATGGCACATTTCACGTTGCTTACATATGCCATATCACCATGGTATTGCTGAAAAATGAAAGCATGCCCGCCCGGCACTGCCAACTGTAGAGTTTGTTTTCTGTCGCACTGGCGACAACAGTACCAACTTCTGTTTTCCCGTTCCTCTTTTAAATATACTGTAATCTCACACTATTTAATAACTGAAAATGTGTAAATATTAGTAACTTTTATGTTCAGCCAGTTGGCATGTTGCTTTAAAATTAACTAAATTTTTAGTAGTAATATTTTCTGACACATTATCGAGCGTTTCACTAAGCGCACACATTCCAAACTCCCTTCCTCCTGTGTCCACCGCCTAGCCCTTGGGGGAACTTTTAATAATCATTCTTAAATGTGGTATGGACACTCCCCTTTCCCCTCCCCCTGGTGACGCTATACAACATGCTCAAAACTTGTTTTTTACACCTTAGGGCTCGCTAATTGTGTTGTTTCTTGTAATTGTTATCATTAACTACTATTATTACTTGCCATTTGTCAGAACAAATTAACTTACTCTTTACAGAGTATCTCATACTTACTCGTACTTACGGTTACATCCTCGACACTGCATATAAATTACTTCCATGTATGCCACCTTACGTCTACGTTCATTTTCATTGGCTTGAGCTCCTTGGCCCCATCACGTCCACTACTATATCAACTCACCCAAGTTACTTGTTTTATGACTCACTCTTCACCAGTACCAACCACTACTTCTACAGCCAGGACAGCTGTTCTTTTGATGGGGGAGGGGGGAGTAATGTAGTGGCAACCAGGTGCCGCACACCTACCGCCTAAGGTGCTACGGGATATAGTTTGTGGCTGAGCTAAATGTTTGGAAAACATGTTTTAGTTCGCCCAGCTATTTAAGAGCATCCTGTAGCAGCACCCCTCCCTCCCCCATCACCCCAGATGGCATTGAAGGCAAGTCAGAGGTGACATGAAGCAGAAGGCAACATCCAGACTTGGCCTAGTCGAGCTCTAGACCCTAGCAGCAGAGAATATCTGGTGAGCATAAATCGCGTAGCGGTAGGCCATAATGTTATTTAACGAGTCCCCGTCACCCCCTTCTTAAAGTAATGATTTTGGCAAGGTTAGGGTTTATCTGCATTGAATAGTAAATTTGTACTTGTATTATCATCTTATTGTAAAGTAATAGTTATCTATTGTGTGTATGAGTAAATGTATTGAATTGTCCAAGCTTAGAGATTGTTGTAATAAATACATATTTTATAGAAGGGATCTTAATTATTGTTCAGCCATCGATGGCTACGTCCCCAGTAGCAACCTTCCTTCTACATCTTATGTATTGTGTTTGAGTAGACCAAGAGAGAGTAATTATAAGAGAGTCAGAAAGCTCAGAGATAACAGAAGAAAGGAACCTGTTACAGTCTGCACTAGCTTTAGGAGGAGAGTTGTTGCAAGACCTGGGACAAGGATTGAAACCTATCGATTTTGTGAATAGAATGTTAACTGAAAATGAGCAAAATAAGAGTGCGTTTGAGAAGGAAGCTCTGGCTTGCATTTAGGGGGTGCAAATATAATTTGTAACTTATTTAGAAACCAAAAGTTTGACCTGCATACCGATAACCAAGTGTTGACCTAGCTGTATTCCCATCCCAAACAAGTAGGTAAAATAGGTAGGTGGATTGCGAAACTAAATAATTTTCGTTCAAAAATAGTTCACAAAAAAGGAAGACCATATAATATCTGATTGTTTGTCAAGAATTATGATAATACGGATGAGAGCTCTGTGGACTCGGTTCCCGATGCTGATGGTATTAGTAATGATAATAGAGAAGAGTGTTGTATTATGATTACGATGATTACAGAACTTTTCACTGATTTCCACAAATGGCAACAAGAGGATGAAGAATGTGAAAAGATAAAAAATCAGCTGGCTCAGGGGATTGCACCCTAATATCATTTAGAGAGACGCATTGTCTTTTTCATTGACTGCTTTTAAGAGAAAGTAAATTTATGTTCCACAAAATACAAGGGATTTAATATTGAAATATTTTCATAGTTCTATAAGGGGTGTGCATATCTGCACGGAGAAAACCAAAGCCCATATAAAAAGAGAGTTTTTTTTGACCTGACATGAACCATAAAATCGATAAGTTTATCTAACAATGTAGGGAATGTCAACTGGCTAAACAACCGTTGGACCTATTCCATGGTACTCCTTTCTAGGCCGTGAGAGAAGGCGTTTGTTGACATGTATGGTCATCTACTGAGATCCGGGAGGGGGGGGGGGAAGGAATAATAGTATTTTAATATTAGTAGAAGGTTTCAATAAATTTATGGTGTTAATTCCATTGTGTGATATGAAGCCGGAAATATAGTAAAAGCTCTAGTGGACAGAGTATGGAAAATATTTGGGTACCCGGAACAAATAATTTCAGATAATGCTAGCTACTTTAATTCCAGGGTTATGAGAGATGTGTGCTTAATCAAACACCTAAACACGAGTCCCTATTACCCATGTCCCAATATAGCGGAAAGAGTTAATAAAAACATAAAGGTTGCTCTTAGCATTTTTCATTATGCTGATCAAAGGAGCTAGGACCAGAATCTCCCTGAACTTAGTTTAGCTTTCAATTCAGTTCCCCACAGTGCTATGGGATTTTTGCTGAGCAAAATTTTTTGGGGAATGAGTTACCGTTACATCTGCTAAACATTTGGGGCATCCCCTCAGAAACTAGGAATGTAATTAGTAATAAGGAATTAAAAGATATCAGGGTATAAATTTGATAAATTTAGAAAAGGCCAGAAAAGCAGTAGCTAGAGAATATAACAATGATAGATTGGAGAATCCCTATCAGGTCGGCCATTTAGTTGTGTCAACATTACGATCAAAGTACGAATGCTGAGCATTACGTTCAAAGTACGAATGCTGAGCACTTTCCTGCCAAACTAGCAGTGCCTTATCATGGACCATTCAAGATCTTATATTTCTTGGCCCCTGAGACCATTTTGTTAAGTGATCTAACAAATGAATTTGATGTAAAAAAAGGCCCATATCTCGCAAATTAAAAGATAGTGTTTCCACTGAACAGAAAGATTGCATGGTTGGTTGGTATAGTGAAACGAGATGGATAAGTGAACTAGGATTTGTAAATTTCTCTGAAGTGATATTTGAGACATTTATCTGTTGAAATGTACATTTCTGCTATTATCTTACTCTTGCTTTTGACGTCCTTTTATATGTTGGGGAGCTTAATGTTTTTTTATTGTTGTAGTATCTGTCGATGTCCCAGTCACCAAGTTGGAATTGTAGTGCACAGTTTACATATTTGCATTGCAGAAATAAATGTGACATTGGATGGGTTATGCACATCAATTAATTGTTTTAAGAGGGACAGTTGTGACAAGTAGAGCATTACAGGGTTATTCTGACGTCTGGTTTATATGTGCCTAGGTTGGCAATACCCAGCTGGTGTTGTATTTTCTGCGTGATTAAGATTTCAATAGGCTTTATTTTAAAAGGCTGACCTATTATATCTATCATTTATGCCAGTAATAATATTTATTGTGAGTATATACTGTGGGTTTTATTGTTATTTAAATTTTTATTCATATTGTGTATATTAGATATATGATTTATGTTCCGGGTATCACCACTTCAGGTCGTGGCGTGCACAGCTTATAATGTGACTAGGCGGTTGAGTGCATTGCTGGTAACAGTTACAGAGACGTGTGTGACCTGAGCAGGTGTACAAGTGCCTTCGGTAAGTGCTGCAATGTTGCGTGGTGTGAGGGCTGGTGAATGTAGCAGCCTAGTCTATTAACATGGCTTGCGGGCAGTGTGTCTCTCGCAGATTATGGCAGGAACTATGTTGAATTTTGTGATGTGACTTAATCCTGCTGTAAGCGATCGCATTTGCGGACGCGAATAAATGAAATGCTTCCGTAACAAAGCCTACCATTTAAGTTCGCCACCAACTATGTGTATAATTGGAGTTAATCGGACTAGTACATATTTTCCATGGTAACTGATTTTGTGGCAATTCAGCGCTGTCAGATTGACCCATGAATTGTACCATGGTTTACCACATTATGGAAAGTGCGTGCTCAATAAGGAAGACTTCTGAACCCGCCTTTTGATGTGGATTTGTACTGCGGGCCATCAGCTGATTGAATGGGCCCACTCGTCATTGCTGCAGCGAGAGGTAGACAGGAAAAGTGCCTTGTTTGTACGGAAGCTGGGCTCTGGAGATTTATACTGACGTCATGTTTTGGTGCCTTGAGTCATCCACCATTTTAGTAACCAGGTATTGAGTGGAAGCATTTTTAGTAATACCCAAAATATTGCACGGGCGGTATCAATGAGATGAGTTATTTTATATTAGAATTTTATTCCATGCGCTGCTAGTTCAGGCTGCGACTCTCTTTTGCATGCCAATAATTGTACGTACAAATTACATATTATTTTCTTGGGACCCAACAATTTTATTATGCAGTATTTTTAGGGAGTGTATGTTTTATGACATTGTATGGAGAATTTGTGTGAGCTCACGTGTATAACTGAAGCAACATGTACCAAAGAAAATAAAATAACCAGAATTTTAAAAGGCTTGCTAGTTGGTAGTGTAACCCTTAAAGACCGTTCACGTTAAAAGTGATAACTCTAGAAATCACCCTTGGAAAAAAAAACCACTGCCCGCAACTGTGTATGTATAACCATGTGTGCTACCGCACAGGCTGGGGATAAACACACCCATTTATGTTGGCAGTGAAATTTGGAAAGTATTTCTAAGAAATAACGCTGTATTGCAAGTGTAATGTTTAAATTTATGGCTACCTAAGTATTTTGCAGTTTATTTTATATAGTTTAAAGTAATTATTGGCGTAAAGCTAATGTATGTACTGTAACTCATAATTATATTGTGTAACAGGATCGGCACAAGGTTCAAAACCAACGGCCCATTGTTGTGGTTCCTTCATGCTTGTTGCTTGGCTTTGCTTGTGTGGAGTGGTTGCTACGCAAGCTACAAATTTGAAAAGTGGAAGTTGTTATGTTTCAATATTTCTCATTCATTTTTCAGCATCTCTGCAATCATCATTGTTTTATTATAGGCCATATAGTGTTTAATTGTGTTGTAGTGATTTTGTGTAAAGTCATGTTTTCCAGCAAACTACGTACGAATAGTCAGCGTCAGGAAGACATAATACATCTTGCCGAAAGTATTTATTCTTTAATTCGTAGAGGAGAGATGAAGCAGTGCAACGTCATTGAATGAGTTGCAGAAATGATGAAAATTTCAACTGTAACTGTCCGGAAGTAAGTGTAAATGTGTTTTTACGACATCTTTACCTCGCTTACCCCCAGTACGTTATTGAAGTAAATTGTAGAAAAAGAACAAGTAGGAATTGACAGTTAGAAATGTGATATTATAAACGGAAAGTTAAATAACAATAAATGAACGACAACAGAAACGGAATATTAATATATTCAAATGAGTTTCCGAAGTACATGTTATATCCTAAGTTTGACAACTAATATAAAAAGTTATGTGTACCTATGTACCTACGCCTATCTGTTTAACCTTTCTTTTAAATCCGTCTTGATGATAAGTGAAAATTCTGCGGTCAATAATTATACGTTAATTTCACGCGTTTTTATATCAGTGTGTTGTTTTGCCATGTAGGCGTAACCTAAAATGCATCTGTACATATCTACTTATGACCAGCCGTTTAAGCTTTCTTAAATCTACCTTGAAAACAAGTGCAAATTTTGCCAGCAGTAATTATACGTTAGTACATGACTGTGCTGTTTTGTAATGTAGGCCTAACCTCAAATACATCTGTACATATCTATTTACGCCCAGCCATGTACCCTTTCTTAAATCTGCCTTTAAAACAGGTGCAAATTTTGCCGGCAGTAATTATACATTAATTTTACACATTTGTATATTACTGTGTTGTTTTGTAATGTAGGCCTAACCTAAAATACGTTTGTACGTATCCATTTCTGCCCAGCCATGTAACCTTTCTTAAATATGCCTTGAAAACAACTGCAAATTTTGCAGGCAGTAATTATACTTTAATTTTACATGTTTGTAGATGACTATTATTTTTTAAGGTAGGCCTAACCTCAAACTTGTGTTCATGTAGTTATTCATCCCAAGTTACAGTATTAAATTTTACTATTGTTAACATAACATAAACATCACAGTTTGATGCTACACCAAAGGTGTTCCAACATCCTCTAAATTATAAAATCTTGAAGCTCGTTTTTTTAACTATATACTTCTAGCTGTGCTTGTTCCCGACATTATTTCTTGATGTAAGTGTAACTGTTTCGTTTGGTAATGCTTGCCGTAGTAAGAATTAGAAAGTATTTATAATTAATTGTCAACAGTTATAGAATAATTCCATGTTCAAATTTTTTAATGGATGTTTAAAAAGACATCTTGCTACCTTTTGAGAAATATAAATAGGCGTAATTGTTTATTATATCGGTCACTTAGGCCAAAAAAATATTGTGGTTATTGAAATTTAATGTAACTGTAAATTACACCGCAAAGTCAACACCCCAAGACTCCTAGAGCTCCCGTTTACTTGCGAATGCATGTTTTGTATAGGTTAGATTACATTACACAGTGTATGTGTTAAATTAAGTACAATATTTCTAAAGAAGCTGTATGAGCTAGCTTTCAATAAGAGCCGGGCTACAATTGACATACCAAACACATTCACAGTTATAGCGATAAGCACATACAAAACACAAAAGCACAGTGGCCTGGCTACAATTGATATAATGATAATACTATTAGTTTTTTAATGTTGCTACATTTTTACCAAAGAAATTAAGGTCTGTACACAGTTTATTTTTAATGATTTGCATTATTGCTTGGAGTTTTTTTAAGCACAAAAATATGAATGTTTCTGGTGCCACATGTTAAACACACAGTTTTTATGTGTACCTTGCACAAACTTTCCTTCAGATGGGTAAAGTGTGTCGACCACGTGGTTAAGCTGATTGCAGAGGACTGGGAGAAGGAAGTGTACGAAGCTGCTGAAATACCTCCATTCATCATCTCCCTGGATCCGGATTTGGACACCACTGACGAAGATGATCCTGGCAGTGGCGATGAAGTATTGACTGACAGAGGTACCAGACTGTTCTACTGCACAGTAGGTGCTGGATGGTCAGTGGTGGTAAGGTTTGTATGACCAGGTAAAGGTATTTGCATTTTGCAGCTGCTTGTTTGTAGTATACACATATCTGTTATGGGAGGGTACTATCTGTTATTGGAGTGTCCACATGTGTTTATGTATTTGTCATGCTGTTTGTTAAAATATGTTATTCATATTTGGTGTTTAGTATAAAACAAATATAAGCGATATTTTTTACATAATATATACAGTTTTTACAAAATTTTTTCAAAATGTTTAAATGTGTGTTGCATGGTACGGTATATTGAGTTACTTGTTAACATAAATGACATTGTAACATGTTAACGTGTTTGGAATCTTGTTAATATAATTGTCATGATAGTTTCTAAAATTTACATCTTAGAAATTAAGTTGTATATTAATATGTAGTTTTGTTGTGTGTGTACGTCATACACTAGATAAAAGTAACTTACCTGTAAGCATTACTTTTATAATTTGTCCTTTACATTATCATTTTGCTGTCATTTGTGGATATGTATTGGTTTTACATTAATTAGACATTCCTTTCAGCTTTGTGTGCGCACGCATAAACCATTTTTTGTATTTATAGTAATTTTCTTGAAATACTTTTCTCATTTAAATTTTCAGTTTTGCTGCAGTCATTGCAATGAAGGAACCACAACAATGATGAAAGTCCATGCACTTTACCCGTAAAATTGGTTTCTTCAGGTCTGTGTGGGTTTGACAAAAAGGAAATGTCACACCCATTTGGGCCAGAAGAGACACCGGGAATGTGGCCATTGTCGGATCAGCATTTCACTTAGTTATAAATAATATACTTTATTTTTAGAATTATTTTGTATAAATGAAGGTGGTGCCAGTTACAAGCCTGGTATACCCTTCTGTTACCACTTCAATTGACAATTTAAATGCTTAGTTATTTTTTGGAGGGTCTCAGAAGGGTAGGAACACCAAGTAACGGTGTAAAAAAAAAAAGTATGTATACACAAATGCATTTGTTGATATGTTTATATTTTTAGTGTAAATAATTTTTATTTTATATATACGTAATAGGCATATGTTGAAATATATTTATCTCCATTTATAAAGGTGCATATAAAACTATACTTAAAATGTACATATACATGCACATATTTTGTATTTTTTTTAGTTTTTTTTTTATTACATATTTTAAAATACTGCCACGTTAGTGCCATCACATTAAGTTTATTAGCACCATCTACTTCTGTGCAGTGGTGTACTCTTTGCACCGCTCAGATCCCCTCGTCTTACCCCACTGTTCTGCATCCATGCATTCCCCTTTCCCCTTCGTGCGTCGTTATTTTTTTATTTGTTGTGGTTGTTTATTTAAGGCCTTGCACTGCCTCGCTCTACGCTTCAGACCTCTGCTGCGTTACGTCGCTACCTTATGCCTGCAGGATCTATGTTTTTTCCTGATGACTTAGTTGCACTTCACTTCTGTCAGCTGAGACCAAACACAACTACCATGTTTTCAAGCTGACGATTTACTAGTCACGCTACAGAGTGATGGGGCACTTAGAAAATGGTGAGTCGTGGGAAACGTTAAGTTTGTGGTACAATTTTTAAATTGTTTGGTCATTTGTGTGACAAGTAGTTTTGTACCTTGGGAGTGCAGTAATGCTAGTCTAATTCAAAATCTGGATTTGGCTGCCCTTCAAAATTATTTTTCGGCTTAACTAAAGTGTGTCCTTTTTTAACGTGTCATGTTGGTCCTTGGTCACCACCCAAGTTTAATGTTTGCTGTTTCACGGTTTCCATGACTTCATCGCTAGGGCGTTCATTTCTCAATTGTTTGTTGTGTAAAGTTTTTGTCTATAGGAGCTTTGACATGGCCCAAACGATTATATATATGTCACATATTTTATATATATTGTATATTTTACATTATATATATGCATACATATATGCATTTATGCATACATATGTGCATATATGTATACGCATATATACATGCATACTTATATACATATATATGCATACATATATATACATACACACATATATATCATGTGTTATATACATCTTATATGTTACATGTTTTATATATAATATTATACCTGTTACATTTAACAGTCCTGAAATGTAAACATTGAGTTTATTAACATATGGCTGTCACATGGCAATGTTTGTTCACATGTGGCAGAAGGATGCATAATGGGAAAGAAAGTATAACTTTAGCAGGGCATTCCAAAGGGGTCACTTTATTATGAACAGCCTATAGCATGCATGTGATCATGTGCTTATCTGCATGATGCAATCTCATGAAACAGTTACACCATCTTCAGACTTTCAGACATTACAAAGTGGTTACCATTACATGTAATAAGATGACTTAAAATGTCTTTTCCCGAGTTTTGCCTTTATTTTTTCTTGAGTTTGTTATATTTCAGTTTAAAATTACCATTATATCTCTCAGAAATTATAAACTCACAATTCAATTCTTCTCAAATACGTTATTTATTGGTTCTTCTTCTTCTCCGACAACATTTGACAAGTTCATCATCCTTCTTAAATTCAATAAAATCAATATTCTTTATGATCCATTAATAAATATTCTAACTGAAAAATTTTTGCAGCAATTGTATTAAATATTCAATTCTATTTTATTACTTACTACATCCCTAAAACTTTCTTCCTATAATATCCACGTCTATCCTTGGAGGTGGTGAGAATTGTTCTAAAGAAAAAAAAGTTATATTTTACATTTGCCTTACTGTTCTTCAATTGGCTGTCGTCTCCGCCAATCAGCAATGATGAGAGGAGAGGCAACCAGGATAATTTTATTTAGTAAGTACTTTGTTTAATACACATTTAATGCTGATTACCGTCTAGTAGAGAAATGAAAAATAACAAACTGAATACTGTCTAGAAAAAAAAAAATGAAAAATGCTTACATATTATCTCTATGTTAAATAAACTATTAAAATGACCAAAGATTATAGTGTTTTCATATGATGAAGCTTAATATGGAATAATATTAAATGAAGTGAGAACATAAGAAAGTATTCTTTAATTATATATGATAAAAAATGTCTATGACTAATGGTAAACATAACCCCAAAAACCTGCATTGTTACAAATTAAACTGAAATTACAGTAAAGTAGGAAAATGTTTATTTATTTATGTTTGTTTGTGTTTTGCAAAATTGTGAATTTTTTTATTTTTTTACATTGCACTGCCCAAACAGTGTTTTAACACTTAATACCCCTTGCCACCCTAATGTTAATGATATTCAGAGTGAAGTAGGATTATATAATACAAAACACATTAAATTAAAAAATATACGTTTTTTTCTGAAAGGTCCGTGTACTCAACAGGAGTGAAAATACCAGATGGGACAGCATGGGCCCTATAGCTATTCAACAAGAATATTTAAAAAAAAAACTTAAATTGTTATTTTGTTCCCCACATAACTTTTTTTGGCTTCGAAAATAGCAAACTTTCATTTTTTTCCAAGTTGGAGACTAACTTATTTTCTATGAAGGAAGACTTCAACCCAGATAACTTTGATACTGCACATTGTTCTACACGTATACACTAAGCACACAGAAGATCAAATCTCTAAATACAACTTTGGGGAAGCATGGTGGGGTATAAAGTGGTGTGAATGCTGAATGCTCAAAGCAGATGGCCGCCATCTTAAAAATACAAGATTTATTTTATAATATAAATATACAGTGTAATAGTATTTTATGTAAGCTTTTAAATGACACTAAAAAGTCCACAATACGTGACTTATTAAAAAAGTTATGACTAGTTGCACAAACTTCTAAAATCTGTGAAATTTGCTTGCAGTGTGTATGGAAAATGGCTGTCATACACCTACTTGTTGTAGGTAAGAGTATAAATTAATGTTTTTCTTTCACCTTGAGGATAGGCAATAAGGATACATAGGAACAAATACTTATCAAAGTGAAATTCAACTATTCAAGTCAGTGAAAATGGCTCCACTTAGAATCGGTGGAAAACCACTGGTTGTTTAAGTGAAACAATTTCACTGATTGATAAAGTGACAGCCAATTATGTATGGTAAATTAAATATAGTTTTTATTGAATTTAGCAAAATAATTGCTAGAAATAAACATTTTTCTATAGTCACTGTTCATATTGTGTAATTTGACACAATTTTGGAAAAATAAACATGTCCTGGATTTCAACCCACATCATCCCGCTTCAAAATCGTTACCAATTGCCTTACCAAGTCAAAACTGATTCAAAACAAAAAAAAATATTTTTTTCTTTAACGAAATATGTATCTTCAAATTGGCTATGCTATTTCTTTCTATTTTTACTTAAATTGGTAACATTAGGACTGTTCAAATAAATAGTATGTATGAATTCACTCACTTTACCACATTTAATGCAGTATAAACCTTCAAACCTAGCACTATAATGATTACGTGAAAGTGAAATGAAAGACGTAAAAACTGAATGACTAATAATAGTTCATGTTGCTTCATACACAACTCTGATTAATAAAAAATTTATGCATTATTTTATTTGGTACACAATGTTCAGCTGTCATTTGATACATGCTGTTTAACTGATCCATCAGTTAAAAAACAAATCACTGAAAAACAGTGAATGAAAAGGTTGATGAATCAATGAAAAATGTCACTGAATCAATATGTGAAGGAAAACTGGCTCTTTTTCACTAATTCATTGAAGTCACTGTTGAATATATCAGGTGCTGTTAACTGATTTGAACAGTGAAATTCTCACTGATTCAGATTTAAGGTGCACAAATATTCAAATAAAAAAATTTAGCCATTGAGAGTCGGCTGGTTTTCGAGTATGCTCGGTACACAATACTGTAAAGTCTAAACGGGTAAAGTCGTATTAAATTTAAATTTTACATTTACTTCACATCATACATTCCCACATTTCAGGCATGAAGTTCATAGTGAGCATCAATTATAGATAAATTTAGTTTTTGTTTTCAAAGTACAGAGTGGAAAAGAACACTTCTAATGCAAAACAGCTAAAAAATTATGCCTAATGCAAAAAGTACGCTAGACAGAAGTAGAAGCATATTCCTAATAGGTATGTATATAATTCTTAAGTAAAAATTTTCTGGGATGTGTAAGTTATGTTTGAAGATAAAATAATCAAGCTCTTTAAGTTCTCTTTTATAAAATTTTTAGTTTTTCATACTTTGCTTTAATTTTTACTTTTATCTATCTTTTAAAAAACTAAATATTTGTTATTTTTAGTGCAACAGATTTGTGGTAACTTATACATGCAAAGAATAAATTATTAAAATATTTCTCAGATCCTAAAAAAACATGTAGGCCTACATATGTATAGCACACCACTACCAGAGATTTAAGCTCTCATCTTTTGAGTTTTAATGCCACAACATTGTACATGTGCTATCATTATTTTACATCTGATTTGCACAATACATCAACATTTCTGTTATGTGACAGGCAAGTAATTTTATAATTATTATATAATGATTTGAATAAGATAATAGTGAGCAAGAAATTTAACCACAAAGCCTTTACATAAATGTTAATTTAGTGAAAAAAGCAGGGAACTCTTCTGCGCATCTTAACATTACAGCATACTGTACAGTTTGTAAAAAATTGTCATTTTGAATGTTATGCACTTTGTACCTTTACTACCAAGATATTCCTATAAGATAATACAATTCCAATGGTACTGATAAGTAGGTACATATCCTGCCATAAATAACACAGTGTTTTACAACATTTTTCACTTTACGCACACTTCTAGGAATATCATTAACTTACGCAAAAGAAATTTATTGGTAATGAAAAGACACTAATATTTTCAGAACACCACACGTTCTTAATAATTCCTAAACAATACACAATCTCTGTTTTACAAATGTAATGAATATGCTCTACTTCTGTTAGCATGAAATTTTTCTTTATCTCATTTGTATAAATTGCAAAACACTTGGCGACAGCGTGCAATTAGGCCTACCTGTGTGCGAGAGTATAGCAGTTACAGCTGCTGCTACTCTGCGGTGCCACCAGACAGAGGAAACAGAATACATTGAAAATATATTTTAAAAATAAGGGACTATAATGGTTACAATACACACATTTTTTTTTTTGTTTTAAAAAAATATCAAAAATTAGTTTCTACTGATTTATAAAAATTATTTACGGATCTTTCCTCAATGAGTAAAGGTTTTTGAATGCAAATATCAAAAAATTACTTTTAAAAATTTGATTTTTATAATTCTTGATAATGTCATTTTGTAAATTTTTATAGACAGTTATTTTTTGCAAAACAGTTGATTTTGTAGTTTATAGCTCTTTTTTTTAAACAATTAACATCTTTTATTTGAAAACTATACATTGCATTGACTATTGCTGTGCATGCTGACCTCTACAATTAATATCTACTAAAAAAACACCAAATAATGATAAGTAGTTCATTTTCTGTTCTTGATGATATATTCCAGCTATTTGCGCACTGTGCAACATTTATATTCTCCTTTAGTACTGCTATGGTTGTAGCTCTCTCAACATCATAGTTTTTAATATGCATTGAGAAATTACAAATCTTACTACTGGGTTTAAATTTTTTTTTTTTTTTCAAATAATGGTTAATCCCAAAGTAATATGACTGGAACTATAGTAATGAAAATCTACTGTTCCTTTTTTCCTTTCTGATAACATGCAGTGTACTTGTTCCATCAAGTTATATCTAAAGAAGTTTCCCTGAGTACACCAATACACTTGCTCAGGTAACACAAACAGAACATGCGCTCTGCCATAATGAGAAATGGATCAAGTACAACTATGAGCATTGCTCTCTACCTCCTCTTCCTCCCTCCCCCAGGCAGCCAACTAATGCCCCATAGTTGTGTGTAATCTGGGTATAGAGAGCCACAATTGGCTTAAACTTTCACTTAACCATTCTCCTATTTATTTGAGGTTTGCCATGGTAGAATTCAGTAACAAAATGGAGAGGGAGATCAGAGTGCTGCTAACAGCCGAGGTCTTCTAATGCCAATACAGATTGGTAGGGATGGAGCAGTGATGAAATGTAATGGTAGGGGGTAAGCTGAGCACCCCGAGAAAATAAGACTGCCACCACATTACCCACATGTTACATTCTGGCTAAACCACCCTTTCCAGCATGGTAGGAGATCAGCAGTTCAACTACATAACTGCCGTCCCACAAACAGAACTGTACATGAATGAATGAAACCATTACTGTGCATCATGCCAAATTATGGAAGAACTATAGCTGTGTCCTGGTTGACAAACCTTTAAATCTCCATTCGTGACTATGAATAATTTAATATGAGCAATGGCTAGCATATCTATAGTAATGTTGGCAGAAAATTTGGAAAAGTTGTTCTGCATCAACATATTACTGAAACAGACAATGGAAAGTTTAATTAGTAAATTCAGCTGTAGAAGTGCACACAATTGGCAGTTGGCAGGGTTTTCTGAAATGCTGCACTAATCACAAACCAACCACATCTTACTGAACAAAAAAAGCATAACCAAATAAAATTTCCATTGTGATGTGCAACCTCAGGGGGGTGTGGTGAGAACTGCATCAGGGGAAAGTAGGTCATATCATCAGGGGAAAGTAGGTCATAGGGTTACTTGAGGTCATTAGGAACCAGGAAGCCCAGAAGTTGAAGGAGGGGAGGGGGAAGGCATCAGACTGGTATGGTACACCTCCAGGGGGTGGGAGGAGAAGGGAAAATGAAGATTAATGTACGAAAAGCACAAATTGTAAGGTTCAATAAGATGAGGGGGAAGCTACAAAGATACTTAAGTATATAAGTATACAGTATTTCATTTACAAAGACCATTTTTTACAGACAGAACCACCAAATTTGTAACGGTAACAACAAATTACTCCATTTGCAGTGCCTGCAATCAGCTGATCCATAACATGTTTGTGTATGCGTTCACATTGGCAAAACTTTATAAAAATAGTGCGCACAAAATAAATCAGCCAATTTATGATTCCCATCAAAAGTACATAACAATACTGGATTTCCAGTAATATACTCTGTTTTTTTAATATTTTGGCATTGCTACTTTGTACTTTCAACAGTTTCAACTCTCATGAATTTTTAATGAGGAGGCAGTGCTCTGCCGGCCCATCTCGTCTGTTGTGAGGGAGATTCCGGTAGACTCAGCAAGTGACGGTCGCCATGTTGGTTACTGCATTTTCACGAGATAATATATCCATGCCATGGTTTATTCCTTTAAACCTGGTTTACACAGTGACTTAGTGTAACAAAATATTATATTATTTCTTGTGCAGTGCAGTTTTTGGTTCATTACTAATATTTCATCAACATTTTCTCATGACAGCAGTGGAACTTTCCGGCGATATGTGTTTCTTTCCTCATGTGCAACAATGTATATTAGTGATATGATAAAAGTTTCTTTTATGAATCACCCACAGAATGAACATACACACACAGACATATATTTACACATGAAGACTTTTTCTTGTTACTGAAGTGACAGTTAATTGAAGCACATAATATGTTAGATGTATTTTCAATCAAAATCTGTCAGATTTTAAATCATGTATATCATTGGAATTTGAATTTCAGCAATTTCAGGTAAGTTGTGCTAACTTTATACTTAGTTTACTTATTTTTCATTATATTCATTATGTGTAATTTAGTGATGCACTATTTAAAATTTCAGAGGGCAAAGGAGATTCAGGAAAATCATGCGTTACTGCTCTAAGTTTGCATGACAAAATGTCTGTAATGGAAATGGGGCTCTACACAGTATTGTGGGATGATATCATGGGACACAATACTAGCGAACCTCTGCAGAACCCTAGATTGGATGTGAACACAGCCGCCTCAGCACTGACATCACTAATAAGCTTCATAGGAACAAAATGGGATAGCTTTGAAGAATATGAGGTGAAAGCTGCTGAGTTAGCTAATTGCACTGAGTATGAGAGTGAAGCACAGTGCCAGCACAAAATAAATGTGCATTTGGCATACAAACTAGTTGATACGCATTTTGGGTTTCTCAACAAGCTGGATAACCTTACTAATGAAGAGATAATTACAGCAGCTCAAAACTTAGTAGAAACATGTCACAGTGAATCAGATGATCAATCAGGACATGAACTCATTCAGTTCACGGCTTTTCATCACAAGTTTCAAGAAGACGATGAAAAAAATATGAAAATGTCATTAGTCAGAAGAGGTAGATGTATAAACTCCTCCTATAAAAAAGTTAAAGTTTGTTTCCTCAATATCAATGTCACTCTAAGAATGTACTTGTCACTTATGGTCGCAAACAGCAGTGGAGAAAGGTCATTTTCAAAATAGAAGTTAATCAAAAACAGGCTCTGAACCTCCATGTTAAAAGTCAGGCTCAACTTTTTGGTTTTGGTATTGTTCAGCATTGAAAATGACATTTTCAGACAACTAAGTTATGAATATATAAGTAGTTTCATTAGTATGAAGTCTAAGAGCAAACCAATTAGCCACTAAACCATTTCCAAGTTAAGTTATGTGTAGTAACTACAATTTGGTAGTAAATTGTACACATAGTTTTTTTTTTTTTGGAAAATTAGGATTGAAATAATACATAGGCTTACTGTACTATATTTTTTATCAATGGATTTCTATGCATTTTATTTCAAATTTCTTGACACTTTACTTTCGTTTTAGGTCTGATTGGGAAAGTACTATATTTGAATTAAATAAAAGTAAAACTGGCTTGTGCGTTACATTCCTCTCTCTCTTTTTTTTTTTTTTTTGCCTAATATGTTTACTTAAAATTACAATATGATATTTTTAAGATTGAAATACTGATTTATGCATATTTGGCAACATATTCATGAATCTCAAATTTGTGTTCTTTTTCTAATATAGATGTTCATAGCAATGTTAATAAATAGTTTTTAATACCTTAATGATTTTCAATTCTTTCATTTTATCTCATCAATATATTAACTTCTAAATACTCTATAGTAAACTTTTCTACAATTTAATAAATTTTAAATGATTCTTTTTAGGGTTTTAGTTAGAGAATTGCTCTAAAATGTGGTTTTTGCAGATTAAATTCCAAAATATTTCCGGGGGGATGCACCCGGACACCCTGTTTTACTAAGGGATATTCCTTACCCCCTGGCAGGGACCGCACCACAGGTTCAGCCTAGGGGTCTACAGACACTAAAGAAGGTACTAGGATGATGTCAGATGAACACAGAAGGCTTAAACAAAATCTTCATTATAGGCTGTTCACTGTAAAATGAGCACTTTTAAAAGCCCTGCTTAAGATCTACTTGTACACACATTGCGTATTTCTCCGCCTTATGTAAAATTTACATGTCATGGATCTCATCACTTATTCATATGTTGATCAAATGAAACTGTGGAATTATTTGAATAACAAATATGTTACAAACCTGCTCATTCTTATACTTAGAAGGATTAAGAAAAACAGATAAGAAAAAAAAAAAAATTCACTTTGTGCAAATTGTCACCTAACACTATTTATTTGATGTCACAACATGGAACTATTTCCTATCCATAATTACCAACTTCACTGGGTGCATGTCACTTGGTAAGGGCAGTTAGTTTTTTTAAGGTTGATTTCAAAAGTGCTCACTCTATCGTGAACAACCTAGCATTGAAGCCGCCCTAAATTCAAGCCCTTTAATCCAGGATGCTGAGAGCAATCAAGTTCTGACATCTGCTCAGTTCCTTATTAGTGAAAAACTGACAACTATCACAAATGGCCCAGAACCATTTACTGAAAGAGATCTCATGAAACAGTTTTCGCTATACTGGAAAAGAGAGTACCTTTTGTTATTGAAGAACTATCATGAACTCAAAGTAGGGAATATCATTCTGCTTCAAGATGATACTAGACCCATACACGTGGAAGAGAGCACAGATAGAAGTACAATATGGATGAGATAAGATTAGAGGTATCATATTCTGCCAACCTGATGGAACCAAGATTAGTCTACCTGTTCAGTTGGTCATTTTACTATGAGGTTGACCAGGATGGGGAGGAGGTTGAGGATTTATAGAACAATTTTTGCAGTATGATCCTTTAACATTTTACTTAATATAAGTGTCCTCTATGTAGACAGTTATCTTTGAGAATAAACAGAAGAGTATGATGGTTGTAAAATTATCTTTTCTTTAAATAAATTTTAATAGCAAACATTAACTATGCTGTACTTTCATGTGTATAAAAATAATTTTAAAAAATACAAGGCATGTTCAGACATCACTATACAGTTATTTAATTTCTACTAAGCGTACGCTTTCATAATGATTACGAAGTCAAACAAGGCCGTATCTAAAGGGCATTTTCCCCAGACCCACATCTCAAGGGGTCACATTTTTTTAAATTAAAATTAATAATTTACGATGAATTGACTGTTATAAAGTTCCTATCAAACCATGATTGATTACTGCTCATGATTACTAATTGAAGCAAAACATAATACATTTTCCATTAGCAAAACATCACAGTAAACATTGCAGCATTACAACATTTTACTTTTTAGGTGTTCGTTGCAAATGTAACCAAAAAAATTATGTGTTAGAACACCAAATGCTAAAATTTTTTTAAATCTTCTGAAAAATGTTTTGTTGAATGAGGACCACATGCTATTATTTTAATTAATTCAGACAGATATGAGCTAACACCCCTCAATATACTTTTAAGCGTAAAGTGCATATTTGATCGTATCTGGCACAATAATATCTTGTTTTCAATACTGAATTCAATTAGTTTAGTAAGAAATGCATCTGTAATACAACCATAACTTAGAATGAAAAGATAAGACTACGCTGTGTGTAATTAATTTGTATGGTTTTGTTATGACTGCGGGCAAAGCAAGTGCTTAAGTCACATACCAGAATGGCAAGAATAGTGCCACTAGAGCTCTTGTTCAATTCAAGAAGTCGAGTAAAAACAATGTGTGTGTTTCATTTCAGTTCCATCAGATGCTGTGCATAAATGTTCAAGTCTTCAGAATTTACGATTTAAGAAGAAAAATATTACCCTTGTTTTTATTGATTTGTGATAGCTTTTGCCATGCTATTTGTATTTATCGTAATTTTTACACGGCTATAAAAATACACATGCCCATTTTATGATGTTGGAAGTTGTGTTAAAGAAGCGATAGCCTAAGTTTAGTTGCACTAGTTTGCAACCTTGCATTTGTTTTGATGTTTTTGGTGATCATAGGCCAGTGAAATGTAAACAGACTTTGTATAAAACAGACCTTTATTTTGCATTTCATTGGTTAATGAAGATTCCTGTATGAAGTATTCCGCAAAGATGAAATGAATCAGTCTAAATAATCTGCCAAAATTAATGTGCATCGATTTGACAGCAGTGCTAACAGGCGTAAAAAAAATCAATTTCCGAAACTTCCGTTGTTCTTTACAATGAAGGACGAAGGACTTCAAGCATCACAGTCATGTGATGGTAAGTTGCCTCTAACTTTATCACTTAAAAAAACAGCAGTCTCTCACACACAGAATTTTAATCCCACTAACATAGCTCAAGAATTTCCCACAACTTCTGTTTCATGTAATGAAGAATTATACCGACAAACTACCACAACCTGTGGCGTAAATACAGCAAATTCTCAATTAATTGTATTAATAGGGACCAAGCAAAATGTGAATAATTGAATTAAAAAAAAAAGAAAAAACCAGCTAAGCAAAATTATAAATTTTTGTTGCAAATGGTGGTTTGAGGTTATGTTCCAACCACCTTACCTTTCCCCATAATAAATCAGCACAGTAACCATATAATATTAGCAACCACAGTCATAAATATATTTTTTTCATGAAGCAAACATGAACAAATATTTATTAACATTACATAAATGCATATTTTTAATACAGTGGAAAGCGAGTTTTGCTACAGTCCTGCCACCTTCAAGTATTTCTACAACTTTAACTGTTGTGTGCTCAACTATTTGTTAGGTAGCCATTTTGTACAACCTATAAAAAACCGTCTCCAGTGTGCAAGTAGGCGAGCAAAAATTGTTAACATTATGTTCTGCGGCTAGAAGTACTCAAGGTTAGTAGCGAGAGGTTACCTCCATCCCAAAAGGACAATGTATACACATCAGCCGGTCGCTGTGAGGTCACATGCAACTCTCAAACTCAAGGCTGCTGCCACAAGCCCCACTCCGCTTGCAGTCTTTCCATGCCAGCCTGCCCACCTTGTTTTACCTTTTAGGAAAGCCACTTGTTTTGGGTTTACTTGTACTCATTCACTGTGATAATCTACTTTAGAATTGTGTAATGGGACGTGATCAGGGGCGTAGGAAACGGGGGGAGGGGGGTGCTGCATATGCTCCCCCCCCCCCCCCCACTTCTACCCAAGGAGGAGCAGTGCCCCCTCCAGCTTGAAGTCTCAAACAAATGTTTCATTTTAAATAGTGTCTAACAATCATTTCATATTTACGTCTTTGTATAAAGAAATTTTAACTAAAAATCTTTGTCACTGCGTACATTAGATACCGATAATAATTCCATTCGTAATTATTAGTAAAGGAGATGTGAGTTTGTAACTTTGTATGCACGAAAAACAACCTATCATATTCTGCAGCAAGTAGCCTACTCACAACTGTGATAAAAGACATGCTACTCAGAATGACAATAAGCACTGACAAACTGTGAGGTCATTGTTTTGATGGCGCAGCCAATATGTCGGGTCAGTGGAATGGTGCACAGAAACACCTCACTCAAGAATTCCCTAAAAGCTGTTTTGTACATTGTTCAAACCATGCTCGTGATCTCGCTTTGCAAGAAATTGCAAAAAACAGGAAGGAATGTGGGATGCTTTGAAGATAGTTAATGATACCTCAAGTTTAATATTAGAGAATGTAAAAAGGAAATTGATTTATGCACACTTCTTCCTTTTCGTCCTTCACGATGGGCTGTCAGAGTACATTCGTTGAAGAGATTCAGACAAAACTATGGAAGTGTACAACAAACTCTGGAAGAAATCGTAAATGGAAATGCATCAAACGAGAGAAAATCTGCTCTACAGGGTTATATTAAAAGGCTTCAGAAAATGGAAACAATTATTTTCATCACAGCTGGAATAAACATTTTTTGCCCCTGTGAAGTGTTAGCAAAGGTATTGCAAGGTGCAGATTTCTGTGCAGCAGGTGACTGTTGATTTACTTGTACAGACTCTTAGAAAAATTATATCTGAGACAGGATTTTCTAAAAATTATGAAGAAGCAAAACAATTTCCCAAAAAAATTAAATCTGAAGGAACCAGTTGAGAAGATAATTGTGACAGTACCACGTAAGTCAGAGACTAGCCTAAACCCAAGTCCCTCAGTCAGTTTCACACCCAAAGAAAAATTATGGAAAGAATTTTATGAAATTGTGGACCACCTCGTAAATGAGGTTAAAAGAAGATTTGATGAAGCTGGAAAGAAGAAACTGATCAAATTAGAAAATTACATTCTGTCTTCTATCAGACAAGGCAGAAGAGTTGCAGCTAGAGTTAGGTGTACATTCATTTGATTTCAATATAGACTTATTGCATGCACAACTGCTCATGTTGAAGACTGTCATCACTGAAGTAAATATCAGTGGAGTTGTTTACAAAGCAAGAAAACTGAAAAACGAATCAGCAATGGTACAAACATTGCTTGGAGAAGTGAAAAAAATTTATAATGCTTATCTTTACCATATCAGAGAGATATTTTAATGATTTAAGACGTTTGAAAACATATTTGAGAGCAAATATGTCACAAGAAAGATTTATTCACTTATTGGTTGCTCAGATTCATGGCTCAAAATTATCTTCTCTTCAACTGCTTGACATCTCATAAGAGTTTGTTTCTAGGGAATCAGAGAGAAAGTCAACATTCTGTGATTACGAGGTTTCTAAATGATAAAAATTTTACTCAGATAATTTGAACATTTTTACAAGAGAAATGACTGGTATATTTTACTAACTTATTGAATACTTTTATATGTACTGACTTGTTCGAGACTGTACAGTAGTTTTTAAGTAAATTATTTCTTGTGTATAGTCTTTCATGAAGAATTATGCAAGTGTTTCAATGTGTGTGTGATATAATTGTTCATGAAGAATGTAAATTATGTCAATATTATATGCAAATTTAATTTAGGTTTTGAATTTTGTTAACATGAAAGATAATTTATTTAATTTATTATATGCCTATGTAATATAATATTTAGACTTTTAAGGACATCATGCATTTATGTATTTACATCTGTGTATTACAAGAAAATAATCACACAAAGATTTTGAATTTTGATGTTATCAAAGTATCAAAATTTTGTTTATTTAAGAGCAGACGTTTATTCCTACCGTATATGTAGGCCTATTGCTTGTACAAGTAGATACTCGCTTATTCTAACAACAGTAGCACTGCGCTTAATTAAAAGAACCTGAGGAGAATGTAACATTTGTGTTTTATTTTACACGGAATCAATGACACCATTATAGTCATCTGCCCCTCCGCCCCCCCAAAGAAAATATTAGTTCCTACACCCCTGGACGTGACCGTAAATAAAGCCACAAGGTAACCCAAATTCACAAAATAAAACTATAACCTAAAATATTTAGACTCTTTATGGTTACAGTGAGCTGCCCTGAGAACAAATTGGTGTTTCAATAACCACACATTTTGTCCACAGTATATAAATGAATTGATTATAGCATGTATTGAAATTATGCAAACATTTTCAAAACAAATTTTAACTAAATTTTTTAAAAATTATTTTAGGAGATTAAAAACTGAAACATAGATATTTATTGAGGAATGAATGTTTCTATAAAGGAAATTTTGCTGTTTTGTTGAAAACTTTAAAATTTAAACCAACCAAAACTATTCAAGGTTGTACATTCAAACTATTTAAAAAATTTAAATACTCCTTAAATAATTAACTTATAAGATAATTTTTAAAATTTCGATTTTAACAGAAATTATAAACAGAACGATTACCTACCCTTAGTCTAGTTCACAAATTTCTGGTATTTCTTGACACGCTGTCTGCTTTCGTCTGCAGAGTCATATTCATACATTTTTTTTGTATTGCTGTGTTGAAGTCTGACATTTTTCACAGCAATTTTTCCATCACATGTTATTCCTGAATCACCAGAAAAGCTGTTTAAAAAGTTCAGCCATATGAAAATCCTCTATCACATCTTCCGGAACAATGAAGAATTTTTCAGAAACAATTTTAAACCAGGTTTTTTTCTGACCACACAATGTCATATTCTCAACTGTGGACCATCATGCTTCAAGTTCCTTTGCTTGACATAGCCACTCAGTCCACCAAACGACAGCTGTTTTGTCCAAGGAGATTAATAATTATTATTAGTACTGGTTACAACAATGAGATACGGAAAGTTATGATGTAATTTTTTAGCAACCCACCCTGCCAAATACTCTAGGACATAGACTTCAAATTCATGAACAGATTTTCCATCCTTCTTTATTGGATACTGTGGTTATACTTTGTTTATATTTGCATCTTGTATTTCTTCAACATCCCATTTTGCTTTCTTTTATTGCTTTGCCCAAAACAAACTCGCCAGGTCTGAGTTCTCTGAGTGTTGTTCTGGACTATTCCTTCATTTTGTCCTAGAATTATAATTTTCTGCAGCTTAGAGCATTCACGGGACCAAGATAGTCACTGCGGCCTCCTCAAGTATGAATCTGTAAGAATAAATTTTCCAGCAAGTCCTGATTCAGTCAGTAGGTTAGCAAGTAATTAATTCTGGGATACTTATCACTCGGTGGGTTAGCAAGTAATTAATTCTGGGATGCTTATGCTTTAAGTCTGTGAAAAGAAATTTCAGAGACTCAACTGGCATTATGCATCCTTTCTGAAAAACTTGCAAACATTTTTTGTTGCAGAACCTCATCTCTTCCACAAAAATCAACATACTACTGTGCAACCATTCGTCTTGAGACGTCTTTACCATACTGCTTTCTGGATGGGTCACCAACATTTTTTAAAGTATAAGAGTTCATTGTGTGCCACCAGCTGTCTATATATCTATAACATCCACTAAGGTTTCAGCAACTCCTGGATCGCTACACTGTATAAAAATATAAGTGCATCTGCTGTTATGTGAGAAAGAAGCTGTGCAGTTTTCCTCACATTTTACCATTTACTTTTTTCAATAAAGTTATCATTTTCGTTCAGTTTGTGCAACATTTTGAAATTACTTCAATGTTCTTGACTGATTAGTTCTACACGTGGTTATTTTACTACACACTCTGCCATCACTTAACGAAACGTGCTTTCACAGTGTTACCGACGTCATGTAACTTGATAATCAGTGAATTTAGTATTTCTTTGGTTATTTTCTGGTTAGAATTGATATAAATGGGTTGCTTCTAATTTGAAAATAACCCTCCAGCCATTACAACTTGCATGTATGAAAAAGGGCCTATGATTTCAACCTCTTTTGAGTCATAGGACTCCAGGATTTCCTTCACTTTTACATCATCAAACGAAAGAACAGCCATACGTTCAATGTCTTTCAACAAAGAAAGTGCTGTCTAAAAACTGGAAAATATTCACAAGTATGCCTTTTCTCATATCAAATTAAGATGCCCATCTCTGAAGCATTGAATGACGTTATAGAGTGATATTTCAAAGGTTTGATTAAAAAAATGTGAAGAAACTGTGAATGGACTATAGTATCCTTTATCCACAGTTTTTCTTTAACCGGCAATGGAACATATAACGACACTTGCAAAAATATCCCAGGGTGAAATCAAGAGACATTTCCTCATTTGACCAATTATCTCTCCTGTTCAAGCCAAGCAGTTTGTCAATTAGATTTTTTGAAGAGACTTTTGAAAGAATATTATGCATGCAAATATATACCAAAGCCAAAATCCTTCCTTTATTTTTCAGATAAAAGTTATCCTTACTTAATTTGTTTGGAACTTTTCCTAAATGAGTCACATATCACAAGAGTCTTTTCCTTTCTGTTAAAACTACAATAATTTATGGTTAAATTGGCCTTTGAAATATGTTTTACCTAGAAAATTTAATACTTCATTTATAATTAATATTTAAATAAAAACAGGGTGAAAAAAAATGTGTTGATAACACCTAGCAAGAAATAGTTCTCAGACAGACAAAATAATATTAAACTGAGAGCACACGAATGTGGTGCATTGTCCCTTTGGTGTAATTGTCTATAGACTTAGTTGAGCCACTGGTAAAAAAGAAATTCGTGCTCGGTAGGTTATTTTTATCAATTATATTTGTGCATAGTCATTTTTACTCATGCAGTCATTGTCACTTTTACATTGTTTAACTGATGGATTAACAAATGAACGTCTCAAAGTATTAACAACATACTATTAATATTAGGCCTTTAAGTGCGTACTGTACACAACACGTGCTCTTGGCAGCTAATGAGCTAAACAACCAAGATCAAGGACAGAAGCAGGTTGTCGGGTGTAGGACAGGGTGGCAGGCATGCCGGCAGACAAAGGTTGCCTACAGAGTCGGCCGGTTGGGGCTGCAAGTGATGTCGAGCTCAGAAGGATGCACAAAGTATCGAGGCAACCTCTCTATTAACCACGAGATGCACTTCCCTATCTCACTCCTCACGTCGCAAGCGATGAATAATTTACCGTTAGGCGAGGCGCTGGTAGTCTGAAATGTGAACAGCCACAAGAAACAGTGTTGCAATATTGACGTACCGATGAACCAAAAGACCAAGCGATATTGCCATATCACACCAGTACATAATTCACTATGATGAAAGTTTGATTGATTCTGAGAAATGTCTAATGACAAAAATGAAACACAAATCACAAGGATAGAAGCAAACTCCCTCACAAAGATAATTCAATTTTTAGATTTTGCGTTTATGTGCTATATTGCGGCACAATATTATAGAAGATTTGGTACGGTAAGCAAGCATCTACAGAAGCCTGGTACATATGTAATAACTGGCAGCATTCAGCTGATGAGTTCTTTGAAAGTATTTGTTTCCAATTTACAAAGTAATTTTGATGAAATGGAAGTTAAAGCAAAACCATTAAACCACCATGTGTTGCTGTTGAGAAACTATTTAAGTGCCCTGCTTTGAAATAACATAAACCAGACACAGCAGATATGAATTCAACTTTATATTTAATCTTGTTTAAAACCATAAAAATAACACATCAGAAAAAACATCACAGCAGTCTTCTTATCTGCAACATCTAACAACCTAACAAAAAAAATAATAATACCAACCTTGGCAATAAACACATGCTTACAGTGTAGAACTACTCACAAACATATAAATTTACTTATATAAAAGGTACTAATCTATTGTTGCTTTTATTGTTCTGAAAGACCCTCCCTCAATTAAAGCAGTTTACGTTGAATTTGGGTGTTGCTACACTTCAAATAAGTTTTGATCTATTATTCTACACCAATAAATTTTCTTGGTTTTTCAAATGATGGTAGACACAAGGTCTTTGTCAGCAAGTTGGTTTTCACCTGTATGTAACACAGTACTACAGTACAATCAGCTACTTTCTCTTTGACAAAATGATGCCTACCGTGCATGTGTTTCAGGTGCATGTTTTCAACAATAATTGCAACTTTAATTGCTGATTTATTATCCTCGAAGACTGTCACGGGTTGATTACACCAACATGACCTATACGTGAGTTTTCAGTAGTAATTCACCAAGGAGCTAGGTTCGTCACTTACATAGGTGAGTAACATAACATATACTATACGTAATCTTTGCATGGCAAGTAAGTGAAGTTAACAGTACTGTGCAGTATTGCATGTGACAGTGGGAACTAAAGGGCTTACATACTGCTGCCTCCAGCCATGTAAAATGCAGAAAATATAACTAAATTAAACCTAACTTCACGATAGGTGAATCACAGGGAGTGGATGAACCGACACGAGATAACTTATGATACTTTTTTTAACATACTATCTCTTGTCAGCACACTCTCCACCTGTAATTACATATTGTTAAACTAGGTTATGTTAGGTAAAGTCATCTTGCATTTGACGTGGTTACAGAACTCGGATGACAATTTAGATACATTTTATGTGTTTAACCCCGCAGTTTCTCTGATCTTCACAGCCCTCCCCACTATAACATTCGGTAGTATGTACTGCGAATATTGTGATGCCCCTAGTAAATTTGTGTTCTGTGTGATAAGTTATGATTTATACAATTTTCCGGGAATTTTATTTTTGTTATCGGAAAGCTTTATTCTGGATAATTACAGTGGGTGGCAAAGTGAATCTGTCTGGCGGATGATTGCGTAATGTATTCAATGGTGGGTGTGGAGAATAAGTTGGAGTACACAGAACAAATAAGCAGGTGGAAAGAAAATATTATAATGGAGAAGGGTTATAAAGCTACGACTAGGCAGATAATAGAATATGCAGCCAGTCTGGAACCCTATATGTGAGACGAGGAGGAGGTTTAGGATCTGGAGAAGGTGCTAAGAAGGGCAGCAAGAAGGGTTATAAAGCTACGACTAGGCAGATAATAGAATATGCAGCCAGTCTAGAACCCTATATGTGAGACGAGGAGGAGGTTTAGGAGCTGGAGAAGGTGCTAAGAAGGGCAGCAAGAAGGGTTATAAAGCTACGACTAGGCAGATAATAGAATATGCAGCCAGTCTAGAACCCTATATGTGAGACGAGGAGGAGGTTTAGGAGCTGGAGAAGGTGCTAAGAAGGGCAGCAAGAAGGGTTATAAAGCTACGACTAGGCAGATAATAGAATATGCAGCCAGTCTAGAACCCTATATGTGAGACGAGGAGGAGGTTTAGGAGCTGGAGAAGGTGCTAAGAAGGGCAGCAAGAAGGGTTATAAAGCTACGACTAGGCAGATAATAGAATATGCAGCCAGTCTGGAACCCTATATGTGAGACGAGGAGGAGGTTTAGGAGCTGGAGAAGGTGCTAAGAAGGGCAGCAAGAAGGGTTATAAAGCTACGACTAGGCAGATAATAGAATATGCAGCCAGTCTGGAACCCTATATGTGAGACGAGGAGGAGGTTTAGGAGCTGGAGAAGGTGCTAAGAAGGGCAGCAAGAAGGGTTATAAAGCTACGACTAGGCAGATAATAGAATATGCAGCCAGTCTGGAACCCTATATGTGAGACGAGGAGGAGGTTTAGGAGCTGGAGAAGGTGCTAAGAAGGGCAGCAAGAAGGGTTATAAAGCTACGACTAGGCAGATAATAGAATATGCAGCCAGTCTGGAACCCTATATGTGAGACGAGGAGGAGGTTTAGGAGCTGGAGAAGGTGCTAAGAAGGGCAGCGAGAAGGGTTAAGGGTAAATGGGGAAAGCAGAGACAAAAAGGCAAGGATGAAAGGAACTTTAGACCATCCTTAATGATGCAGTTGGTATGGTGCTCTCTAAAGGACAGTCTGGTCAGAATCTACAGGATAGTTAATGCAGTGGGAGGATGGGAGAAGATAGTACACATTTAGCCAAGGGGCTGTACATGAAGAAACGTACAAATAGCAGAAAGTTTCAGAAATTATGGAGGTGGACGGAAAGAGTAAAAAAAGTTAATGTGAGTGGGAACTGAAGGGGAGATGGGAAGGATTGGGACAAATTAAAAAAATTATTTTGTAACTCTATCTTTTTTTTTTTTTTTTTGGGTATCTTATTTATTTAAATTTTAACTATTTATATCATTTTTTCAAAGGGATAAGTGATAAAACTATTTACGTAAGTGAGTTTTAAACATATCCTAATTTTTGTCTCAAGTCTAACCTATGTAATGGAGGCTTGGGTCACAGGATAGGGAGCATTGGGACAACAAAAAAAAAATTCTCTAACTTTAATATGGAATAATTAAAAGACTGACATAATTTATCACTTGCATTTATATAAAATTAAAGTAAATGAGCTTAATACAAGCTATTTACATATTTTGTACGAATGTTTATATGATCACTTTTGACCTACGTAAATTATTTATGTCTATGCAGTAGAACCTACACTTATAATAGTGACATGATGTGTAAGAGAATGTATGAATAATAAATAGCTTTTAGTTTATCATGGTTGTGTGTCAGACCTTTTGAACAAAATTAGTGGTTCGTTTTCTGTTTTTATGTTGGATGTTTTAATATGAAGAATTTATTATATGCCTACATATCTACAATTCAACCACAGAAACTAAATGAACATTGTTCAACAGTCTGAAATATTAAAATATGTCCCAAGTTCTTTTCAGTACAGGCACAAGTAAACTTACAAACATTAACACAACACTTAGGCCCTAACAAATTATCAGTGATGATGTAAATGATGTGGGAGAAAACTTGAGCTTTAGTCCAACCTTCTCGAAGCTTGCTGACAATGTCACTGTCTGCCACTAATGATATATCATCCACTTATGGATAGTAGAATTTAAACGTTTCACCATTTCTTCATAAGAATTTGATTTTATATTCAAAACCACTTTCAACTACTGACTGAATTCGTCCTACATAGTGCACACAAGAGGATTTAGTAACAAATTTCACAACAACATTAAAATTCCTGTCACTCAAACCATCGTCCATTTCTAAAACTAAATCACCTGACTCTTCACACACACACTACACAGGTTGTCATCACTGCCTTCAAACATTTTCTGTTTGTTTTAAAATTCCTTCTTCCTCGTGTTGCCCACTGCTGCTCTAATTCCAATTTCTCTGGTGTGTTTGTAAGAATTCCGGCTCTTCCTGGTTTTCCACCTCCACGAGCAGTTTTACGAGCTGGAGCTTTGGGGTAACGTCTTGTATGCTCAGGTGTAATTTTTGCACGGACTTCACCAGTGGTCTCAGATATTCGTGGACTATTCCTAGTGGTTGTATTGATGGGAAGTGTGTCGACTGGGAACTAGAGCACTGCATGTGTCTATGGTCTGTGATAGAGAGATGTTAGGTATGGTGTGACTATCACTTGGTGAGATACAAGATGTAGATGCTGGGACTTCTGTGGAAGGTGTGTTAATGTCAGCAACATTTTGTGGTAGAGGTCGATTGGTTAATGCAGAGCACAGGAAGTCGTCATCACTAAATACATTTGGGTTGAATGGAGTCCAGTCTTTGTAAATCCAGACTGAATTATGAATGCATGGTTGTAAGATTTGTTTACGATACTGGGAATATTATTGATAGTGATAGTTTTCCCAGGATTACTAAGCATCCACTCATCACAAGCACTATTGTAATACTTCTTTAAGGGTCTGAAAACACTCACATCCAATGGCTGAAGTCTATAAGAACAGTGGGGAGGCAGTGTCAAAAAAATAATATTGTTCTCCTTACAGTAGCACAGGCTTGTCAGCACAAGGATTTCAGTATTATTTGAAATGTTGAAGAAATAATTGAAAGTTAGGACCTGTCATCCACCCAGACATGTAGGTTGAACCATTAGAACCCGTAAGCTCCAATCATCATGACGTGTTCTTTGTAATGCACCCTTGGGAATATGAAGAATGGAGGTATTGAGTTGCCTATGGCATTTACAGCTCTACACATTGTAACAAGATTTCCACGCTCCGCAGATGTAGCTTGGCAAACATGTTTGCACCCTTTACTTGCAATAACTTTTTCTGGTATTTGAACAGTTTGTAAATCTGTCTCGTCACAGTTGGAGACTATGTGTGCTTCAAAGTTGTATCTGAAGTAAACACTACTTAAGTTGGAAAAGAAATCTACGTTTTTCCTATTAAAACTGGTACCTCTAGATAATCTCGTGGCTTCTGGTTTCCACAGTGACAGATTATTATTTCTTACCATGTATCCCGCATCCAATCTAAGCCTGCCATTTCAGTTTCAACCCAGTTGCCTGGTACTTTGATTTTGTTGGCTATTGCAAACTGGAATGCTAATTTCCTTACACAAATTTTTGACAATCCATAATTTAGTTTCGAGCAATGAATACAATAGTCTGCTAATAACTTTTCCTCTTCAATTGTGAATAATTGAGAATCCAAACTTCTTAACATGATTAGTTGAGTAAGCATCTTCTACTGCATAACATGGCAACGATGATTTGAGAATTCCAAATTTTTTAAATATTGCCCTCAAACTGTTGAATTCCTTCAGGTGAGCAATTGCTTGTTTAATTACATCCTGCAAAAGAATGCTACGAGAAGTCTTCTTCTTGTATTTGTGAGGCATATTTATCTGCTCAGATTGGTATCTGCAACAAACCCATTGGAATTGGGATTAATAAAGCTATTTAGAATAATTATTTAGCTGTAGGGATAATGTATTTTAGAGGCCTAGAAATAAACCAAGACTAGCTCGGTCAAACGTTTATAAAAGAGCTATTGGTAAGCAAAAGAGTCCACTTTTAAATGTTTGCAAAAATATTTTTGTGTTTGATGCAGTTTGTAGGGGATGGTTTGGACAGTCGCAACCTTCTCCACATAGCTTGTCCCAATGCTCCCTCCCTATCTGTAGTTTTCTCAATGCATTGTAGTGTTTAAACCTTTAAGGTTAAAACTATAACATTGTTTCAATTTTACATTTTGCAGAGATACCTGAAGTTGTGTTTAACAGTAATTTAAACAGTATAGCTTTTATAATTTTAAGTAAGTACAAAAATATTTCATACCTCCAAACATTACTTTAGACCACTGAAATTATAAAAATGTGTTCTTCCTACTTATATGCTTCATTAGAGCAACCAATCAAATATGGCTAACATTTATACTCAAAAGAGAAATAAACAAAAAACTGCTGTCCAGTGCTACCAACATGTAGACCTGAAAATGAAATGTCCCAACCTTCCCCAAATGCATGTAGTGAGTTTTTTTACACGGTAAGCAATATAATAGCCACACATTTGACTTTTTTTTAGATAACATTTGCTAGTGGTGCGATTCCATTTTCAATTTCTACTAACAAACGCCACTTCAAATTTTGCTTACCCTCAACATATATTTACCGTTTTATAATACCTAACAGTAGTTTTAAAAACGGAAACGAAATGACTGTATTAATAATCAAACTTAAAATTATTTAAAGAGCATATTACAAATTATAAGAAAACTCCCGTTTTCCCGAACACTTCCGTCCACTTTCCAAGGAAAAATGAGGACTGGAGGAAGCAAACACAACGACTGCTTACCCTGCTGAAGGAACGCGGCAGGGTAACTCGCTTGCAAGTTTGATTCATTGCTAGTCGCTCCCGTTTGTGGAAATAAATTCTAGATAACAGCACTATGTGTGTACAATACTGGAGTTACGAAAACTCTGTTCTCGAATCGGATAGGGGAAACTCAGAATTAAAATGTGTTTAAATGTAAAGTTAAGACGAAAACTATAAAGGGTCAAATATTTCCAATAAGTATAGGGTAAGTATTGCTTACCTTGCATCTATGGAATGTTCTCCCCTAAGGGAGTGAAATGTGTTGCAGGAGTTGATGGTGAAAGAGGTTGGGTGATTTAGGAAGGGAATGGAGATGAAAATGTGCCTGGTTATACACTTGTAATTAAATAAATTTGCTCACTACTGTGTCAAAGAATATGTAGCATAAGTAACTGCATGCATGCCTGAGTAAACATTCACGACCTTGGAAGGGGCAGGCAGTCATGTGCCAGTGGGGAAGTGTCTATTTTTATATCTTTCTTGCTTCTACGTTATGCAGTAGTAGAGAAGAGAATTACAATTGTTAGCAAACAAAATTAATACAACAAACTTATTTTTCAACCACATTTAAACAAATTTTGTACCCCCCCCCCCCCCCCCACACCCCAGGTAGGTCTTTATTACCGGAGTTGTAGTGTCAAAAGTGACTGTGACTGAATAATATTTGTAGTTTAACACTATAATAGCAGATATATCTTTTATTGCTAAATACACAAGCTAATTTATGATATTTATTGTTTACTGAATATAAACTACTGTTATCAACTGTATTATTTGTTTGAAGCACCTAACTTAATCTTAAAACTGTACCATATTATACATTTGAAGCATAAACATAATCAAAAAGTGCTAACATCCAAAAATTTAACAAAGAAACTATATTTTAAATATAGGTACTTACCTAAAATTGATTTTATGATCGAAGTGACCAGTCTAGGCATATGCTACAGATTAATTCCTACTCTAGATTCATTGGCAGTGTCCTACAACTTGCCGCCCGATGAAGCTGGTTTAGCCAGCGAAACGTTGCGATTGCGCAACCACGTGGAAAATGTGTCGTCCTTCTGTGTGTGTGTGTGTGTGCGCCTGTCGACGAGTACTACACTTGTGAGTACTTGAATTATTGTCATTTTATGTAATTCTACATTCATTGTTTTATCCATGTAAAGGCATAACCATCACATTATTAAACATGTAAATTAAAGACCAAACACATACTATTACAATCTTAATGAGTATTTTCACCAAACTTATTGTGTATCCTAGTTTAATTTTTCTGAATGTTTCAATGCTGCATAAATCCTGAATGGTATCTACTTATGATTTAATGTAAGATAACATCAACCATAAATCATTCTTCTTTTCTTTGTTGTCATCATGATGTTAGTTGCTTCAGTTTTCACTAGTTCTTGCATAGGAACAATTGTCCTTCAAAAGTTTTTAACTCTGCTAACCTGTTACTTCACAAAAAATCATGCTCCACCAAATGGGTGCCAATTTCATTATAATTAATGCATATCAAACAAATTATTAACTATGTCAATTACTATTTAATTGAATGCTCAGTAAGTTACTTAGGCCCTACGATATTTTAATTTATTTCTAACACTGATTGGTGGCTATGAGCTAGGTGATTTAATGACAGATCAAGTTCAGTAGGAATGAATGCATTCACAACCTCCTGTCACATCTTGACTTTTCACAAAAATTGGGTCGCAGGAAAAGAAACCATACACGTACTCACAAGGAATTACCCTTCAATAATTTCAGGATTTCACAGACACAAAAAGCATCACTATGAAAGTATCACCTTATTTTTGTTATGATTTATGCAGTTGTCAAACCAAATTGATAACATTTTCTTCTTCAGAACATCTAAATTTATAACATGGAGGAGACATGAAGAAATTTAATTTAATTTGTGGGAAGATTGTTCATTACGCTATTATGTTAGGCAATCGTTCATATAGATAACATGAATGAAAATAAATCATACCGGAAAGCTGTCGCTCATATAACATTCCACTGTGTGTTAAGGTTGGAATAAACAGCCATTCATGAAGCTCACTAGATACGGTACTTGTTTTGCTTCCTGGTAACTGTCATCTAAATCAATCTTTTTAACAGTTTTTACATTGATGTTTCTGTTGCAGCATAGAGTAATCGTAATGCATCCTTGACTCTTGAGGATGCAGGGGCCATCTTGTACTGAAGGAGTCTTCACAGGGTCTCTTGAAACAAAGGTTATTGTACAGCCCTTCAAATACTTGGACTCTGAAAACATCTCTTCAAATCGATTGAATACTTTGTTAATTGTAATGTCAAAAGTGGCATACTTCTTTGTGGCCTTAGTTTTGGGTAGTGTTCTGTTCTATAATTTGCTCTCTCTCTACAATACTTACCTCCTCCTTTGTCTTACCCCACTTCTCCTTGCTTCTTCTTCTTCTTCGTCAGAATTTTTTTGGTTGTTTCTGCTTGACATTAAATATTTCTAAAAAGGTCTGCTGGCACTCACAAACAGCACTGCTTGAAGCATCCAACAGAGTGCTGACATGCCTTCTTGCTTTCACTCATATCTTCTATGAACAGGCATCACATGACTGGAGCCCATACAATTTACGTCTTATTCATTAAAGCTTTCCCTTCAAAAGGATGAGAATAGTTTTCTGGTCCTATTGTACAAATCACCTGATAGTCCGCTTACATTATTTACACATTTTTTCACCACAAAACTATTAATTACAAACTGTAAAATAAGAACACACATTTCTATTAAAACTGCCTGTTTTCCTAATGTGGTCAGGATTTCAGCATAGTTTATCATCTTTTGTTCAGTATGTTTACAGTATTATCTTACACTAACTTACATGTTAAGTAACTACAAAGCTGTATGTCTTCATAGAAATCTGAACTGAAATTTTTGTAAGAGACTGAATAAAGTTTACATTCATTATTTATTCATTCTGTAATATTGTTTACCGTCCATGTGGACAAACATTTTACTGTCCAAAGAATAAAAAAATTGATCCATAGCAAGATTAAAATCCTTACAGCACAGTATAAACTTCATAAAAATGATGCTGTGTAAGACTTCAGTATTAATAACATCTACACTTTCATGGTAAATTAAGGTAAAAAAAAAATCACTATTCTATTCTGCTTTATAGAGCCATTCACATCGCTTATGAAACGTCACTGCCAACTTCTGACTCCTAACAGGATACAATAAATTCAAAGTCAACGATACCAAAAAGGTCTAGCAAATTCTGATCTAATAAATAGATTCAAACTAAATCAACTGGCATTTTTAACCACAAGCGTAAAATCCAAATGAACTATTACTTAGTACCAGTTACCATAGTAAAAGCAGTTACTTGTGATAGTTTATGAAATTTATAAAATGTGAACTATCTACATTCCCTATTACAGAATGATGCAAAAGTTTTAAAAATGTCATTTTTGTGCTTTTGATTGTGCCACACTGCACTAATTTATCTGTCACATAGTCCACTGACTACACCATCACAGTACACACAGGCAGTCCATGATTCATAGAAGACGTCTGAAAATCCTATTTAATGGACACTTTGCAGTCCTAAACCTCATGCAGCCATTAACATTTCCACACAGCTGGTTACTTTATTCACGCAACAGTAAAGTGAACTACTGAGCAGTTCACAGAAACTAATAGACCTATAAACAATACACCACTCATTTTTATGTGTATAAAACAAACAGAAAGTAAATAAAATATATTTGTAGTACACAAATGTTAAACATTCCACTTGAAACACAACTTCAGTGCTTGGAACTACTACTTGTGCTTCACTGAGAATGCCAGTGTGTCCAAAGACACATCTGCAGTCTGGAAAGGCAAACCAGCTTGCCTTACCTCATTTTAACTTCAACACATGCTTCACACATTAATTAACATTTTCACAATCTTAACTTAAAGGAAGAGCAAATTAAAATAAGCTTACTACAGTTTTGGCCCTGCTAATGTTAAGTTTTCTTCCTGAAATTAAACATACTGTCTGCATACGCCAATAGTCAGTTATTACCATGCATCAGTTGTGAAGGAAGGACTGATGGTTAACGTAACTACACTCTTATCAAAATATGTGAGTTACAAGATATCAGATATACCAAACATACTTCCTGGGTTTTGTTTCATAGCTTAACATTTCCAAAAATTATTCTTCTGGCTAAATTCAACATCTGATATTTTGTAACCAGTTTAATTTATTTATTTTACTGTTTTCACTTAACATTTTTGTCTGTTATAGAGTAAAATTTACCTTCTGCAACAAAGTCCAATCTAAATCCCAGAGTCATATACCAGTATTCATCTGGATAAAGTTGGCGCCCAAGTGAGTCAAGCATATGCTATCCAGTTAGTAAAGCAGAGCCCCTGCAGTCCAAACATACCATCAATGTGAATTACGTTAGGTTAGTTTTTGTTAGCAACATCATTGGGTGGACTGGAAAATGGGTGTGGTATGGGGGAGGGGGGATGTACTTTCTAATAAGATTTATATGGTTCAAGTGCAATAACCTAGATTTCTACATTACGGGCCTACTCTTGAGATTGACACACAACCACGTTGGTTTCTTTCTCAATCTCTATGATGAAAGTCTATGATCTGTCAAGTTAATTGGTCATTCCAGTACAATTCACCAGATTTGAATTTATGTGGTTGCCGCACCATTTTTAAATAAAAAAATTTAATAAATATATGATTCCTAGATACATTGAATAACCAGAAACACAGTTGGAATATTTTTATTCATCACCATTTACGTACTTAGAGGTGTTCAGAAACAGAAATAGTGCTCTTAAAACTGCAATTGCTAAGGTATGCCATTTTTTAAATTTCTCTGCTTCTATAAATTATATCAAATTGAACCAAAAAATAATTTGTTAACCATTGTCTGTATTTTATTTTAATGTACTGGTACACTATTTTACAGCAAATGTAGTGCCAATTCTGTACTGACGAAACCATTAGGGGAAAAATTTATTTTGCCAAATGTTAATAGTTCCCAAATCTTTTCTTTGAAATTCACCTGTTTCATTATTTTTTTTACTACTTCCTCACACAGAGTAGAAAAGTAAATTCCCTATAGAGTTTGATTTGAATTAATTTGTTGACAGGAAAAAGTTCAGAATTTGGTAAATTTGTTCATTTTTTAATATTTTGAGTTGCTATATCTCAAAAAGATGTAAATTTAAAAATATGAAATTTTTTCACAGGTATCCTTAAGGTGATATTACACGATACAAGATTCCTTGAAAGCTTGTGCAAAGTCCACCATAGCAGCTGGTATATGGGCTAGTGTGGCACCAGTTATGGCATTTCCCGCCTTGTACGGCCAGATTTCATACCAGGTTTGGTAATAGGACACGTCCTATTTTTTGTGGCAGGTTCCATACCAGCTCTCGTCCATGGCCAATCACATCGCAGTTTCAGAGCGTAGGGCCTGAAACAAGTTGATGAAGAAACCGAAAAGGATGCCTCCATCTTGATTGTACATCCATGAGGTTGAAAATCCTTAAAATATACTTAAAATATGACAACGATGTGTAATATTGGCAATGATAACTTTTAATTACAATTTAAAACCTTTCTCAATCACTGACTTAAAAACATTACCTACCTACTCTATGAAAAAAATTAATTCAAATTGTTTACTTATGCGGATAATATCTTGGTACATAAAAAAAACCTACACTTTGCAACCGGTCAGTAATTTTCGTCAAAATTAAAAACATCACACTCTTACTCTAGCGACTTCAAGTCATTTTCAAGAAAATGAATGAAACTATACTAGTAAGCAATCAATTTATGTAAAAGGCGAACTGTAATACAGCAATATTAACATGTGCTAGCTAGTTTCTTCATAGGCATACACAAGTTACTAACTGGTAGAAATTCTACGAAGGGGATTCATACTTACTACAAACCACACATTGTGCACCCATCGAGGGTATAGCAAATGCTAGTACGCAAACTACTATTGTGTAATATGAATCTTCCATGCATGATGGCTCATATAGCTGCTTGTGCATCAGGGTTTGTATAAGTCTGTACAAGAACCAACTACGGCTGCAGGTATAGTGTAATATCAGCTTTAGTTAGTGTAAGCATGATTACTAAAATACATTGTGATGCTTTTCCTAGTTTTTACACAAAAAACATTAAATTAAAAATTTTTTTTCATTCTGGGATGTTAGTAGCTATCAACAGTAGCACCCAATAATATACAACTTTGCTGAAGCCACTCTCTTTACATTTCAGAACACTTTCTCTTAAAATAATAGTAACTGGTAGTTAAAGCTTGACTGTAAATTATTCCCTACTTGACTTACAGATCTATGCAATAATACTTCTAGGTGTTCTGAATATCTCCATTAGTGTGCAGTGACAGGAGTAGCAAGGACTGTAATTTGTTAACTAGAAGAATGAATGAAATAGTGAAATATGCTGCTACAGCCAAGGTCACATATGTAGATAAGATAAGTTGAGACCAGCACACTCAGCAACACTGTATGTAAAGCAGTCTGTGTGTGGGCGTCAGTCTATTTTAAAACATCCACCATTCTTGCTTGGGATAGTAATAGATTGTTCCTAGTGCTCTCAAACTCTCTACTCTGTATGTAAATTATGGAGTTTAATGTAGGAATTGGTAAAGGAATATTGTCATAAGAAAACCTTTTTGCCAGTGACAGGAAGCACATGAACTTTTGTGAATTTAGTGCCAGAGATTAGAGGCTTTTGAACATGAGAGTTCATTCAAACATATCTTCTGTGTGTAATTATCATGAAATTAAATGATTGAAGAAATATAATATATTTGGTGTCAAATGATGTGATCCATTCAAATTCCACAAACAAACAAAAAAGAGTTTAAGAGACATATCTCTGAAATTAGCAGAACAAAAGCTTATTCCTGGACACTCAATTTGCCCCACATGAAAGAGAAAAATTTTACAAAAAGACTATCGGTAAAATAATGTTGATATTGATTCATATGTAGCTCCACACGAGAAAATTTCACAAGTGAACAAAGTATGCATACTTTTTGATGTATCACCTGTGAAAATCCAATTCAGGGAAAACCAAAATATGCTGTCGAAAATAAAGTAACGAAAGTTTCTGAATCATTAAGAAAGAAACTATGTCCATAATTTGCAGTTGAACAAGGTACTTTAAAAAACTTGGAAGAATCTCCAGCAGATTTTGTAAGTTAATCAAATTATGCTACATTAATTGCAAAATTTAAAAAAAAAATGTTAACAGTGTTCAACAAATGTGTAAAATAATTAAGATTATAAGTCTGCTGCCAGTCTCTTGGTCTGCACCTAAAATTTGCAAATAATTTGATGCCACAGAGTATCTATAGTCCATTCCCGATTGGAAGCAACTTATGAAAATCAACATTTGGAAAAAAACTCTACGCATAACATGTCAACCTGTTTTTTCAATAACATATATTCCACAAATATATAACACAGTGGTTAACTTTAGAGTACTGTATTATTGAAGAAATGAAACTTTACCTTAATATCTTTTATAACTTGTAATATTTACTTCTTTTTAAATTTGAATTGACAACAGCGAGAGCAGCGACGTGTTGGCAACTGGCGGTAAGAAATAGTTCTCAGTTAAAATATTATTTTAACCTGGTTTTTTAGTATACTATTTGTAAATTAAATGGTGCCTATTGAAATACTTCAATATTTAGGTAGCCCCAATGGCAACATATCTAATTTTTACAGTTTAAAATAACAGCGGAAAATATTGTGAGTAGGCCGTAATGGTACGGTGTTGTTTTATCAAGTGAGAGCAACTTTGAAGCAACTGTTTGCTGAGCGAGGCTTGGCGCTCTCTCTCTGTCTTTGTCTCTTTCACACTCGGGAAGTTTCACTTCGTTAGTACGGGGTAAATTTGTACATGCTTTCAATTGTAGCATATTTCATACTTATTACAGCAAAATAATGATTTTTGAATTTGTAATTTACAACTGAAAAGAGATTTTAATGTTTGAATACTTATTTTAATATATTTAGATACGATGGCGGGGCAGAAACAAAGTGAGGTTGGCAGACGTGGCGAGCCATGATATGGCGCGTTGCTGTTTTACCAAACGAAGCGTAAATTATATTTACTCCGAAAAATACTTCAAATTACCACATCACGTTTGTAGACGTTGTGTATTTTAAACCTACCTAAGCAAATTTTGCAGTTGTGATAAATCAGTTTCTCCGCGGCAGTAATAAATATACTGTTACGGTGTTTTGTTAACCACTGCTTGTGAAATAGTGTGGCGCGGTGAACATTACGCTGGATCCGTGTGTGTGCGTGAGTTAAAATATTTGATGTGAACTATTTTACATTGTAAATGTGAACTGTTTTTATGATGAAGTTATTTATTTACATCCATGTCCGTTTATTTATCACAACGTTGTACCTTTGCCCTGGTGGGTGCTTGAAAAACAGTCATGTAATGTGATTTACCACCAATCCCAGACCCAATAAATTTCAATAAACCTAATACACAGTAAGTAGCAATACATATAAATATGAGCAGAATAAAAGTTATGGTAGGCTTATTTGTGTGCATGTTCACCACTATATTTTAAGTTTCTATAACAAAAAAAAAGCAACACGATTTGCGTGCTTGATTTTAATGTCGCTTTTTCGTTAGGCTAACTATTCTTTTGTTACTCGAACTGAGGCCGTCCTTTTAAAGAAATAACCCAACACATATCAACAACAAAAAAAAGTTAAATACTACAGTTCATTACCCCGCAGTTGTAACAGTGTTTAACACAGTCGCGGCAAAATACTAACGTGCATTACATGTAATGTGCTATGTCGTGGAGTACAAATATGTTAATGTAACGTAACCGTAAGAACTGTCATCAATTCAAGCATTTTTGAAACATCATAAAGCTGACCTAAATACTGTTATAGGCCTAAACTGTGAATATTTGTACGAAATAGTTTTTGAAATAGAACTAAGACAGAATTCTTTGAAAAGCTGTAAATAGTAAACAACACATTTAACAGGTATAAAAGTAGAAGTCACATTTCAATGTTTATTTTTAGGCATAGCTAAAGTATAGGAACACATATACACACGCAATGGCATGTAAACATTGATTTTGACAGATGCTACATGGCAGTCACATGGCAATGTTTGTTTATATTTGGCGGAAGGATACAAAACGGGCCTGCAAGTAGATATTTAGCAGGGTTCCGAGAAAGTTACTTCCAATGGGGAATGGACTATAGTAAGGAAGTGTCAGAAACATTTAAAGGAACATGATATATTACCCGAAATAGAAAGAAGTTCAAGAAATTCAGCGATGTTATCAAATCAGTAAAACTGTTTTATGAAAACAATGAATATAGCAGAATTTTCCCTGGCAAAAAAGATTGGGTCTAGTTTACTTCTTGATTCCAAAGACTTCTTTATAAGTGTAACATAGTTAATGACGTCAGGATGTTGGCCGTATAGTAGAATGGGTTGGTAGTAGTTGCAACGAGCAAAGTAGTAATTTACAACAGCTGAGGAATTTAGTCTTTGTAAGTTGTACATCTGTATGTTTGTTGGTATTGTATGATAGGAAAAAATGATGACTAGTTGTCCTTGCCAGCTTGTAGAGTAAGAAAGGTAGTAGTTTACGTGTTCAGTCACTTCACAGTCAGTTTTATTATACAATAGTGTGTCATAAAATGGATACATACCATATACAGTGGTAAAATTGTATACTGTATATTAAGTGAAGTGGTAGGGAATAATGTATGGAGTTAATAAAAAAAATGGTGAATAATTGTGTGGTGTACTATGTATAATTATACATGTACCATAGTGTAAACAATGTGAGCATCGTGGAATAATGAGGAATTGTGCGTCATTACGTGTTGGCAGAAAATGGATATGTTTGGTACAGGTAAGTGTTAAAACTTTAAATTACTGATGTGTGTATCTGGTGTAATTAACAGTGTTGTAGGTAGGTAATGTTAGGTCAGGATTCAGTAGCAGGTACCTAGTCTTACCATTTGTAATTATTAACTGGATATGTTTGATGTTTGTAGTGACCTGTAGAATCAGGTTGTTGTAGGTAGGTCCAGTTAGGATGTGGGGCAGTAGGGCAATGTTTAGGCAGTATTTGATACAGCTAAGCGTATAAAATAGCAGAAATTGTATTTAACTAAACGAGAAACGTGATTGTGTGTGGAAATAATCCTTTTAAGTGGCCGAAATATGCACCCATTACAGTGATTCATCAACACATAACCAGTGATAAACAAGGTGTGGCTGAAGTACTGAAAACTGTGATTCATAATTTACAGATATAAATTAGTTTACGTAGCAAATAAATAATTTATTGACTATATTTGTCTGAAATATACATCCAATACAGTGATTCGCCCACACACGACCCGTGATAAACATGGTGTGGCTGAAATACAGAAAAAAAAAAATCATCGTTTACAAATCTCATACGTTAGTTTAGGAGGCAAAATAGTGATTTATTGACTATGGTCCCTATGTGGTATTGCATTGTACACTTGGGTGAATGTACTTCCCAATATCAACGTCTATAAATGCCAAAATTGTCCCCTCCCGAAAACCCCCACATTCCTGTGGATGTCCCGTTAGATTGCCATATGTAAGGGATGGTGTAGTAGTAAGATGCATGACATCATCGACGCCATATTAGTGACATCATAAAATGTGTGTGAACATTGCAGAATCTGGTTCTACACTAATCCCAAAAGATTTTCTCTCAATTTGTCTGGAAATTGAGAACAAAGTTCACAAACAGAAGCACCTAATATTATGAAATATAAAAGAGCTACACATAGAGTTAGTGAAAGTAAAACCATCATTGAAAATAGGACTTTCCACATTTGCAGGACTACGTCCAAATTGGTGTGTCCAAAGTGGCATGCATGCAGTTTGTGTGTCTGCTATTCATGAGAATGTTAAGTTAAAGTCGCGTGGTGCCAAACTTAATGTCACTCGTAAAGAACTGTTTCACAGTATTGTATGCAATATGAGCAGTGAAGAATGTATGTTAAAGAAGTGTCCTGATGGATATGTCGTAGGAGTTACTGCAGAACTTCAGCAACGACGACCTCAATGTACAGTAGCAACAGTGGGTTACAACTGGCAATAGAGTAATTTACGTTCAATACTACAACCCCATGGTGAGTTTGTTGATAGCTTAGTGGACACATTACAAAATCTCAAAAAGCATCACTTCATTACAAAGAATCTAGCTTAGTATTAAAAAGAAAAAAGACGAACTTACTTGCAATGAATGTGTGGTTATTGGAGATATTTCAGAAAACTACACATTTGTTGTACAAGATGAACTACAACGTCACCATTGAGTAAATCAACAAAGCCACATTACATCCATTTGTGGTATATTTCTTAGAAAGTGATAAAATAACAATAAGTTTATGTTTTATATCAGATTCCTTGAAACGCACTGTCAGTGCTGTGTACAGTTTTCAAAAGAGTCTTGTTCAAGAGCTTGTAAAAATTAATTCAAAACTGAAAAAAAAATAATTTACTTATAATATGGTGCTGCTAGACAATATAAGAATCGAAAAAACTTGTGTCATCGCAAGAACAATTCTGGTGTTGTTGGTGAATGGCACTTTTTTGCTGCATTACATGGCAAAGGACCTTGTGATGGTATCGGCAGCACTGTGAAATATCTAGTGGCTAAAGCCAGCTTGCAGCGAACACGTGGAAATCCCATACTATCTGTGGCTGAAATGTAGGCCTACTCCCTCTGCACTGAAAATATCAAAGGCATAAATTTAATTCTCATTGGTAGTTCCATTATAACAAACATTGAGACAGACATATCACCCAGATTTAATGATGCTGCAGCCACACCTGGAACACTGCTTTGTCCACTTGATAAATACAAGATTTCCACATCTTTGGTTTCTGGAATGGCATTACACAATGTGTTTGTAGTACTGAAACATTTGTGGAACCCATAGATACACCACCTGTGTAGGTGGAACCCATAGATACACCACAACCTATTACCTGTATTACCTGCTATATGATGACAAATTGTTGCTTGGAGTTGTGAGAGAGACATTACGACTATAAAGAGTTTTATACATACATAATTGTTTCATCCACAGCCACTTGCCACACAATAATTTTGTGCGTCATTCCATGTTGACTCAACCAATATAAATATGATTTCAATGTTTACTATCACTATCAGTGAAATTCATATGGCAACTTGTATTCATAAAGAGAATTTTACACCACTTTTTTAGAACTTTTCTGCATTTATTTTCTGACTTATAACTATTATAAAATGTTAAAAACTGCAAAAAAAAATGGATTTGGATCTTCATTCAAATGCCACTAGCTCAGCTCTCAATGCAGTTGCATATCTGGATGAAGCTTGTTTGAAAGCTCTTGAACTAAGTTTTCATTTAATGTCACATAATATGATTGAAGTAGTTTTTTTTTTTATTTTGAAATATATATATATATATATATATATATATATTTATATATAATGTATCATACTTTTAGGTATACAGGGGAACCACAATTTGACCGACATACATCGGCAGTGTATTCTACAGCTCATTAGCAACGAAAAAGTAATATACATTAATGGACTACACAGTCCCAGTACCGAGTTACAGGGACGGACGTGCAAGGAACACACATAGATGCTGTGGAAAAACCTGTCCATTGATGTGACGACAGGACAGGTGAAAGACACACATACACACAGTTCACAAAGTGTCCCATTAAACCACACGCAGGCAACAGCGTCTGGAGGCCGGCATGGCCTGCCAGTGTTGGTGTTACAAGGGGAGGAGACGCACCATGCCAGGACTGTTTACACGAGCACAATATGCGGACATGGTGTACATGTACAGATTCTGTGACGGCAATGGACATTGTGTGGCGGTGGAGTATCGTCGGTGATTCCCGGCCCGCCGAGCTCCACATCATACAACGTTCGCCAAGGTGTACCAGTGTTGAGGGAGACAGAAGCCTGTCCATGACGAACACAGGAGCATGAATATCGCCGGCGTGATGTGGCTGTATTGGACGAGATCGCAGAAGAACCACATACCAGCATACGTACGATTGCACAGACAGGGATGTCACCAACGCAGGTATGGCGGATATTACGCACCGACTGCCTACACCCCTACCACCTGCAAACAGTGCAACACCTGCAGCCCCAGGATCACACCCCCTGTCAGCAACATTCACGCATCAGGGCATCACGAACAGCTGCAATGAGCACATGTGGGCACACAACAATCCGTACTATGTTATGGAAATCAATTTCCAGGAAAGTTACGCACAGACCTACCTCACATGCAGAGGCAATGCTACTTGATGCAACGCGTCGCAACCTGCGTACAGATGGACGGTGCACATTCTGAGCAGCTGGTGTGCGCCACTCCACATTCTTGTAGTCCAATGTAATAATGGTGTTCCATAAGGCTACGTGTGTTGTATTTCACATTTGCCTATGTAACTCGGTACTAGAGCTGTGTAGCCCATTTCTCTATATGAATGTTTTGTTGCCAATGAGCTTTAGAATACACTGCCAACATGTCTGTCGAATTGCGGAACATCCTGTATATTCTGAAAATATAATAGAGGGACCATTATGGGAGCAGAAGGAACTACTTTTAAATACTATCAGTATGTACAGTTTCATTACTCACATATGTATATATGTACTGAGAGGATACAGGCTACAATGCATGTTTTCTGTGTATGCTTTTCTAGGACAATTTAGTTGTGACAGTCTGTGTTTCTTCTCTGCTGACCGTGTACACTCTTCCATTTGTTGTCAGAGGATCAACTCGAGTGAGGATGAAATATCCTTGTGCACAGGAAGAATGTCAGCTACTTCAGGATACTTGTAGGATGGAGAAGGTCCACTTGGGTGTAAAAAAACTCACTTTAATCTCTTGTCTCTCTTCACATGAGTCTAAATCACATCCTAACCACCACTACTGATTGTACTTAAAGGTGACAAACCCCACGACGTCTGAAATATAGATTAACAAGCACTTTCTGTTTGGTTGTAGGAATAAATGAGTGAAGCTTCTGGGGACCAACAATTACTTTAGCAGAATATATCCTCTTCAACAAAAAAACTTCTCATTTTGATGTTCTATGATAGAACTGTACGTTAAGTGCATCGAAGAGATATTCTGTTTTGCCCAAACATACAATTGCCTAGTCATTATTTGGTCATTAAAAACCTCATGAAGACTCTCTCTTTCAGCAAATCTCTTCAAAGTTCCACCTGTGCCATCACTCATCACTCATGCTCTTGCAACGAGACGTAGCGGAGAAATGCCTCTCTCAGCTTCCATTCCGGAATCTTGTTCATGTAGGCACAATTTGAGGAAAATCAGCTTGTTTTTGTACTAGGACCCAGCACTATCAGAGAAGAGAGAAGTTTATATATATATGCTGGAAGTAAAAGAAACTCACTAGATGATGCTGAAATAGATAAACTGCAACAGTGTCATGGACTTGACATTCTGAGATTACAACAAAGCTAATGTGCTGTAACATTTTAGTTTCTGCATCATGCGGAATAAATTGAAAATGGATGGATGGATGGTTTCCTGTGCATTGTTCCAATGAAATCCCTGTACAGCATCTTGTAGAATAAAAGAATAATATTATGCAAAATCACATAGAACAGTATATTCATTTTCTTTCCGTGTTTCTTTTACGTGACTTAAAAATGATGACAGCTTCTTTGCAATAAAGGAATGCCTCAAAAGTTTGGAAAGGGACTCAAGGAAGGTTGTAATGAATTCCTCGCATGATTTTCTAAAACTGTTTGTTTATCCACATTGCTTATAGGTGACATTGTATACACTGTTTAATTCAAAACTTTACTCCAGCCTTCTCTTCAAGTTACGTGTTCCAGGACATGCTGAGAAACCCATCAAGTAGCAAGCCTTTGTAAGGCTATTACAGATAATGGAATCTAGGACATCTTTGTATGTTTTCAAAAGCTTGTCTGAACATTCAGTGATATCTGGGAATCTGCATCAACTTGGTATTCTGATGAGTGGTGCACAGATGCTCTCGCTTGCACGTACACACTCTCTGTGTCCCTACTAGAACACAATGTTTCGGCATCAGTTCACAAAACTTTGAGAACCCTACTTTACCTAGGGATATTTCTCTTTAAAAAAGGAAAATAACTCGTGCAAAATGCTCATGTTTACAAGTATCCTGAAGTAGCTGACATTCTTCCTGTGCACAAGGATATATCATCCTCACTCGAGTTGATCCTCTGACAACAAATGGAAGAGTGTACATGGTCAGCAGAGAAGAAACACAGACTGTCACAACTAAATTGTTCTAGAAAAGCATACACAGAAAACATGCATTGTAGCCTGTATCCTCTCAGTACATACGTACATATGTGAGTAATGAAACTGTACGTAAAGATAGTAATAAAAATTAGCTCCTTCTAATCCCATAATGATCCGACTCGAAAATGTTCAGAATATATACCTAAAAGTAAGAAATATAAAATGTTTTTTTTTTTCCTTCAGAATTTTCAGAAAACTAGGCCCACTGTATTTTTTAAATTTACATTATTTTAATGACCTTGATTTACGATTTTTAACCCACCTTATTGTGCGACAAACAAGACTTCATACAGATCTGTAACTTCATTGGGAGCCAAACAAGTGACATTTGAATGAAAACTTAAAACCATTTTTTTTTTTTTTTTTTTTTTTGCCATTTTTGACCATTTATAAGTTATAAGTCATAAAGTAGAAAAAAAAAAAAGTGTAAAATCATTTTATGCTTATTAGTTACCCTCCGAATTTAATTGGAATCTGTGTTGGTAAGACTGTAAGGATGGTTGATTTGACATGGAATGAACCTTGTGTGGGTTTGTAGGCAAGACATTTTAAAATTCTGTCACCTTTGCAACTAACCACACCATAAAAAAAGAAACAAGTCTCAGCGTATCAGAAACCTAAGTATGCATTGAATTTCATAAGCATGTATGTGCACATTCAGTAAAGACTTCAATAGCCTACCTGCAGTTCAATTGTGCACACCAGTACAGCTGTTTTCTTAACTTGCGGGTACCATTCCTAACTACACTGATCTGGAAGTAAACATAGGATATATTTGTTTGTTAAATTTCCACCCATTAATATGATTTATAATGAAATGAGTTGTGAAAATATACAACCAATGTATTACCAATTACTTTAAACATATGCCCAAAAGCATTTTTGTATAATGCTGTAAAAATCTCAAGCCTCAGCAATGTTATGAAGTTTTGTGTACCACTGTTACTGTGCAGCCAGAATTTAAAAAAATGTAAAATTGAATGTTTTTGTTGTTTTAAAACTAGGCAAAACACCACAATGAAATTTGGTAATCATGCTAACACGAACAAAGGCTTCCTGTGAAAAAAATTTCAGATTTTTAAACACACATCTTTTTGAGATATAGCAACTCACAAAATTACTGAATTCAAAACTTTTTCCTGTCGAAAAAATAAATTCAAATTAAACTCCCTGAGGAATTTCATTACTACCCTATGTGAGGAAATAGTAGAATAATAATGAAACTGGTAAATTACAAATTAATGGTTTTGGGAACTATTAAAATATGACAAAATTACATTTATTACCAATGTTTTGTCAGTACAAAATTAGCACTACATATACAATAAAACAGTTTACCAATACATTAAAATTAAGTACAGACAATGGTAAAGCAATAATTGTTTGGTTCACATTGATATCATTTATAGAAGCAATTAAAAGAACTTTGTAACTGCAGTTTTCAGGGCACCTTCTCCTCTTCTAAACACCCCAGTGAGTTAACTGTGATTAATACAAATTATCCAAATGTGTTTATCGCCACTTTATATTTTTAAGAATCACACCTATTAATGTCAAGTTTTGAGAATGGAGCTGCAACCACTCCCTGGCGAGATCTACTGGAATTAATCTTAAGGCGAAGCTGATTTTGAACTGGGGTTCCTTTGCTAATTAATTGTCTTGCCGAGGGGGCGGGGTTTGGGGTTTCTTCTTTTATAATAAATAAGCAGACACTGCCATGACGGCTTGCCTGTAACATGACGCGCTGTTCTCGTTCACGTGTACATGCCATAGTGGGACACGTGCACCTCTGGGATTTTTATTATATTTTGTTGTTTCGGGGGATTTTAATGCAGAATGCCGCAACACCGAACACCAACTTCACATAGTTCCACTGTGTTATAATACAACAAAACATACTCAGAATAAGACACCTTCAAATGTTCAAAATGAAAGAAAGTGCGAGGCACATCTAAACGCAGTAATATTACTGAAACACACAGCAATTAGCAAAAACTGTACATGTTTTAAGCATGAAGATCATTTCGTATGAGTAGGTTTTCTAATTCTAATTGGACTGATATAATTTGTAACACATTAATGTTTATTTTAAAGGCAGTACCCGTACGGCTACGAGAGATTGCTGCTACGTTTCACAAAAACTTGTGTGGTATACATTATAACATTGGGATGTACGTTTGTAGGTAGGCTTCCTTTAGTATTACAATACAAAAATAGTTTTGTAAGAACACAATAAAAATAATTGTTATTTTTTAAACTTGTTTTACATTTTTTAGGCTATATGCACCTGCTTAAGCCTGCTACAGGCCTTAATTCAAAACAATTCTGGAATAATAAAACTCATATTATGCTAACTCGTAAGGTTTATCAGTTTTTAGGACGGTAATTCTTAATAATAGGGGTTTTGTCAAAATCCGGAAAAATTATACCTGGATATGTTAGATATTATTGGTAATCATAATTACTAGGAATTTTGGAGGGGCATAAAGTAGTTTTCTGTAAAAAAAAAAAAAAAAAAAAAAAAAAAAATGTGATAGGAGGGTTATCAAGATTGCTGTGTTTATGTTATAAAACACATATAATTTATGTTCAATAAATTTTTATATCAGGTCGCTGAATTGTTTTACATGTAAGAATACAGTTTGTAACAAATATTTAAAGGGGAAATGTCACCTACGGGCTATATTAATGGAGTGGCTCTCAGGTTATACAGGTAAACAACACATCAAAGAGTGTCGGGTAATTCTGGGGAATAACTCAAGGCTTACCTTGTCTATATTCACGAGAGGAGTGTACTGCATAATGGATAACTAGTAGAATGAAAGAAATACATATTGTTCAACAAACACTATAGTTTCCGAGATTGTGTTTATACACAATGTGCATCGCCATTAGACTGTAATCAATGACCAATGGTTGAAGAGCAGTACCTAGCATTTGTGACGACATCACTGTGCAATGTGGTAATTGTCAGAACTAAGCTAATGACGGATTTTAATGACCGTACGTGTTTCGAACAGTGTGTGGAAGCTAGTTTTTAATACCATTCATTCAGTTAGACACGTTAAATCAAATAATCATGTGAAAATAGGAGAGTTTGTGTGCTAATATATACAGAGTTATTTAATATTTGTTCGGTAATGTGAGAGTGCTGGAAAGTGGTCAAAAAGGGTACACATTGTGTTGTGTATACAACGTAGTACTATGTATTGGGTGAGTAACGTAATTACTTTGGCAATTCTGAAGAATGGCTGCTTTTTCAAAAATTAAAAAAATCTTGGAAAGTAGTATATTTCCACTCTACTAATTAAACAATACACAAATTCACTGGGGACATCAAAATTTGATCAATAGAAAGCCCCAAAACAGTAGTGAGAGGGCTACGATTATAATGGAAATTATGGGGTAAAACAAGTGAAACATGTGTACGTAGGCCTAGTATAATATTTATTCATGAATATATGATATAAATTGCAAAAAGACTGTACAAGCATAGCCAAACATTACGCACCCAGCCAGAGTCTCAGCGCCAGTAAGGGAGTAAATCCACAAAACTGTGATTCCAGCTGCGCCTGCAAAGCTTGGAGTTTCTCCACCAATGATTTTCATGTGTAGCCCACTGGAAAACAATGTGTACGTGTGTTTTGCAATTTAACCTTTTTTCATGAGATTTGTAATATTATTGTAATATTGCTTCATGAAAACATGTTTAATTGCAAAAAATTCTAACTGAACATTACTTAAATTGACAACATTATTAATACAGTTTAGAAATACAATAGTGGAGTGGACTGTGAGCTGGAGGGAAATTTTGGGGTAAAATTTTATGATGCAAACGTACATATTTTTTATTCGTTTTATCCCACAATTTCCCTGATCGTCATAGCCCCCCCCCTCCTCCTCTATCATATTTATAGCTTGTATTGGTAATATTGTCCATTTAGGTAATGTTCGGTTAAGTCTTTTTGTAATTTAACGTATTTTCATGAATAAATATTACATTATGTACATATTTTTTACTTGTTTTACCCCACAATTATCCTGATCTTCATAGCCCTCCCCACTATCATTTTTGGGGTTTCTATTGGTCAAATGATGATGCCCCTAGTAAATTTGTGTTTTGTGTAATTAGTAGAGTGCAATTATACCACTTTGAGATTTTTTCCTTCAGAAAAGCCCCTATTCTTAAGAATTACCTTTTGGACTAATTTCACAATACTAGAATACCAAAATAACATTATAACTAAAGCCTAGTACACATGGGCATCTTTCTTGTACAAGAAAGTGAAAATAAAGGTGAACAAGAAATTGAAAACTAAAGTGTCTACTAGCTGATGTGCACAGAATTGTATGACACTAGCGACCCGCCCCGGGTTCGCACAGGTGCAATTAAGATTAAAAAACTGCTTAACCCGGCATTAATTAGGTTGGGTAAACTCTCCTAAAGCATTAAAAAAAAGCACATTATAATTTAATAATTAATTAAATAATTTATAATTTAAAGTTTTTTTGCTATTTTTATTTGATATTTTTTTACTTTCTTATAATTTTTCATATTAATATACATTATATTACAATGCAATTTATCTGAGATAGAAGTATTTAATATGTTATTGGCTAAGACATTCTCTGTAGACAATGTTTGACGTCCTGTTATTGTTTGGTAGCAAAATGTACTGTTTCTCGGGACTTCCAACTCGTGATAAACCAACATATAGTTGGCCATGAGAAAAACACTCTTTTCGTAGGTCGGTTCCAACCAAAGAGAAAGTTTGACCCTGGGACTTATTAATAGTAATCGCGAACAAAGTTTTTACGGGAAATTGCAACCGTTTGAAAGATATTGGCAAATCCATGGGAATCCTCGGGATGTTTGCCAGCTGGCCGGCTGCTGGACCGGTGAGGATGGTCGCGACAATCAAATTTTCTTGCAAGTCTTTAATGAGCAATCTTGTGCCATTACACATGTTAGGAGGGCTTATATTCATTAAAAGCATGAGGAGTACCGACTTTTAATGATAATTCGCGAGGTGGCAAGCCAGAAAGATTAAGCGAATTTAGAAAATCTTGAGGAAAGTGGACGACATCGTCAACATTGGTGACTGTGTCAATCGACTTATAGGGTTTGACTTGGCCGGGAACTCTTTGTATAATGAGATTGTTGATTTCATTGACAGTGTCGTTCCTAGGCGATACTATTGCCCTGGAACACAACCAGTGAAAGTCTCTTCTAGTAAATTTTCGAGGCCCAGATATACTGCTTCTATAAGATGCTGCAGACTGTGGACTGTCTGACCTAATGTCTCATTTAAAATGATTTCAGCAGAATTAGTGCCCAAATTTAGAGAAGGAAAAACTCCTCCAAGTCTGAGCAATTATTGTGGGAAATCTTTATGCGTGTCTCCACCAAGATAGGCTCTCGTATTCATTCGCAAATTTAGGTGTTGAATAGAACTCCATAAGCGAGATGATTTAAGACATGCTTTGATGATATCTGCACGCGTCCCTTTTGTAACTACAGGGAGTGTCTGCCGAAAATCCCCAGCAAACACAAAAGTAACTCCCCCCATAATGGCAGTAGAGCTTCTAAGGTTGGCGCCGTACGCAGCACGTTTTATTTTCCGAATCTGTCCGTCCTGCAAAGCCGTAGTACATTATTTTGTTCTATCATCAATAGTTTTCGCAGCGCACGCAATGTAAGGAATTTTAAAGGTAATTTATTTACACTTTGGGTTACATTATTGGAGTTTTAGTAGGGATCCCCATTGATTTTTAAAATAAAATATAGCCTATGACACTCCGTGATAACGTAGCATTCTACTGGTGAAAGAATTTTTAAAATTGGATGAGTAGTTTCAAAGATTACCTCCTACATCCAAACACACAAAGCTACAAACACTGCCTCTTTATAATATTAGTATAGATACACAAATGTAGAAAATGTAAAATTACTCACAAAAAAAAAAAAAAAAGACAAACCTCTTTACTTTTTAAAATTCATACCCATAATTATTGATGACAGTGAGACTATTAAACATTTTAATGGATTAAAAACTTTAACATCTCTGCTTATTGCCAGTATCAACAAAATATATGTTTTGTTTACATTTGACTTATAAGAAAGATGGCAAAAAATAGGATCATCCCTATACGGCACTAGCTAGTACACACGCTCGTGTGTGCTAGTAAGTAGCATACTCTGCGGCCGTTCACACTATGTAAGTCGGAGTGTACAAGAAAGATGCCCGTGTGTACTAGGCTTCAGGTGAGGAAATAAAATGTTTATGTTAAGTGTTCCAAAATAAGGCCTGCCATTTTTGAGAGGAATGTATTTATAAGAAAAAAATCAAATTAGGTATAAAATAATAAATTTAAGGTGTAACAGATATCCTATGAAATATCCCTGCTGCTCTGTTTCTCATGGTTCTCCCAGCTATTGACTTTGTTAGGGTATTTAAGATTAGTATAAGTCCAGGTGTCACTTTCTGGGTGGCGTTCCCAACCTACAACACAGCCACTTCGCTTATAATTGTTTTTTAACTCCAAGGACAGGCTAATGAATAAAAATTGGTAAAATTTCAGATTACTGGCTTTTATTGAAAATATGGAAAACAATCTCGGAAAGTAGTATAATTCCACTCTACTAATTACAAAGAACACAAATTTATTAGGGGCATTAACATTTGATTAATAGAATAACCAAAAACTATAAAGAGGGGGGGGGGGGCTATGAAGATCAGGGAAATTGCCAGGTAAAAAAATTTGTTTTATATAACAATTTTGCCCCTCGATTTCCTTCCAGTTCATAGTCCTCCTCACTATCATATTTCTAGATTGCATTGGTAATATTGTCAATATAGGAAATGTTCAGTTCAAACGTTTTGCAACTAAACATGTTTTCATGTTACAATATTACGATAATATTACAAATAGGACAAAAAAATGTTACATTACAAAATACACACATTATTTCTCAGTTCAAATGGGCTAAACATGAAATCACTTATGCAGAAACTCCAAACTTTGCTGATGTGTGATGCTTCGTGTCACCACAAAAACAAAATTTCCGGCAAGGTTGAATCACTTTTTTGGCGCTGGGACTCTGGCTCAGTGCATAATGTTTGGCTACACTTGTACAGTTTTTACACACAATTTGACATATTTACGTGAATAAGTATTGCATTATGTAGGCCTATATATGTTTCACTCGTTCTACCCCACAATATCCCTGATCTTCGAAAACCCTCTCCACTATCATTTTTGAAGTTTCTATTGGCCAAATGACTATGTGCCTGATCAATTAGTGTTCTGTGTAATTAGTAGAATGGAATTATACCACTTTCCGAGATCATTTTTTTTCCGAACAAGCCCCTATTTCTAAGAATTACCAAAATAATGATGTTACCCAAACAATAGTACCAATACTACGTTATATCCAAGACTTTCCAAACACATTCACATCATCAAAACAAATATTGTAGGCCTAATTTAGATAACTTCATGTATGTATTAGCACAGAAACTCATATCTTCACACAATTATTGAATTTAACACGTCTAAATGAATTAATTGCATTTAAAACTCACTTTCACTCACTGTTCTACACACCTATGACTTTCATCCATCCACCATTTCTAAAAATTCCCACAATGCACTGTGACGTAAATGACTTAAAACGCAAGTGCTCTCCAACCATTGGTCACAGAATGCAGTGTAATGTGTAATGGTGACGTATGTTGGGCACAAACACCATCTCGGAACCTATTCATGTATGTTGTATTATATGTATATTTTTTATTCTACTAGTTATATATTGCATAGTACACTCCTCTCATGAATATAGACAAGGTAAGCCTTGAGTAATTAACCCGAATTACATAATTTTACAACACTGTTTGATACCTGTACAACCTCAGCATTGTGGCATAAATATGCCCCGTAAATGAGGTTTCACACATTAAAGATTCATTGCAAACAGTATTCTTACATGTAATACAATTCGGCGACCCTATATAAATATATTCTATTTAAATTATATGCATTTTATAGCATAAACACAACAATCTTGATAACCCTCCTCCTATCACATTTTACTATTATTTTTTTACAGAAACCTACTCAAAGCCCTGCCAAAATTCCTAGTAATTATGATTACTGATAATCATATCTAACATATCGAGATATCATTTTTTTTATTTTCGAAAAGCACCTATTCTGGTATTTTACCCTGACTTAGTTATTACGAGGCAAACCAACTTTACAAAAAATGCACATGCATACATTTACTAACTTCAACATACATATTTGTGACTATGTTATTCACAACAATACCTACTATGTACTTCGCTCATGTGAGCATCACATTTACAGCATCCGAGTGTTAAAAAAATTAATATAGGCCTACAAATTCCTGCGAATATGTACTTATTTGGTTTTAAATTATTGGGAAACAAATTGGCTGGATAGATTTTACAAAAGCAAACTAGTGTGTGTGTTCGAATTCGTTAAGTTCAGATCTGAGGGCAAGTGAGCCTTAATTCGGACATAACCTAGGGGAGCAACCAAATTTTGCATTGAAGGCGATTCAAAAAACATTAACTTGAAAATATGAAACTGCTAACGCAATTAGAGATCATTTTTGTGAAAGTTACAGTTGTTTATGTAGGCTACATTCTGAATAAAAATTTTGGGCAAATACAATTTGGAGAGAATGCAATAGTAAGCTAAAGAAGTACGGTAGGCTAGTCAAATGCACTCTCAACAAGATGAGCTTACTCAAGTGAAGGAAGCGAGGACACAAGGGTTAAGAGAGCATCATAACATTTTGGAAACAAGTATGATTTTTCCACAACCGGCATACACTAACTTACATCAGTTTTAAGAAGAGTGGTAATAACTACAAACCAACTAACTGAATAAATAAGTAACTATGCCTAGCAAAGGGACAGCGGTATGCCCAATTACTACAATACGTAATGCACAATATTCTTTTCAATCGTCCTCTACATAATAAACTACTTGTGAAAGCCTGCCTGCAAGTCTACTGATGTGAGCACCAGTACCTCATACATACAAGTGCAATACACAACTGGCGAGAGCACAATATGCAGAAGAAGACAAATATATTTTACTCACTGTATTTGTATTCCTCAAGTCTTCACCTACAACACAATAGTCTGAGGGTCTAGGGCATTTCGACACCATATCAAGTTATACTATATTTATTGTATTGCAGTTGTTGAAAACTTTCTGTGGGATATATTATCTCTTTTCTCATGAATACATAACAGAACTGAAAACTGCAGTAAAATGTCAACAGTTATCCTTATCAACATTAAATGAGTTACTGTTTATAAACAAACACCCGCTGTAGGAAATGATGCTTTACTGCAGTTTGCAAAGTCTTGCGAAGTGAAAAGAACACCAGGAAATTATTTTTAAGTAGCAACTTCCCTCTTAAAGAAATCTGCTTCTAACCATAATAAAATTTCGACTAGACCCACCGAATAAGCCATAGCCTATTCACACCGACGTAAACACGACCATTCTTGATTTTCAAAGTTTCATTTCACCATTCTCTAAAATGTTCTCAATAAGGAATTTATAAATTGCATTACACGTTTAAATCCTGAGGAAAATTACTGCAGTGATTTTTATTTTCCGTTATAACTCCAATTACATTACGCACATTAACAACTTCATGTTACCGTAGTACATCCACATTCATAACGATCACAAAAACTCAGCTTCAAATGTCAACAATTTGTATAAATAAAATTCACGACGTAAAATTTCTCTCCATAAAAAATATTAATCTATTAAATTATTTGAATAGTATGAATTTTTATACTGTCAAAAAGAAAATAAAGTAAAACGTTTGTACAATTTATGTTCGACAGTAATATCCTCCATAAAATTAAGATGCAAAATTAAAGTCTTTCCGTTCAAGGCGACTCCGTGAAGTTTATTGGGACCTACCGTCGAACATTACAATTTTGCCGGAAAAATTGCTAGCACTAGACGTGTGTTGAGTCTCCCGCCTCATACACCTTTCGCCCAGCCTAGCACCGAAGCCCACAATACTAACAACACACACAGTGCCAAATTCGTGTGAGTGATGCGCCCGTGCACATAGTGCAAAACCAGGGTAAACTGCAAGCTAGTGCAAGTTAGTGCACAGAGTGTCAGGTGCAGCACCGAGCACGTGGGTGCCAACGAAAATAGGGCCAAGTTAAAAAGAGCTTAAGACTGGTACTCTGGAACGTTCCTAACGGAATACGCATTAACTTACGCCCTTATATGAGCCTTATTTTAATTAAAGACAATAAAGCATAGGTATAGTGTTTTATATTTTCCACCTCATTTGTTTACATTGTTCAAGTCAGTCATTGCAAGAGTGTTGTGTTTTATTTGTTAGTTTAAAATGTTTTGTAAATTTGTTATGATTCATTTTGAGCAGTTTAGATTTTATTTATGAACGTGCGAGAGTTGTTTTGTGGATGGTAGAAAATAGGGCCCACTTGGCGCACTCCCCCAACTCCGAGCGGTAAGTGCGCCAAGCCAGTCAAATAGTTAGCGTCTGACACTGGCGAGGGCATGGCTGCGTCGTGCGTGTTCAACGGTATTCACGTTTGCAACTGATCATTTTAACTACAATAGACTTTAAATCACTCTGGAACAGTTTACTTAAGCCGCCAGAATGCCTGCCCTCTCCCCCTGTGGTTTTGCACCACCCAATGAGACTTTAAACTACTATTATTCTTGTTGACCACATGTGTGTCTTTTCTCTGTATCGCCCTGCTAGTGGGCTGAACACAGCTTAAGTGTAAGTTTTCTCGACTGGGAAGTTTAAATAACAGGCATTGAGAAACATGTGAAACAGGACTTTGAGGTGTTCTCGTTTGTCTGGCCGCAAGGTTCTTCAGCGCACAGGCCCTCAGAATACCCGCAATTTTCTATGCAAGCGTTTAGTGTTTCATGTTTATTATTATTGCAAGTTTACCATATTTTAGGGTGTGTGGACCAGCTAATAGGCCACCCGGCAGTGCCGATAATTGTCACATAATAAGGCATAGCACCCGCAAAGAGGTTGCCGAAGGGAGATTAGTAAAACTTATTAAACATCAACAGGAAGGAATCAGCGAAGCATTGTGGATTTCTACACCCTGGGTCTTCCGCTATGTGGCCCGAAGACAGAAGAGTCAGCTCTACCAACATTGACACTGCTGGGACAGTGTCTGGCGCCCTGGGTAATACATATATATTCTAACCTCAAGCTTTACAGCACACCAATTTCCCTTCGCCCGTCCATTGTCCAGCCACACAACATCGAATTGTCGCCCTTCTGTGGGGCGTAAAATCCATTATGCTGATTCCCAGAAAATTCACCCATCAAAATGTGTTCATTTTCCCATGTTCGACCTTGCACATTCTTGTTCTAACACTTGGATACCCGCACCGGGGGCAATAATGAAGGAAGGAACCAACAGCAGCGTCGGGATGCCTTCCGGACGCCTGGAAGATGCCGGGAAGCGTGCAACGTGGATTACAAGGAAAATCACGCGAAATACGGAAGTTGGCCACCATTACTGCGAAACTGGCGAGAACGCGCTGAAGGGGGACAAAGGAGAGCATGTGACATCACCCCAAACCACCACCCACTTCACACAGGGCAGCTGCAGATCGATCGGGCAGACTCGCAAATGAGAGGGACAGCCATGGGAGGGGAAGTTGCTTCTCCTAATCCGCTGCGTCATGCTCCGGTACGGCGCAATCATGCCACGTAAACTTGTGTTTACTAACATGTCGGGATAGACTCAGCTTAGTGCAATGTCACCGCTCTATCTGCGGTACTTATGCATTAGCGAAGTATGAATTAGGTACATAACAGTAGACGACTATTGCAGATCTTGGCGCAGCACAATAATTTAACTAAAATTCACGCAAAATTCTCACTTTCAAGCATCAATTTTTCAATCTCTTCTGAAAACCTAATTCATCTCATCAATCTCACCCCAAAATCAAGATCATTTGTCCCAAATGTTCATTCTCAATTAAGCACACTTTAAGAAAATAGTTTGTTCACTCTTTGATCAGTGGTCCATTTTCAGGATGAATGATGCTGAAAATATGGTCAATAAGGTAAATATTTACACTTATTTCGAAAGCTAAATCAATCAGTCAAAAATAATATCACAAGAAAACTATGAAAATTCTTGAAATTTCATCAAAAATATGATGATTTAGCTTGAAAATTAGTCTTTAAAGAACCACACACAAAGAGTGACCACAGAATGAAAATTAATTTTGGTTTTGACCTTAAATATGGTAGATTTAGTATTGCGTTTTGAAAATTTTTGATGAGGAATTAGAAATATGTTTGAATTTAGTGTGGAATTGGTTCAATTTTAGTTAAATTATTGACTTGCACCAAGATCTACTGATTTACAAAAAAATGTGTACATATAAACACATTTGCCCATTAAAAAAAACTCCAAGGTTTACGAGCAAGCTAATGCCGATGCCAGGGACCTTATGTTTTTGGAGTTTACAGATATATGCCAGGGACTATATTTTATATTTTTTTGGCCATATTTAGCACCAGAAAACTCCATTTGGAGAAACCCATCACCTAATCCACTGGCAAGCCTTTTTTATTATTTTTTTTGGTGGATAGGTGATGGATTTTTTATTTTATTTTTTGCTTGTAGTCTCTCATATGCCGCAGGCGCCTTGCACCAAATGAGAACTACACACAATATTTTTTTCGGATCAATACTCATATACAGAATATATGAGCAAGGGCAATTAAAATTTGTTTTCTCCAAATTTTGAATGGTTTGGTGATAATTTAATTGTGTGGGTGCTTTTTCACACAATTAAATTATCCTCTCAACTGGAGATCGAACATCGAATTTCGAGTGACAAACCAAGCACCCGACAATTGAGCCAAAGTGGCTGGCTGAGTGAGGCGCTGTTAAAAATGCTGCATGTGGAGATCTACAAGATTAATAATGTGAGTTCGATTCTTGGTGAGGAAATAATTTTATTCACACTTGCAGCCACGACTCACAGTGTGTTCTCTGTGAGGAGATAATTTTCCGCATCTTTGTGGTAGCACTCATCGAAAGCCATCCAGCCGAGATATCAGCACAGCCTGATAACATGTTTCCTGTGACTGCGAGAGTTTGCAGAGGCCAGATACACACTGCAAAATTACTTCGTCCTGTCGCTGACAGAGTGTGCAGCAGTCCATTGTGACCTCCTAGAGCAGATATGCTTTTTTTTTTTCACTACAAGAGTACGTTCTAGTTTAGTTGTTGAGAGAAGATAAGCCTTTTTCTATCACTATGAGAATGCGCTGCAGTTCAGTAAATGAAGAAGATAAGATAATTTGTAAAAGTTATTGCTAGCCGTAGCTGCGCAACTTCACAAATATTGATTTCTCAAGAGAGAGTTAAGATAAGAAAATTTTTATTTGAGTTCTTTACTAAAATGTAATGTTAAAAACCCATAATTTTCGTCCCAGCATTTCGCACATCTCTCTTTAAATTTTTCAAAACTCATGTCTCCACCAACAAAATCATTATAAATATGTTTAAATAGGCGTTGTCTTGTCTAAAAATGCACAAAAAATTTGTGTTATCTCGTACTAATTTCTTCGGGACTTTGTAATATGTCTGCCCAAGATAAAATCCATCAATACTTTTATGTCGACTCCTAGTAAAATATTCGCGGACTACATCTTGCTCATCGAAAATCACATCATCAAAAATTATGAGAGAATTATTTTCACATTGATCTAATGAAACCATTTCACCATTGCTACTTAAAAATAAGCCATTTTTTCATTAAATTTTTTCCATATCATTTCAAAATCATCTTTTAATTGAATATATTTTGGTTGATTCAAACTTTCAGAGCAAACAGAGTTTATTAAAATTTAGCCATCTTGTCTTATAGATAAATTAATCCATAGATTCATCTTACCGCCATTACTGGGCCAAAAAAAATCCCGTGAATATAATTTGACAACAATTCGCCATTTTTTTTAATTTTTGGAGGTTTCCTCAGAAATTGAAACAACACCCCACTCAACTTTTTTCATTTAATTACAATAATTTTTGTAATAAATGAATAATAATAATAAATTTTTTAAGTTAACAAGCAATAGTTCTATTCTTAAGAAGAAATCGTTAGCATTAATTAGTTTTCATGCAAAAATTTTAACTCCAAATGTAGGGAATAATACGATCATTACAATTTAAAAAATGAGTCATGTTGTTGATAAAAAATAAATAATTCCCAAGGCCAGTATGATGTTGAATTGTTAAAATAAACTATACATTTAATTGAGTCACTTTCAACAAATATAATTGAAATAACAATAGATGCTGTAAAAAAATATTATTATAATTAAAATCATGTTTGATATTAAACTTGGTGATCATTTTTTGGATATCCTAGGTTTCGAAAGAAAATTAACAATTTAAATAAATTTATTTCTTAAAAAAAATTTAATTTTTTTATATTTTTTACATTACCTTCAGGAATTAAATGTCTCTTTGAAGTTGAATAAAGTGTTTTAAACTCATTTAACCAAACTGAATTGAAGAAAATGTTTGGCGAGCAAAATAAAGTGTGCATTTTGTAGGAACAACCAAACACATTGTAAAAAGCTCGTATCAAATGAGGTTGGAAATAACAAGAATGTGCATATATTTTGGCAGTATCCTTTATTCCAATATTTTCTATCTGAGCTTGTTAAACTCGATTACAAAATCGTATTCTTGATAAGTGAATTTGGAGAAGTGATTATTTGTCCTGTTGTGTCTGAATTTATGGTAACATGAATACATTGAAAGTCACTTGCATTTGGTAAAGTGTGCGCACGGTTACTCTTGATTGAACATGCCGAATTATGAGCAGGTCGTTTGATAAAATGTCTTATGCTGCACGACGTAGCAGTTTTTGTTTTTATAGAAGTTGTAAACTCTGTTTTCTTATTTCCCGCATAAATATCGAGCAAGTGAAAGAATACACTTCTCCAGCTAGTGGCATATTTTTCTACAGTGAGAGTGAAAAAAGTTTGTCTGAGAAACAGAGTATTGAAGTTTTCCAATTTAGGTACAAAGTATACATCTGCTAAATTTTTTGCACTGATGTACTCTTTAAACTGGTTGTTTATGTAGTCTCCCGATTGGAGTATGCTATCAACTAAATGGACAAATCTCAACAGTGATGCCAAGTATTCATTTAAAGATATGGCATTTGGTGTTATTGAGACTTTGACAGATCCTCGAATAGAGTTGCGACTACATTCGTATACAAACAGATTGTGTAGTTTCAATTTCATGAATAGAGGAGTGCGGTCCTTGTTCCTTGTCATTCCCGTCGAATGATATGTGTGTTCCATCGTGGTGTGATTGGAATCATAAATCAGGGAGCAGTTGTGTGATGACTTATGAATAGGATTGTTGTACTTGCACGCGATCAAAAGCCGATGTTGGTCGTCAATTTAGTTTTTTCTACAAAGGAAACACTATTCATTAATTTTTTTTACAACTAGGTATATAAATAGTTGCTGTTCGCTCGGTGGTCTTATTGTGAAAGTAGCAGTTGTTGTAGCAAGACTAGTTGATCTTTCGAGTTAATTTCAAAAGTGCCAGAGGACGACAGTTGTTTGACATATAGATAGTCTTCGAATGTGGTGTTAAGGATCTTGGCCCGAAAATCTGTAAACCTTAACAGAATGTAAGTATTGTTATTAAGATCAGTATCAAATTCCTCTTCGAAATATTCGTCATCGTCATTTCCGCGAGTGTAAATGCATTCCAAGAGACTATTGCCAAAATTCGTGTAAAATCGTTTAAATTCTTCCAATGTTTGCAGTTCTGGGTCGTTGTAGATATTTTTGAATATTTCCAATACTCTGGTCATTGTAAAACTTGCTTGTTAAATAGGACTAAAGGTTCTTATATTACAAAAAATTTAGACCTCCACGTTCTTTAAATCTACAAAATAAAATATTTATATTGAGGTCTTTCATCTACAACAATCAGATAAATGTGGTGGGCATCGATGTCAAAACAATGAAGAGGCATATAGTAATCTTGACTTACCCCCTCTCAATATACTTTATAGTTGCTGAAAACATGAAATACGAAATATGCCAACTGCTAATTGAGTTATATGAACCATATATCGATTCAATCGGCGACACGACAATCTCTCTGGAAACTAATTCAAACTCGTTGCTGGAAATTTTGACTCAAGATGCGGCAAGTACATTGCACATTTAATACCATGTGGTAAAAATAAAACTTATCACCACAAGTAACTTGAACACAGTCTACAAATTTCTCGTTTGAAAATAATTACGAAAAAAAAAAAAAAAAAAACCTTACCATCCAGTCGACTGATGTGCATTTCATGTTGCAAATGGAGTGTACATCGATACTGAAACTTCGGTGGGGATATTGCAAAATTCATGCATCAAACTGAATGAAATTGCAAAACTAAAGTTTTGCAGACAGAAACATGGAGTTGGCAATCTCATGGTGGAAAATATATTTCATGCAAATAGTGTGTACTCAGTCACCGAGTCTAAGCAACTGATCCTGTACACGTCTTACGATTACACTCATCTGTACAAGTACATTCCTGTCCTGAGTTTCGACATCGAGACTGGTGTGGATAATTTGGAAGACTTGCTCCTGGAGGGTCTGACTCCAGAAAAAACTGCTCATGTTTGTGCTCTATTGTGAGTATCTAGATCTCGAAGTGAGTATAATTTCGTACCTAAAATTTCGTGGCATGGCCAATGATTTTGACATGGAAATGTGGAAGAAATATGAAAGACTACCCGTGAAATGCATTAGGATCCAAGGTTTCTCACACGAAGAGTATTACATTACTAATTTTCTCTTTTGATATAAAGACAGGGATACTTGATGAAAATGCTAACGGAAGAACAAAATTACCCACATTATTTTGTCGGCCACAACATTATCGAATACGATTTGAAATTCCCATTGACTCGCTTGTGGGTTCTCAATATGCAACGCGAAATAAAAGCATTTATAACCCTTGGAAAATTAGCCACAGCTCCACTCATTAGTTTTCACTGCAACTGTGTCATATTCGATATGTTGACAATCTTGAAAAAATGCATTGGCGAGTGGGAATTTGTCGTCGGGGAACTTGTCTAAAAACTATCTGAGCCAAAATTTAGGGAAATCGATTTGAACTCTGTACTTATGAAAAATTTAATATATTCTAGATGACACCATCACAGACAATGACTTTCATCACGAGTGTATGTGAAATATCTTTCACATCGAGCCCTACAACAAAGAAAAGTTTGATACAGTGATCACACACATGAAAGTTCGCCCCACCGAGTACATTGTTAGTAGTGTTTGACGTAAACTTACAGGTGAAACAAACACAGACTCTATCATTTTCAACCACATGGAGCAGGCTTTAATTTACAACAAGAGGGTTTGCGTGGCTTTGGTTGGACTTTACAACAAATTTAATTTGGCAAATTTACCACCCAATTGGCCAATCTCATAAACTGTGGTCTCGAAGACAGTTCGATAAGTGATATTTCTCGCTGGATCGCGAACGCATTCCTGTATCATGCGCTATCTTTTGGTATGTTTCTGGAATACCTGAGCAATGATACTGTTTTACTGGCCATGCCCAATCTGAAATGTTTGTCACTCACCGCAAGAATGTCCGCAATGGATGTTAGACCAATTTGCACCAAACCAAAGTTAAAGTACACGAAAAAAGAATATCCAGGTGCCATGGTGTTTGCAAACTACAGTCTTTTTTAGAACCCTATTCAATACGACGTCAATAGTTTCCACCCAAACATCATCATCCACAAACGACTTTCCAGATCGACCGTCGGTTGTTACTGCATCAAAACATTGAATATAGGGTTTGAAAATACTCCGATATCCCGCGACACATTTGATGAAATACTTAGGAATGATGTAATTTCTCTTTATGCGACGTAAGATAAAAAACCAACATTATTCGGAATACATGAACCTGATGTATTCCAGGATGATACTTTCTGTCACAGAACTAGAGTCATTGACTGGCGACACTCCCATTATGATTTTTTTACTCTCACATGCCAAAATTCCATTCACCATAAACTTTATAGTCTTTACTCGACCATAGGAAAAATGCAAAGAAGCAAATGATATCTCTACAGTCTGAAAAAAAAAAAAAAAAAAAAAAAACAAGTCTCTCTGAAGAGAGGATTCAAGACATGAATCTAGAATACTCTGTGTTGGATGCGAAGCAACTTTCGCTTAAAATTACGGCCAACTCGACATATGGACTTTTTGGCACTCCATCTTTCAAGTTTGTCAATATGCCCATAGCCATGGCCACGTAGTTATTCGCATGTAAACTTCTCATACACTTATGTCGAATTACACCCATACTGTATCTACTGCACATGATTCGCGATCACAAAGAAACAATAAAAACCTGATGGAAGAGGAGCTCATGCAGTTGGTATATTTCGTTCGCCAAGATGCCTACAATACCTACTCTAATCTGGAAGCAAGTAAAACACTGATTGTGTATGACGAGACGAAACTCCGTGCAGTTGATTGCAAAATTCCGCGAGAGTATCGCAAAATGGCCTTTTATGCAGATACCGATGTGTATCAATTTACAAATATTTTGAAATTGGACAGTAACAGATTTGTCAAACTCATAAACGGGGAAATTAACATAATTAATTGAAATGGGATCGTTTTCGAAGGCACTGAGATACTCGTATCTATTTCACTAGTGAAGAAAAAATACTTATATTTTACAAAACTGATTGACTACAGTGTATTTTGCAGTAATCCAAACCAAGATGTGTTGTCACTTTGTTCTATTGTTCATAAAGGTTACGAGCACAATGCATAGTGTTTCTTGAAACGAATCTATAACTATGTCGCTGCACTTGCCTTCTTATCTGCGAATATGACCAAAGTAAGCAACTGTTATAAATTGGAAAAATTCCTCAATTCCGAAAATGAAATGTTTGCAATTTACAACTTCCTCTATTTGATGGATCAGATGGAATTGTACGAAAATGTAAATTTGGTTAGGCTCAAAAACTCATCTATACATCAAAGGTACATTGATGGTCTTTGTTCTTCCTACATTGGCCGTAAGAATACAGTGCTCTCGTACGATCCCGTAGACTGCCAGGCAGAACGATACTCGACTTTGGAAAAGTATTCCAAATTACCTCCAAGACAAAAAATAAACAATGTGCCACAGCCCGAAATGTATCAGATTCATCATGGTAAATATCTATGTAATTATGTAAAAGCATGCATGCAATTTTGAATGCAGCCATGCCTCAGACTTCCATAAAAACATACACACAAACAGTCAACAAATTGTTTTAAAAAAATGGTTTGAAAGTTATAAATTTTATCTAACAGAACACAAAGTGCATTGGAATATTGCAAATGGGAGATTTCCAAAATAATTTAGTGGATATGTAATTTACAACAAGTGATTCACAGCTGATGTGAAAATTAATTGTAAAAAAAACTAATAAAAATGCTTTTTTCTTTAAATTTGTTTTATTTGATTTAATAAAGATAACACGAATATGAGGTTATTTTTTAAAGTACAATACTACGTCTGTCTCGACTTGACCACCCTTTAGACAAACCCACTTCTTCTACATGGTTGATAAAAAAAGAATTTTGAGTAACTCCTCTGTGTAGGTTCCATTTGTATGAATTTTTTTTTTTTAATTTCATAACAAAAAACCAGATATGTCAAAAACCTCACCATTGATGGGTATATAGATTGTATCACTAGTAGATGTTTCAGATGTGTGATTGATGGGTGTGTTGGTTGTGTAGACTGCATTGTTCCCAACATCACTGTTGAGCACATTGACTGCATTATCCTTAGCCTCGCTGTTGAGGAACGAGTCGATTGTGTTGTCACCAACTTCATCCTTGATTGATGTATTGACTGCAGTGACACCAACCTCACCATTGATTGATGTATTGACTGTAGTGTCACCAACCCTGCTGTTAACAGATGTGTAGACAGCATTGTTCACTATGTCATCATTGACAGACATGGGAAAATAGACAGCATTGTCATTCATAATTCTTTGTTTGATGGGTGGGGAGTTCACAACCACACACCCCAAATCTTCCACCCCCATCATGTTCGAATGTGTCTCTCCCCATTCTTTAGATTAAATGAATTTCATCAGATCAAAGTAACATAGTGTTGGTTCACGAACACAACCATTCTTCTTTGCATATTTTATCTTCTTCCACTCCCTTATGTAGGAATACCATAACAACTTTATCTGTATACTGATGGTGTATTTGTCTACATCATGTTCTCCATACTCTGCAGTAAATGCAAAACATTCTCAAAATCCCTTATACCTTGGATTTGCGCATTTATACACCTGTTTATCTCTGTTCCAAAGAGATCTGTGTTTTTCACATTTGTGAATAAACTCTTTTACATAGTCTTTACTAGCATACCATTTTGAATCCATACTTCCAAACTCAGTAGACTGTGCTGACTCTTTGAGGTTCGAGATATGAATGTCTCTGGAACTGTGGTAACATTAGCACACAATACACATTCTTTTATACCTGTCATCATAGGTGATTTCTTTTTTTTATCCTTTTCCCAAGCCCCCTTATCTCTCTCTCTCTCTCTGTCTTCTTTTTGTATTGTTTTTTACTTTTTTTATCAATTGATACTACTTGTAAGTAAAAAAATAACTTTTCAAGCCATGAACTATAACTGGGTGGATGTAGATACTCTGTGGGTGGAATGGAAAGCTTATTACTCCTTGTTCGATATGTGTATGAAATCGGCAAGTAGACATAGGGGTCATTCTCGTATTAACAAACTATATCCACCACGATTGGCTTAATTTTACGAAAAAAGAAACATCTTAATTTTATAATGTTGTAATTGCCAATCACATTAAACATTTGCCATCACCATTAAACTCCAATAGATACATGAGAATAACATTATTATTTTCATTATAAAATTTGATAGTATTTCTTTTTATGGTGAGAAAACAATGCCAAAATCGAATTCGGGGGATGCAAATTATGATTCAGATGATCAAATCTGGCAAATGTCGACAGACTTGTTTGTGCCGGAAGACTCAATCAATGGTGATATTGTGAACCCATTTATGCCATTAAAAAATTTTGGCTGCATTTTCCAATAAATTTAACATTTTGAATCTGTTCAAACACAATGAAAAATAAATAAAACAGTTTTAAAAAGTTGCAGCTGCGTTGAAGAGCATAGTAAAATAATAAAAAAAAGACACTGCTTGTGGTGTTTTTTATTTGTAACACATTCCCAGCTATAAATATGCGGGCAGTTTCAGTATCTGGCATAACAAAGTATGCAGTGGAGAGAGATGGCTGGTACCAACAAGATCAAAGATGTTCTTTGCAGCAGTTTTACTGTTTTGCTCAACAAACATCTATGCAAAGAAATTGCCACTTTGTTTGGCGACATCAACTACAACAGAAGATTCATCCACGGTGAAGGCAATAGATGATCTTTCATTTTTTGGTGCAGCAGAAGCAGGTATCAGAGAAGAATTAATTAATTTGTATGAGTAGAGATGATTTTGTATCTGGTAAATTCGTATGGGAAGGATAAAAAATTATTTTCAATGGACGATGAAATTATATTTTGTTTTTCATACTTTTTCTGCCTTTTAACTGAAAAGATTTTTGACCATGGGCATCATATCAATCTTATTACCAATATTCACTATACTGTGGAAAAGTCTCCAACACAAGACAATAATTGGATGTGTACCAGTTTTACAGAAGGAAAAGAGATTCTCATTAACATGTATAATGGAGGAATACTAATGTGTGTATATATATATATATATATATATATATATATATATATATATATATATATATATATATATATATAAATCGCGAAAAGGAATGTTATTGTTAGCTGCAGAGTATTGTATTTTATATGTTGTAACAATTATAAATGTAACTCTTAATGCATTTGTTCCTTTTTTTTTAATATAAAAAATGCTAAATTGAAATATGGAAGGTTCTCATCACCAAGTGTATCAAATTTGCTGATGACATTATACTATTTTATAACTTGGTTGAAGATATGCTGTATTACACATAAATATGTATTAATTTCATTTGTACTGAGTTGAAATAAATTTGCATGCACACCAATAAGAGAGAGCACACCGAACTTTGGTTGTTACAAACCTGAATATTTTTCTCAATAAACATTTTGCTGTTTTTTTCTGCAAGCTATTTACAAACAAGCATTTATAATAAACAGATTATAAGATAAGTAGTGTACAACAAACTAGAGACTGTTGGGTTTCTTGTTGTTTGTATTTATATCAAAATATGAATTTTCACTCAATTTATTTCAAGAGAAAGTATTTTGGTTGTAAACCATCAAGAATTATTTACAGTTTAGCACTACCTATTAGGCGATTTACAAACTACATTACTGAATGCATCTTTTAAAAATAAATTAGTGTTTGTGATTGTTTATTCCATTATAAACAACTGTAATAATCTAATAAATTCCTCTCATTAGCCAGCTTACACTGGTGTTAAGATAGTTCACAAATTAAAACAAAAAGTTTAATTGGTACTTTTAAAATAGTTTTCTGAAATATATTTTTATATTTGTATAATTCCTAAAAGCACACAGTCTCAAAAAACAATTTGTTTCACACACCACCCAAGTTTTTATAATAAAGCTCAGCAATTAAGGCCTAGAAGGCTTTTGTTTTCATTTTGAGTTTATTAGTTACTATAGTGATATCAAGCCAATACTAAAATCTGCTTAGAATAGCTTCTTACATTAGTAAACAAAAATTCGAGTAATAACATATAATTTTGTCGAGAAGAAAGAAAACAAATAACTTAGAATAACCCCCCCCCCTCCCCCCCCCCCCGGTGAACACTGAAATCTGAAAAACTGCATGTCAAGTAATTGCCAGAAATTAGTGTAATTTTGACAACTCATCGGTAAATGTAAGTCTTTGACATAACCAAGTGATGGCAACAAGTGGACACAACCTGACATTTTGTGTAATAATAATAATAATTTCCTTCCCATATGCCTAGTTAAATTATTGTCATTTGCCACCGATGTTATTTTGAGATTATTGAAATGTATATAAAAATATATTTTTTGTAAAACATATTTCATTATGAAGATTAAATTAGTTAATTATACTCAAGTTAAAATAAGTTTGCTTATTGGAAAAGGCTCCTTAAAGTAGAAAATAGAAAAATTTATTTTCATTACTGCAACTAATTGTGTGCCAAGAGATAGAGATTGAATTTAAGCACAAAGTATTAAATAAATTGTATTATATTTGTTTTACTTTTCAACAGAGTATATATCTTTACAAGAATTCATTTGATGTATTTGTTGTTTACAGAAACATCCCATATTTTTGATAGTTAATCTACAAACTATTGTAAATAAATAAATAAATACAAGAGACAATTTCATTTAGTTTAATATATATAATCTACTCTATAATCATATTATATTTCAAAAGGTAATATACCCCTGTTGTTATTCAGACAATGAAGAGACTTAGTAACTTGCCACTATAAGGCCATTATTATTATTCAGGGCAGAATTAAGTTTTCTCTCTTAAGTGTAAATAAATTTTCATTTTGCTTAGTATCAATATTTGTTCGAATTATGTGACCACTGTAGTTTATCTATATTATAAATAAATGTTCGGATTTTTATTCCTTAACGTCGCAATTTTGACATTAATATACATGTGTGTTGTTTGACAGGTAATTTCTGGAGTTCAGATACTTTGTTATTTTAAAAAGTTTGTAGGCATATTTATTCACCACTTTCTGAGTTTTTTCGAGGTTAATTATATTTCTGGTTTTAGAAACTTTGTTATTTTGGCCACTCACATTTTTTCACAGAATCATAATAATAAAGTAAAAAAAGTCATACCGGGAGAAATTTTATTACAACTATAGTGAAATCACTTCTTTCTACGCTGGCAATATTGTAAAGTAGTAAAATGTTTCTTTGCTATAATATGAATATAAGTAGCATCATATATTCAACAAGAAATAGTACCAAAGATGTTTTAAATAAATTATATAACAATATAAATATAAATATCATTTTTTTAAATAATATAAAATATATTTACATGAATTTGATTAGTTAAGTAGTATTTTGTTTGTTTCAACCAATTATATGGTTAATAGTTTGTTTAAAAACATTATATATATAAATAAATACTAAGTAATTTTATTTCCTCTAAATACAAATCAACTTATTTTACTGAAATGGTAAATTGTTGCTCCAAGCTCTGGTGCTGGGATGAAAGCTTTCCAAAGACATAGCTTGTATCTCTTCTCAAGAGAGCAGGTCAGATATGAAAACTTTTGGGTTATAGGCACCACATCATGTTATCGGTATGTAGCAGTTATTAAAATCTTGTTTTTAAATTTATTTTATTAACATATATTAATTTAATATTTAAACTCCCAGGTGGACAACATTAATTAAAGTTATATACATGGGACCTAAAATATTTATACACTTGATAAAACAATTTCTCATGCTGTTGATGACCATGTACAAAATTCAATGCAATGGCAAAAACTTGAAAGAGAAAATATGGCAGAGTTTCCGGTCGAAAAGTTCGATGAGGGGACGATCCGATCGTGCGAAGCTACGATTGATGGATGCATTCGATTCTTGATGCATCTACTGCAAACCCCACGATATTTGGACGAAATCACCGACAAGTTCGCAAACAAGGATGAAAACTGGGTTCGGATGATCAACCAGTATTACTTACTGTCCGACATTGACCGGAGTTCGTCTCTAAAACATCATTGTCGCCAATTACTTGGAGCCGAGGCAACAGGGAGCGCTCAACATTAAACATTCAAACATGATAATTTCTGATAATGCTAGCGAAGTTGAACTGTTTGACTGGACGACAGAAGATATGGTTTTCACATGCAATGCAATGTACGTAAACACAACATCTTCTTCGTACACGTGTTTCAAGTACCGAGAGTGTATACACAATACCGTGATTGACAAATTTCTCCATTGGCAATATATCATTGCCTACGAGTTGTACTCGAAACGTCCTTCGAGTTCGGTGTAGGCGGTGATTTATGTACACCATATCTGCAATTATGCATTGCTCGGTAATATGTCCGAGATGCGAAAAAAAGGTGAGGCCAACGAGATATCCGTCGATGAATCGGAAAAGACTACGACTGTAAAGAGGTTGAGATCGTGCCGCATAACATATAATTATAAACACTGCAGTGTTAAGGATGTGTATGCTGTTGTTTCGGAAAATGCATTATTGGACATTTTTCGAAATATTCAACTTTAGTTCTCTGTTGTCGCGACCACTTTCATCAGCGACCAATCTGTTTTATACGTTCATTTTTACGTACGGAATTTTCTCGAGTCGAGATTGTACAAGATCCTACACAAATGGTTGGAAATCCCATCCATGTGGCCCAATCCGAAATCGGTCTGGGCCAAACGACCACAGGCTCAGTTGATATACACTAGCAACACAAAACTCTTGTATTCACACGAAGATTTGTACTTGTACAATCTCCTAGCTTTACTCTATGTGCAAAATTACAACAAGATTATTCCCCTTCCAGAAGATTTATATGAAGGGATGTTTTGTGTCGTCACCTTTATCAGATTGTTGAAAACATACATGTCTTATGAAATTACAAAAACTGATTAATTTCACATATCTTCCGAAATTTCGGGGCCTCTGGTGAACGTCATCAGCGAAAGTGGAATTAAATCCATGGCAGATGTGAGTATAACCGATTGAGAGTTTCAGACGACAAACACGTCGGGTTTGGCCAGGATATTAAACACGCCCATTTTCAGTGGAATCCAAGCCAAACATTACGCCATGGAGATTAGGTAATGAATATTTGTATGTAAGAACATAAAAAAATGATTGTAAAACAACTACCTTGTATTTTATTTCTATGTGCGGTAACCAACAGTGCCTTTTCATCACCTCTGCTATCCAAATCCAATAATACAGAACTTTATGATATTTATAGTTTAAATCAGAAAAATTCGACACCTTTTATGAGACGAGAAGGGGATACAAACTTGTATGTCGGTGATACAATTGAAGTTGTTGTTAATGAAGGAACCATCAGTATTGGGAAAACAACCACACCGACACAGACCTTTTACGTCGTCACTTTTATCTGAGTGTTGAAAACATACATGTCTTATGAAATTACAGAAGAAATTGAGTAATGAATATATGTATATATAAGAACATTGAAAAAAATTTATTGTAAACAACTACCCTGTATTTAATTTCTATGCTAGATAACTAACCGTGCCTTTTCATTACCTTTGCTACCCGAATCCATTAATACAGAACTTTAAATCAGAAATATTCACACCTTTTTAATACACTGATAGAGGGAACTGAGGAAAGTGACTATAATGATGACTTGTTGTTTCATATTTTTAGGTTTATGCACAATGCAGCAAGCTCGAAATTTAAATACTGCACATTTCTGCTGTATAGATAACAAAAAATAGCAAATTCTGTTGGGATTTCATACTGGCATTTAAATAGCTGTTCTAAACCGGCAGGATCCATTATTTCATGTTTCAAAAATTTGCCATTTTTGTTCTGGCGTAGCAGGAAGGAATATCTTTGTTTTAGTTCAATCATCTGGTCGACACATTCCATATTTTCTTCTTCCACGGTCGAAAGAGAGTATTGGATCACCTTGATTGTGATCAAGTACCACGAATTGAAACTTCCGCCACTATGATTTTTGCGAACAATCTTTTTCAGTAAATTGTGATCTATCGTGAAAAAAAAAAAAAAAAACATATTTTGTCAACGGTTCGTTTACAAAAAACGGAATTTGAGAGCTTATCTTGATCTCGTCGACATCGTTCAAATTTCGCCAGCAGTTGGATAAAGTAGGTAATTTCATCATCTTTGGAGCGATAATTACTCGCATTAGCCTTTATTTGATCGTTGCAATAAAACTTGAAGTATTTGCCATCAATTTCACCCAACATTGAAACAAACTTAACTTTGGAATTATCCACGACAATGCACAGTAGACATGTTTTGTTCTCGATCTGTTGATATTTCACATCTAGTTTCCTCTTTGGTTGTTGATTGATTGATGCTTGAATAAATGATTAAATGTCTTGAGCTTCTTCGTCATCGTCACAACATTCATAATTTTCGCTTGACTGATTTGCGATCTTCCGTCATGAGATTAGTAAAAGTATTAGCGCTATTGTCTCATTGGCACTGCTGTGGTTCGAGTTGCTGCTGTTGTTGTTCAGTAGTTTTACTAGGGATATCCATTGTGCCGAGTTTCCTCTCAGCGACTGGTAAAGTAACAACAATTAATTCTATTTATTTGTTTAAATTTTTTCTGTTCTTTTTTTATTCCTTACGTATTTATTTCAATTTTTTTCCTTCTTTCTATTTTTGTTTCAATAATTTTCCTGAATCCGCTGGTCTATAGGTATTAGTGGCGATTAAAGTTGCACGTTTGCATGCATTTTTGTAGGGTCCTTAATTGTGTCGAAAGAGCAAGGTATTTTTAATTGCTTGTACAAAAAATTATCGGTATTTAGGTTTATGCACGGGCGTGCTATACTAAATGCACATTGGGCTCTTTGTTAGGTTGGGTCACTTCCAGCACATTTGAATCGCATTTCGTACATGGAAGTTTGGGGTCGGAATTCAAGTTTAAAATTTGCCAGCTACAGTCACAATTACCGGTGGAGTAATCAGGCATCACGTTTTCTGGTGCATTGAATATCATCGATGCACATTAATTGGGATGTACTCGAACCACGATACATTATTCAACTGAATCAATCTATTTTGTAAAGTGTCTGATTGCTCGGCGCACAAAAAGCGGTAATCATCATCATCCAACTTTTCGTCCACATCCTCTACCCTGAAGGTGCTGGTACCATATTGGTGTATGTTGTATTCTTCGCTCTATCCATTACAGCCGACACAATCAGGTTGGAACCGATCCCTTCAAACAAGTGCGGATGACACGGAAAACAAATGTATTTGTCATCCACGTAAATTATATTACCCAGATGGGGATTACAAGCTTCTGCTCCGAAGGCATACAGTAGGCACCTCGATATGACATGTGATTGGTGATTGTTTCGGTCGGAAAAACCTTGTATTCGATTTCGCCATTGTTGTTAAAAATCGAGCTGCAATATACCAGCTTGTTTTTCTCGCCTAGGTAATGGCCGAATCGGCATTTATCTTGTAGAAACAACTCGTCGCCATTTTCGCCGTCATCTGCACTCACATTCTCCTTCAACACGACGGTCGGTAGTTCTTCGGGAACCGGTCAACCAGTGTATGTAGTTCATACCATATTCTAGGTATTTTTGCGAGCAATTGGATCGCCTGTACACCAACGATATGCGAATGGAAACTTGAACAATGAATAGTACGAAAGCAAATAAAAAATTATAAATACAGATTTATCTTTCCTTTGCATAATTTAGCAAAAAGGTTATGATTATATTATCATTTTTTTCTCCAATCGCAAACGTATTTCCTTTTCAAACTGAAGTTCTTTTGTCAATCGTCTGATTTCATCTTGCGATCGTTTTCCGATTCCTCTGCTGACATGTTGTTGCCAGTTTTGTCAACGGTTGGTAGAATATGTCGCACTACACAATCTTTAAAATCTTTTCCAGTCGACAATTGCGATTTCATAATCAAATTATATAGGCCTATCTTCATGATGAAAATGGTTCTCAAATATCCATGATAGCTCGATGATGGTAAACTATTCGATTCTACAAGTTGTGTGTTCTTTGCCCGTTCATCTACAGGAAGGTGTCTCCGATCTGCATCGCAAGTATCCTTATATTCCAAAATTTTTGCCACATACTTTCCTCTAAACCACTGTTTATTATCCTTGTCTAAAAGAAACGAAATTTTCTTTTCATTGTATATTAAATATTTCATATTTCCATATTTCCTTATATGTGTGCGGGGTAAATTCCTTATATATAGAGAGAGAATGGGTTGAATGAAAAAGAAAGTATTTATAATTATTTTAAAATCTTTTATTTTATTTGATTTTATAAAATACATACACTTTTTTTATTCATTCTGATTTTGATCTTGATTTTGATTTCAACAAATACTCTTGCATTTCGGGCGGCGAAAAGTGATGCCACTCGGGAAAAGAAAATGGCATCCAAATAGGTTCTTCTCGATGGACTGCAGGATTCACTTTGATGGTTTGTGTCGGTGTTGGTAATGGTGATGATGTCAGAGGTGGTAATGAAGAAGATCCAAATCCCGAGGTACCTCGCCGTGTAATGTAAAATTCATCATTATTTTCATCTGTTGGTACAAACGATACTATCATATGTGGTATTATGAGTAGTTGAGCTTACGAGATCCTTTCTCTGCTTTGAATGTATAATTTTCTCGATTTTCCAGCTGTACAAAGACATCTGCTCTGTAGTCTGAATCTATAATTCCATTATAGGTGTATATTTCATGGTTGAATGCCAGCTCCGAACGACTCGTAACAATACCGAGATAGCCTTTGGGTATATTACACGCCAGGCTGACATCGACATTGCACACTTGGCCTGGTTGAATTTCAATGTCGGTAGTCGCCTTCAAGACGTACCCAGCCACTTCTTCACTACTGTGGACCCAACTGATGATTGAACCATGCAGGAACAATGAGCCACAATGAGTGAGACAAATTGTTTCTACACCGACAATTTATACATACTCGCCAAAGCAAAATATTTTAATTTTTTTTAAATCACTTTTTTGTTGCCAAAGTGTGAAAGGTACCCATTTTTGTTTTATTTATTTTATAAAAAATTCTCTAATTTACTCTTGATCAAGGCAATGTTCGGGATAGATTTTTAATCTCTTGTTGGACGATAGAGTTGTTGAAAATCTCCATTAATTTTGTTTTGGCCTCATTCCAAATGACAAAAGATTTCAACCGGATTCGTCATAAAACTCGTACAGGGTTACATCGTCGATATTACTCCGAAACTGATATATGGAAATTAGTTTGCATAAATTTAGCGAGTGATTTTTCATATCGCCTCATTTAAAAGAAAAAAAAACTTATTTATATACTCTATTCGAGTTTAGACTCACCAGCATCATCATTACCATTCATCTTCATCTTTACATTTTTCAATTGATGCAACCATTCATTTAACATCATTGCAGAAAGTGTTTTGATTGCTTCCTGAACATCGGGATTGTTGAAAATCTCAAGGAATATCGTTAAAGGGTCATATGGTAAATCATACATTGAGAAATAAATTCATTACACGATTCATGTAGGGAAGTGAGTTTGGGTTCGTTGTTAAATCTATCAACAAATTCTTCTATTCTGCCCTGTTCGATATTGGAAAGCATAATTTTCATCAACTGAAAAATTTCGGGCTCGCAGAGATTTTCGAAAAGCCCCTCTTGCACACGATTCCAGATGGAAACATAATTCTTGCACAAGTATGCAAATATAAAATGAAATGCTCGAGATACAAAATTTATAACCCCAGGTATCTTTGGTATTTGTTTTGCTTCTTTATATATATATAAGAAGCAAAGCAAATAACTAAGATATATATATCAAGATATTTACAAACACAATAAGCCCTCTGTTATAAGTAATAAAAGTTACTAAAATATATGAGGTAAAATAATAAATAAAAAATCTTTTGTTTTTTCTTAATACTTTTTCTATTCAGTATTTAATGATTTTTTCTTTTTACAGCTCCTTCGTTTTTCTTGACAATGTTAATTAGATTTTCATCTACAAAGTATTATTCGTGCAATTTTACAAAATTCTTTGTCAAATTAGAATGATCTGTTTTCAAACAAGTTGTGCACATAAACAAATAAATCAAAGTAATTGTTATTTTCATTGTATCCGTGCAATTGAAACTCCAACATCCACTTTACCTACTCTTACACATATAGTCTCAACACTCTGTTACGCTCTAAATAATTTCGTAAAAACATTTGCAGCAGTGTGTAGATGTTCAATTCGTTGGCTCGACACATTGGTAATTCCAAGTTGGTTTTTTTTTTTCACCATTGTTAATGATGTCTATGAGATTTCCACCATCGTTATTTCCTTTCTCGTCGCCATTATTTGAGGATTTTTATTGTAATTTTTTAAGGATGTTTATTAAAGGAATTTCGAAATGATTTTTGCACCCAACCACAGACATTTGACATCAAACAAAAACTGTTCTTCACGGGTCTCACCTTGACGGCAAATGTGACGAAAATGTGATATTTCCAACAAGTACAGTTATCATACCATTACAGATCGAATACGTTCAAGTCAACCAAGCATTCGCCGCATGGAACACTGTGTGTGTTCCCTCGACGAATTCACGACAGGTGGCAAAAAACCAACTTTACTTTTTTTCAACACATCCTCGTGTAATCTCGAGGAATTCAATCTGCCTATATTCGCTTTTTTTTAATACGGATATTTGCAAGAAATTAAATATGTGTGTTTTAGTGATTCTATGACGAATATACCGCTTCGTTCGAGTGTCTTCACCTTTGATAATTTCCAGGCTTGGTTTTTATTTTTTGTGATTGCATAATTTACATACGAGTGAGTTTGTTTCAATCTCGTCTCCCCTCTTAGTTTGAGCAGTGACATTTACTTACCTATGATTACACTTGATGTGTAAATATATAGGAATTTTCGGAGTCAGCAACTGTTTGATCAATTCCGAATCGATGGCTTTGCTTTTACTCGAGCGCTCTGATATGCCTTCAATATGCTCGATCCATCTGCGAGAACGGTCGTATAATCATCCTGGTTTTCTAGCTTATCTTTTTTACTCGATTTTTTTCTCGATGGAATCGCATCATTGATAGTTTTTTTTTTTTCTGTTTGCAGGAACCATTTTCCTCACTGCTATGATGGGCCTGGATGGAATCTTCTTGTGTTGATGGCTGTGTTGTTGATGGCGATGACTCCTCATCTTATATTAAGGGATTTGTAATTAGTTTTTGATTTTTTTCGAGTTCACCAACGACGGTGGTTGGTACTTGAACCTCTCTAGCCATATTCTCCGCAGCAGCCTCCGTAGTCGATGTTGGCTCTGTCGTCACTGGCATGGTTGCCGTCGTCTCTTTCGACATGGTAATCTTTACCATTTCCAGAAACAGGTTTCGTAGTTAACGTCTGTCCACTTTAACGACTTTCTGTTCTTGGTTATTGAGATCCATTTCCGACAGATAACTAATATTTGGAGTTTGTCGTTGCATGTTTTCTTATATACAAGTACGGATTGAATTTTTTTATTTTTTTTATTTTTTTGTTTTCACTTTTTTTGCCCCTTCATAGAAAATAAGAAATTTTATCATTGTGTTTGAGGTACAACTTGTTGTAAGTGCTGGTGGTAAGAATACCATCGTGATCGGTCATCAAATTGGCCAATTCTCGATGGGGCATGGAATCGGCAGGCGTCCTTTCGACGAGATGGATATTTGAGTAAATAAATTGGGTTTTTGTTGTAAAGATGAGTGAATAAATAGCATTTTCGCTTTGTTGATTTTCAAATAGGGCGTTGACCAAGTCCTCTCCGCGACAGAGTAGATTTTAGTAATGCTCAAATTCCCTGTTTGAGCAGGAGCATGAAATCTGGAGCAGAACAGAGTAATCAACACTCAACTCGAAATTGGCCAATTAATTGATGCATTGGTAAAAAAGTTTAAACATTTCGAAGTTAATTCGCTTCGCATCATGCACGTCATCGTCAAAGGGAACAAACGTGATTATGGATTTTCGTATATTGGAAATTAACTCTATCGGATAGAAATGGCAGTGAGTGACATAGGGTGTGAAACACCTGTAGAAGACACCAGAATTCTAAAACAAACTCTTGTTTAGTATCAGGGTTCGAGATGTGTGGGGAGAGAGTAGAATTTCCAGGTTTGATTCGTCAATGTAATTTCACAAGTAATAAAGTGCTCTGTGCGAATGCGACTCGAGTTCCACAAAATTGCAGTTGACAAACACAACATCCAATTGATCGTCGAAAATGGTATCGACGGGAAGGATATCGACGTATTTTGAAATTGCAATTTCATCGCAAAGAAAGGGGATTCTCTTACAATTTCCGACAAGTAGGTCAACAACAACGTGCTTTCGTCTTCGTCGTTTTGATCGATGCATACATTTCTATATATACAAAGCATGGTCTTATTTCAAGAAGTATATATAAGGTATTACAAAAAAAATACACACCTATGTAAAGAGGATTAGTGATATGGGAATGTTTAAGGTAAACGAATTATTGTTTGATTACATCGCCGTCAAACTTGAAGAGAATAAATTTCACGACTTGGTTGTATGTTTCAGACTTTGGTACTACATCGGAGTGGACGATTTCGAAGAGTAAAATTTTTGGATGCAAAACACATTTTAAACGACTGTATTATGATAATCAAGTTATGGAGTTCCAGATAGTATCGGAGCACTCCAATAAACCGGTAAAATGACTCGATGTTCTCTATAAAACAAAAGGCATAAATGTCTGCTACATAACTAAATTCATCAATTACTATGAACTACACAGATTTTTCGTCCTTGGAAAAATACGCGCCCGCCCCTATAAAACTTGTACTTGCAGCTGCAATTAAACTTTTATTATCACTATTATTTTTCAAAAAATGTTTTACCGAGAGATTTTTTCGAGCCGATAGTTAAAAAAATCGAATCTTACCTCACGAGCAGTTGGGATCCGGGACGAAAAGAGCAACTCGCGGAAAATGTAAACAATGTTTTCGTGTCCAATCACGAGAAATCCGTTCCCCACATGTAATCGAATATCGCCACAATGGCTGTTGAAAGTGAACGAATTTACTCTACTTTCAAGTGTGACTGTAGAAATGGTTTATGCCATGATGATGCCAATCAGTAACTGAGGTAATGATTTATAAAAATTTTTTTATAAAAAATTGATAAGTTTCCAAATAACCCACTTGTGTGTGTTGTAATCGATATTACCCCTCTCCCCCACTCCTACTTTCAAGAACCAATCATGTTGAAGTATTTCACCTCCCCTCTCTTCCCCTCCTTTCAGTTTGGCCTATATGACCACGAAATATGAACAAAAGATTAGTCGAAGGCGAAAGCTGAATGTGGAAACATCACTCCTCCTCCCAGAGCAGAAAAGGAATACAGAGTAAGGACAATAACATATTATAATAAAATTAATATTCCTTATTATATATAATAACTTACCTTTTTGTTCTTACTAGATTCCTCTTCTTCTCTGGGAGGAGAAGTGATGTTTGCACATTCACCTCTCATTGTAGTTCAGATGATTGAAACAATATACAATTATTTTGATGAAATCTTGTTCCCTTGTTCTCAAAATGAGGTTTAGTTTCAGTCGAATTCCTTGTTTAGTTTTTGTAGCAAGTATTTTGATGTGGGATTTCTCGAATTTTGTAACAACAAATTCAATCCTTTTTTATTGACGAACATTTTATGTTGTTGCCAATTAGAAGGGGTTTCATAGGTGAGCAACAATCCCCTCAAATCTGATATTGTTCTGTTTCATTTCAATTTAATTAATGATAAATTACTTTATGTGGTTGTTTATATCCAAGAATTAATGCGATATATTTCCCTTTGAATCAAAATTGTTCATTACCATTATCATCGATGATCACGAAAATCCAAAAGTAAAAATACTGGTTTCTCGACAACTAAAGAGTCCGCTTAATCAACGACGTTGTAAGTGAAATGATGTTTAGTTGCTTATATATAGATAAAAAATAATAGTATTTAATAATTTTTGTGAATCTATTTATTCTATAATGAATAATAGTTTTTATTTACAATTAATAAAAATTATTGAATTTTTAATGCAGGGACTTTATTTATACCCTAAATTGAATTTTGGCATTGTACCAATTTTCCGGACCCTCGCCCACAGAGGGTCTAATAGTGTAAAAATCCAACAGTCAAAGTTTTCGAAATTCGAAAGCTAAAATGATCTCCTATCCAATGACAGTGTAGGAGTAATCAACTATTTGTTCCACCAAAGTATCTCTGCTTAGATAATAATTTTTTTAAATATTTTTAGTACTTTTCCAATTGCTTTTTTTATATATATATATTTTTTAAATATGATGCTTCAATTTCAGTTTTTCTTATAAGTTATTGTTTTTACTTACGGATGGTTAGTTTCAACTTGGTCAATCCTCTCTATAAGTTCTCGTTTTCTTTTACAGGAATATCCTCTGATATTTAATTGTTTTGCCATTTCCCTGAATTTTTTTATCGTAAAGTTCTGTATTCTGGACGTTATATTTCATGAGTTCATATTCGTTAAAATATCGAATCCATCTCTTTTCCAAACTGCTTGTATTATTCGCCATGATTTATTTTTTTAAATATTAATTTTCGAGCTGTTTTCACAATAGCTGTTAATTCCTACAATCGATTTTTTTTTTTTATAATTCGACAACCGAAGAGATCTCCTGTCCAATGATGTTGCAGTTGTAATGGTTTTATGAAAAGCCCAACTGCTTATATATACACAAAAAACAAATAAATAGAAATAATTGACTTTCAGTTGGTACCCTGTAATTGGTACCCTTTCAAAATTAAACTTTAATGTTTTTTGATTAAAAACCATAGTTGAATTCTAACTAGTACACCATTACCATAATACGACAATTATGCCATAAAGGGATAAGAGGATGCAAACAAAAAAAGCTTATTTGATAGGCCAAAGGGTTATTTTTACAGTTTTGGGATTGAGGTTGGCCTATTCTGATAATTTGACAAACATAAGAGTAATATATAGTTTTGTTTTAATAGGCGTTGGAAATTTATGAAACCAAGTACTACATGTCCAGTAAATGAAAAAAAAAAAAAATTTACAAACAAAACACAAAAAATATTTTATTTACAAAAAAAATATTTGTGAAATAATTATATAATACAGTTAGGCAATGTGATTTTTTTGTTCGTCATCTTCAATTTTGTTCCAGGGAATTTCTCCATCTTGTCACACAAATCCATTAAAACTTTTCTTCAGTTGGCCAACAGATGCGGAGATTTGACCTGCAGTAATTCAGTCGAACTATCTCTTCTGTTGTGATCCTGCACCAAACACTGAATGTAAAGTCTTTGATACACTTTATTTCAATTTTGTTGTTGTCGGAAATCTTCCCATTTTGCCACTACATTATAGCGGAACCACAAATGCAATAATTTTGATCTTCTATCTGCACACATAAATCCACGAATGTGTCTCCAACAATCATAATGACCTGCATTCCCATATATATCTACCAGAGTCTTAAATTATGGGCATTTGTAAGTTTTTTTTTTTTTTTTTGCAAATCCACAATTTCGAGATAGTGATTGAATTTGCACAACTTCTTTAGCCATTGTATTTTATGTGAACCCGCAACAAATATTATACATTTGTCGTAATGGCTCCTTATCAATTGAAATACTTCCCTTACATTTTTATCATAGGGAATTTCGCCATCTTGCCATGCCAATTGGTAAATATTTTCCTTCAGCCAATAGTTTGTCTTTTTACTTACATCGTCCACGGATATGGAGATTTGAGGAGCCACCTTTTGGTGAAACCATCAATGTTGGTGACTGCCAGTTCCTTCAGCACATATTCGCCGTTGTTATCACAGAAGCCTTGCAGATTTGCAAAACATGTTGTATGCTGATACTTCCGAGCATATCAAGTGCTGGCTCAAAAGTAAGTGAATTGTCTTGGCCGATGCCATCGTGTATATACCTGCCGTGGTCGTGCTTTTAGTAATGGTTTGGACGACTGGGAATCATTTTGCAAGACCGAGTCAAAGGTTATCTCCATCGAATCTAGATTTTACGATAGCGACCAACAGAATACTGAATTTCTGTTGGTGGAACACTGCCCAGTAAATTTTCTAAACATTGAACTTTCTACGCATTGGTTCATCAGCGTAAACAACCGTGAATGGCATTCCAGTACTCACGAAGTTGCCGAAATTTTCATCGATTCTTCCGACACGTATTGTGTTGTAGTGGAAATTAAGGAATTTTGCAAGTTTTGCACATATCATTACTTTAAAAATTAGTTTGAACAAGATAAAGTTTTTAATATTTGTTACCAGCAACTGCGAATTAATAGTAGGTTATTATGGGGAAACTATCTCGTTATTTTTGGCCACATGTTGCCTCTTTTTATTTTTCATTACACATTCGTTTTTATTTATCATGGTTTGTTGTGGTCTGTTGTTTTCATTGATGTTTCTCTTGATACGAAAAAAGATGTTATGATTACCAAATGCAAACACATACAATAAAAATATTAGGTTTGAATCCATATATATATATATATATATATATATATATATATATATATGTTGTTTATTCTCACTACAAGAAGAACTGGATGGGTAGAAGCAACTCGAATAGAAACATTGCTGAATACATGGAGTTGATTACAAAGTTATTGCATACTTGGACACTGCCATTACATCTGACTGCTCTTCAAGACACATTTTAAATTAATCTGTGGAACAAATATGAAAAAAATGCGACATTGATGGGCGAGCGAGTTAGCTGATAGATTCGTGCCAAGCATCTGCCAGATAGTATAAATAATTCAGTAATGAGTTGTAATTGGTAAATTTAATTTTTTATTTTTTATTTTTGTGTTTGGTACGTAATAGTATTTTATAAGCCCATCGTTATCGGAAGTTGTTGGCGAACGATAGATACAGATTAAGTATTTCTATGCAACACGCACAATTTTTTTTCGATTTTATTGGCTTGCGGAAACTGTTTGATAAACATTATCGCATGCACCTCATTGCCCGCCGTCCACAGCACCACTTTAATTTATTTTGCCAAAGTCGCTATGAAATGATTGGCTTCGTGGAATTCGTTTTTACGTTCATCTATTAAAGTGCCGTCTAAATCGAGCACTGTAATGCCTTGCAATCGCCTTTTATTTGCGAATTTTCTATTTTTTTCTTTTTGCTTTTTTATCGGCCATTTCGCGATCGTCTTCAACTCCACCAGCGATTCTCTGATTGCGAAATCCTTTTCTCATACCACCGTATCTGGAATCGCCAACCACATCGAAATCTTCACCATCGCTTCTGATTTGTAAAGCAGAGGAAAACATGTCACTTACATATAACAAGAGAAAATAAATAGTGAAATACGAGGATTATTCGCACAAAAAAGAATGTCCAAATTATTATCGAACGATCGGCAAATATCAAAACTGTTGTCGGATAATACCGATAAAATTTTTTGCGCGCATTTTGCTTGGATTTTGAACAATATCAATACCTTAAGAAATGCTCAACTGTGCATATACAGACACTTGTGTTACCTGATGTTTGCCAAGGCAGTAGTGAATTTTGGCCAAACGAGCATGTTTATCTACTACGATCATATTTTTTTCCTTCCACTTCTCGAAATTAATTTCATGCGCCAGGTAATTGTTCGTTATTGGAATGTAGTCGATCAAATTCAACATATCGCAAAAAGTATTTTTGGGAGCAGCGTACCATACCTCGAATGTCATTTCCACATCCCCCATGATCGTCAACTGGCGATCGTCGAACATTTCATGGAACTCGTGGTGCAAGCGGTGCTCGGTTTACGCGAAAACGTCTGGTTTCATGGAGATTATGCACCTTCTTCTAGAGTCGATTCTTTGATGACTTTGACCGATAATTAGAAAAAATATATAAGTTGCTCAGCAAAAAAAAAATCTTCGCTCAATATCGAGCATTTGAATTATGTGTTAAACGGTACAACACTTTTGATTCAAACTTACACATCCGATGGCCGAGTTTTATACATGCTGGATAAAAGCATGAATGAAATCGAATGGAAATTGATTATTTTGAAAAGGTTTGATACATATCGCAAATTTAAATTTAATTTATCTAGACTAGTCGATCTGCTCCTTTCCATCCAAGAAAGAGTGTGTGTTAGAGAGAAAAAGAAATGCATTAATGGATTCCTACTCGATTAGCATCATTGCTCAAGCTGTATTATCGCTTGCAATATTGTTGGTGTATTTGTTTTTACTACATGCGAAAACTCCAAAATACGATCCCGTGAAATCGGGTGAAGATTTGTTTAGGTTGAACCCAGTCAAAAATTAAAAACTTATATTTGTCACTTTGTGTAAAACTAATACTTATTGCGAGTACGGAGATTTTGGGATGGGCGCAGAGAATGCAGAAAGCGCGAAAATCGAGGTGAATTTTATCGGCGGATCAGACAAAACATCCCACGAACAGGGATGGAATTTCGAGAAACAAAAATGGTTCAAAAGTAGTCACACGCAAACACTTTCAACGAAACTCGTCAAAGTCAGGACAGATTTTAAAATCCAGCTATGCAGTGATTTAAATCCCCTAAACTTGTCGTCGTTCTCCCCGAAACTGAGCATTTTCGAAGGCCTGCAGTTGATGTACAGTTAGTGTAGTAATCCGAATCAAGTCGATTACATAACATACGAACAGTATTGCAGCTTTATGAACATCGAGGAAACAAAACAAAAACAAAAAACTCGAGGATATGTATATGAGATGCCGGCACGGTCGTAAATGGATTTTGGAAGTATGCCCAAAGAATGTGATTTTTGATGGCATCGCTTGCCGTACGAACTATGATGCGATTAGGAGGGATTGGGATATTGGCAACATTTGTGTCGACAAATTGAACAAAATCAGAGTTCATTACGCGAACGATGCCTACATCGTTTGTAAATATGGATTACCAGAAATTGTTAAATGTGAGCACGACCTTTCCAAAAGCCGAATAAACTGTCTACAACCCAAATGTTCGCAAAACGAAAATGTTTATATTGTGCACCCGGATAAGATCAATGCGTATTATTGCCGAAATGGTGAAGTCGAACACTTCAAAGAATATGATCAAAAATTAAAATATTTGTATTACAAACATGATAGATGTCGCCTGACTTATCCTTATGTCGATAAAGTTTTCAATGTAGACACAGGCAGTTGTGAAAAGTCCACCCTCGATATCCTTCCTGTTCCCTGTCATTTTCCCGATTACTTATCACTGCAGTTAAGGTTTAAAATAGTGCCGGATACGAACGAATTGATTTTATCCACACAATGTGATAGGAATAAACAACTACAACCGGCCATTGAAAATCAAAAAATCTTTCTTAAAAATGGCAAAATAGTGCGTCGAACTGTAAGAATGTTGATTCACGCAAAAAAAAAAATTAATTTGATTTCGGTGAAGTTCCTTTCGAAGAAAGTATAATTCCCGTTAAACCTACGCTAAAATTAGAATATAGGAAATACACTGCAGAATCAAAGTTGTGTTTGGCTATATTTTTTTGCAGGTGTTTTCTTAATGGATTTTACGGAAATCATAGATGCCAAAAAAAAATATATATATATATTTTCGATTTTAAGCAAAGGGTTTATAGAATAAAAAAATTTAATACCAAAAAATATACGCAAAAATATAAAAATGTTGCAGATTTTGCAGAGAAGGTGGAAGATGACTATTTAATTGACTTTATCGTTACGAGAAATACAATACAAGTTTTTAAATCTTACCTTCAATTTTCAAAGTCTTTTTCATTTTTTTCCCAGTTGGCTCGAGGCGATGCGACAATAACTAGACAGAAAATTTATTTACAACTATCCACTTTTACGAAATTGGTAACCTTCATAAGTTTTTTCAGGGTAAATTATGTAAGGTATTCATTGGCTTTTTGATAAGATTCGATCGCGATTCTTAGATTGTCGCATACATCACTGATAATTTTCTTTTTGGCAGGCAATTTAAGCAAATGTATTCAAGCGAGGGAAAGGGCCTCTTTTACTTGATTGCTGTCGTATGTTCGTTCCATGAATTCTTTGCAAAAGTAAATACTATAAAGTAATTATTTGGGGTTAATTGTTTTACTATTTTTTTCTGACCCATTCCTTTACCAAATTGATTATGAATTCGTCAGACAATTGGGCCGTTTGGTTCGACGATGGCTATGAATTGATTTCTTCCCTCGTGGCAAATTGCAACATGTAATGTAGCGACTTGTGGAACAAGGGTTAAATTCCCCTCAGGAAGAACGTTTATTTGAATTTGAGTCGTCAGGCCGAAATTGACCAGTGCGTTTACCTGATTTATCCACGTTGGATCATTTCTGTTACCGCTTCCCCCAGACACCACATCTTCATTCGAAGGGATTAGATCGTGCGATCGTAAGGCTTTGAACATTAAATCATATAGTGATGTTTGTTGATTACAACACAAAGACGAGTTTTTAGGAGACTGGAAAGTTAAAAAATCTAATGGGTTGTAATTGGGTGAAATGTTTTGAATCGAAAATGGCAGAGTTGGGGATGTAGTTAATTCGTGTTGTTGTAATTGGGGATTATCTGTCACCACTCTTGTTAAATTTCGATTTAATTATTTGAGGTTTTACTTGTATAATGTTTAGATCGATCGAGGAGACATCTTGCAAATGCGGAATATGTGTCGAATTTAAACTGGACTGTTCTACCGGCTGCAATTTAAAATGTTGTGGTGTATTCGCACCGATCGAATCCACGATTTTTGTTCGTTTGGTCGGCTGGTGAATTTTTCCATTTGGAAAATCAAACATGAAATTTCCGTAGCATATTAATGAAAGATGATTTACGGTAACAAAGTTACTCGATTAGTTATTGTCGCGTGGGATCATTTGTGCACGAATTTGCGACTGCAACGCGCCTGTAATTCTAAAAATGGTAATTGTCAATCACCAGAACTTTCACTTTGAATAAATCTTGAACATTGTGGCTATTGACTCGGTAAAAATTAAACACCAAGACATTTCGCAAACACCATCATGCCCATATCGAATGATTTAATGATGTTTCGAATTGCGGCCTGGGGATCGAAACTGAAAACTTGGATTTGGTTTTTGGAAAGTAAAATGTTTTCCCCGACGATTTCATCAGTCATTTTATCAAATAATCTTTATATATATATATATATATATATATATATATATATATATATATATATATATATATACATACATACATATATATATGAATTTGTAACTTATGTTGTATTTATGTTTAATCTCGTCAAGTTTAAAATCCAGTATTGGAAGTAGTTCTTTTAGAACGATGTATTCCGCACTGCCACTACTTTTGAAAGTTTCCGAATTTAGTGCCTGTTCGATGAAAGCTCGCAGTTCACAACCACCACTATACAATTCTATCGTTGCTTGTTCGGAAATATTTTGTGTTTCAACCAAAAGCATTCACTCCTCGACTCTTGTCGAAGTTTTGTCGTGTGGGCGACCTGGTTTTCTAGTGTACCACTCTTGTACTTTTTCTAAAATATATAGTTTGTTAGGTATGTAAATTCGAGGTAAGTTGGATTTGCTCTATTAATTGCTGTTGTTGCTTGTCAAATATGTAATTAGCAGTTCGTTGTTCTTGCTTTGGCAATTATAGTTGTATGTTGGGTATGTAATTATTAGGTACGAAATTTGAAGGGCATTGGTTTTGCTCTGGTAATTGCTGTTGTTCTTGTACGAGATTCTCGAATGAATAGTTGTTTGAAATATCTGATTGAAACACCATGTCCATGTCGAAAACAGGAAGAGTGTCGATTGTTCATAAAATACACAGGCGATGTCTGAGCCTGGTTTATTATCGGGGTTCTTTCATTTTGCGGTGGAGTCTTTGACGTTTTACTTCACGCACATTATTGGCATTGTTGTGAAAGTCGATTGCGAAATTCTCATCGCCTGTGAATTGAAGATGCTGTTCGTATTGGTCGATATCGTGCATTTGGTTCACCAATTTCGTTCAATGAGCACCAGCCAAAGTGTAGTTGTAATAGTTGAATGATTGATCCAACACTGGTAAAATATTCTAAAACAAATATCTCACATTATCAATATCGGTTTTATTTAAATTTAAGAGGAAATTATTCTTTATAACTGCTAGGCCTAAATCGAAAGTTTTAAAAATGTTGTGAATTGCTAAATCAACATCAAGGGTGTGAATACGAATCTGGTCGTTACAAATAAGAACACTTTCACCGACGATTTCGCCAGACATGATTTTCGCTCTTATGTTAGGTATTATAGTAGCTTATAATTTTGAACATTTGTTTCCCCTACAGGAAGTATTTGAACGTGTCGAGTGTAACGAATATGATGAGGAAAACATATCTGATGACAAGAGCACAGAACTCAGACACATGGGTTCGATACATTATTAAAATATATAAATAAGGAAAACCACTTGTAAAAAAATATTTTTTATTAATACATTTTTTTTATGAAACTTTAATTATTGCATATACGTTAGAAACACCGCAAATTATTTTATTCATCAGTTCGAGAAAAAACAAAAACCTTTTATAAAATCCATCGAACTGTTCTTTGAAGGGGTTGAAAGATGTATTCTTGAATGGCAATTCACTCAGTGGTACAAATTCGTGTCTGAGTTCGCTGACAACATATGTTTTGTTCGATTTTTTCTGTTGTTGCACTTTTGCAAAGCTGCTTTCATAAATGCACCGAATGGAGATTGCAAAGGTGGAACCAATTTAATGTGTTTGATGAACGAGTGGGTGTTGAGTACAGGCTGTGCTTCGATGGATCCGTTCAGCCACATTTGAACGAGAGTGTATGCGGTTAGGAGATCGAGTTGTTCGAGGATTCGACCGAAACGCGTTATATTTTTCGGCACGTCTTCATATTTCGAATCGAGGATGGATTTTATAATTTCCACGTACTGATGCCTGAATGCTCCACCATCCACCATTTCCGATTCTAGTCGGCCGAGCTCAGCGAAATGTATGGCCACTTTTTTCATAGCCACCGAGGTATTTAGCGCACAAGAAGAATCATAGACTGCCTTTTCCGTTTGTGTGATGGTCGAATGGATTCCCGTAAAAATTTCCACTAATAGAGATATGTATTTTTTATGTTTTTGCGCCAATTCTTCGTGCCCATCATCTGACTCTATTCGCATGCCGATGCAAGGAATGGGCATTTCAGTCATGGTATTTACATGAGGTCTTTGTGAATGAATAGGTGGGTGTTGTTGTTTGTGGGAGGGCGGTTAGGGGGGGAGGGAGTTTAGTGGCTGAGAATAAGATTGCTGGTTCATTACGAGAATGTCAGAGTCGGTGCACTGTAGTATGAGTGGTTGAAGTTGCAATGATGGAAACAAGGTTATTTGCTGTTGCTGTTGTTGGTGCTTCATGACGATAAAAAAAAGAATCTTATAAGTTATGCGGAAAACCCAGATAAAAAACTATGAATGAAAGCCATTTTTCTTTCAAGGGTGTATGTGGCCGCAACCAGTTGAAAGAAAAGCTCAAAATTTAAATCTTTACGCAAGTGTTTAACCTACGATTCAAATTTATAATGATTTCAGTCCTCCTGGTACGGGTAAGAGTACGCTGGCCCACGCGATCGCATCCGAATGGAGAGCAAAACTGTACCAACTCAACATCGGGTAGTTATCCTTGGCCACCATTGGTGATACCGAACACAAATTAGCCAATTTGTTCAAGATGACCATTGAGGACAAGAACTAGCAATTCCTGACAATTTTGGACGAAATCAACGAGACAGTTTTGCGAGACTTGGAAATTCCACCCCATCAGCGAAGTGTGGAAATTGCCCTAAAAACTAGTCTCGAAGGAGGTCTTCAAATGAAATAAAATGCTTTAATTATAGCTGCAACCAATTACAAAAAAAAATAATAATACCTACAATCCTCGACCGATCCCATGCCTTTTACTTTATCAACTTTCCCTCGGAGGAAGAATGTCGCAGCGCATTAATGAGTCTCTTGCAGTTGTTTAAGAATTACTATCTTAGGGACTGCGATGAAGAATACCAACATCGGGTGATTGATAATATTCCTCTACCACAATGCCTCGCTTTTTGAAACGTCTTGGCCATACATGATCTGGCGAAATTGGAAAACTTTAAAGATGAGCCATTCTCATTCGCGATAGTAAATCAATCTCTACTCGTACAGATACCAAAGGAAAATCATGCAAGTCAACACATTTCGTATGAAGCGGCACTAAAAGTACTCGAAAATGCAAATAATTCAACGGTGTTGACTTTGCGCCTCGAAACCATCTACGAACTGTGTCGGAAGAGCATCCTGACAAAAACCGAATTTTCATCAGGCCAAACTTAGATCATTTCAACATATCAATAGCTATTACAAGAACAATGAATGAATATGAATACAACAAATTTCAAGATGACAAGAACTAAAAACCAATCAATTTTTATTGATTATCGATTGTGTAAATTAAACATTTCTCAATCACATTTTCGTCAAAAAAACTACCGACAACAACTTGTAATTCGACAGGTTTGCGTGCTTTTGCAGTAAATACATTTAGGTAATTTTCCATCTGCACGTGGTTGAATATACATTTTTTTCCTTGCTGAATATAAAACTAAAAATGTTTTGCTGCAACAAGTACTTGTTTGGTTGTGGCTAATATGTTACATAAAGGACCCAGTCCATAATCGCCGCAAGACTCTTCGAAATTCTTTGACGAGCATTTCCAATCGACCATCACCAAATCACCCTGCTTGGAATTGAAAAGCATGTCGATGGATCCACAAAGAGCGAAATCAACATCTCGTACTCTGAGCTCCGATGCATAAGGTGTCCAGCCATTGGCTTGTCTAACATCTCAGTCGAAATCTAAAAATTGTGTAAACATATCATCAGGTAGTTTTAGTTCGTTCGATTTGTAGTAATTTTCGATATTTGTATGTAGTTGAACTCCCAAATCAATGGCTTCTCAAGTGATTTTGTTTCCATTTTTCCTCGATGGCGGCTTCCGGATTGTCATAGGTTCGGAATTCAGCATATGGCCCGATGGAAAACTTGAGGGAATTCACGATGTAAGAGGCCATTTTCTTTACTGAAATTTTGGAAAGGTGTTTGAAAAACATGCCGAAGCAGTGATAAAGGATTTGCATGTATCATTGCGTACCGAATACTTGTGAGTTTTTTCCTCTAGAGATACCAAATCATACGAATCTCCCAGCTATATATGCCCCAAAATTGTTATTCTCTTACGAAAGGAAGACAATTAATGCGAAACAAATAGGTGCTCTTATCTCATTATACACCCGTATGTTTATTGTAATTTAAAAAATTTATTTATTTCATTTTTAATTTTTTTTAGCGCAACAATGTGTAAAGAATATCCATTTCACCGTTTACAAAATAATGCGGAAAAATATTAAAATGTTTAAAAGTTTCCACAATCTCCATTCGCAACGAACACCAAACATAGTTCAATCGCAGTGCTAAAGAAATTGGTCTTTGAACAGTTTCGTACATTTCAAGCTGTTTGTAAAATGAGAGTAACTTTGATTTAAAATTAAAAGTGTAAAACTCGTTGAGTTTTTTCAAGGCTGTATTGTATCTATCGGACATCTGGTCGACATTTTTCAAATAGAGTAACAATTCATTCCTGTCATTGTCGAGGAATTGGTCCAATCGGGTCTCATCTTAACTCTGCTGTTTTTTTTTTTATAAAATAGTCTAGAGATTTTCTATGCGCATCATCTTGATTCTCGTAATAAATGCGGTCTATAGAATACGGATTATGATTACTAAACTTGAGTAGATCAGATCTACTCTTTATTAATAAGAATTAATTTAAAAATTGGGCCAAAACTTTTCGATAAATTTCGAAGAAGAGTACTTGGATATGATAAAATCGAAATGTTCTGAACTCCCGAACACCTATGTGGATGACAAATCGCGACTTGATGAATTTTGCATTGTGACAGACAACTTAATTCGAACCAAGCAGATATTCGACATCATCTTATACATACGTCAATTACCTCAACATTGTGGATTGTTAGACAACATTAAAATTGAAATTAATGAGTGTATACCTTCAGATATTCGACTAGATTAGTAACGATTACTTTGGCAATAAACTGCATGAGTTTTTTAAATTTTAGGAAATGTTGATAAAACAGCTTAGGGACGAAGTAACGGATAAAAACACGGAATATGCAAACTAGTCAACAATAATTGAGTGTGAGATATCAACAAAGTGTTGAAATTCTGGGGTGTTCAATTTGAGATCGGTCAATAAATTAACATTAATGGTATTTAATATCCCGCGATCCATTGTGGTGAAGAGCGAAATTGTCAGTTTGCCATTTGGCATTATGCATGCAAATTGCTCGTTGAAATCATCGATTCCTCCGAACAGAGAATCAAACTCAGTGTTCAATTCGAAATAATAGATGAGGTTCACAAAATTTAGCGGAAAATTACAATACCGGTGATACACGTGTTTGTTTAATGTGGAATTACTATTATTTTTTGTTCATGACAACTGCAGCTGCTCGAGATTGATTGTGTGCATCGATTTTAAATATTTTTTTTTTGTTTCTCAAATCGCGTGGAAAGAGATTTGCAAAATAGATAGTTAAATAGTCAGTTAATGAAAGGTCGGTAAGGGAATTGAATGGGCAATCAATTATACGATAAATTGCCAAAATATTTGCGAGTAATTTGAAATGCCGATTGGTTAAATAGGGTATCTGCGACAAGATCCCGTACACCTCAAACAGTTTGAGTATGGGCTTCTCATTGTCCGCGCTCGTCATTTACACTTATATTTCTTTTGCCCTTTAACCACAACCGAAAAATAATTCTTTAGGTAGGCGGCAAAACCCAAAATAATGACACCACTGATAAAAATTAATCCGTAATACAAATACCGAAATACGCTTTTCTTATAGTCGAATACATCGCTGCCAAAAGCCACAACATTCTCCCCGTCGTTGCCCAATATATCGGCGTTCGCGTTCGTTTATGAGGCATGGACACAACGATATTCCACGTTGATATCGGTCGCGGGAGGATCTTTTCGAGCACAGTCACAATGAACGCACACAACGTCACCATCCGCCCCCAAACACCGGGCGTTTTTTACAACGCTGAATCAAATTTCATCGTCGCATAAATCTAAGGAACTATGGTTGGCAAAAGGTACGACAACTGAGATGATTGACTTTATATACTTTGAATTTTCCATTGTCGTTTTCGAAGCAAATGCACCCACTTATCGCCTTTCTGTACCTATAGAAGTAGGCGGCCAGACCCGAACTACCGACGGCAGAAATAACGGTGTAACCGGAAAGGTTTGGTTCTCTGAGATTTTTTTTTTTTTGAGCTTGGGATCGGTCATGATTAGTTTTACAACATCGTTAGAATTAGTGACTTTATTTAGTGAAGGATTCAACTAGCTTAGTTTTTTGGATCCGAAGTGAATTTTATGCTGCACATAACCCGGAAAATGTTTTATTTCGTAAGATAAAACGTTATGCATATTGTTGTTGAGACGGATGCTCGAATTAATTTGACCGAAAGCGGCGTCAAACTGGCCATTTTTGATCTTGCTCATAAATTCACCAATCGTGGTGTTGCCAATTTGTGATGGTTTTTTTTAAACATTTGCAATCATTTTCAACCCATACAAAGATTGATTGTTAAAAATATTTTTGAAAACGGTATCTTTTGGTAAATTCGGGACTAGCAATTGTTCACCCACCTTGTTGACATTACTGGCGAATTTAACGAGCGCTTTCAACATTGTTATGTGGTCATACTTATTTTGGTTATAACTCGCAAGTTAGAGGTTTGGGAAGTTTGACAGCGACGACTGTAAGATAGACTGCCAACATACAATTTAAAATAATCAACAATACAGTGAATGGTTCCACACAAGTTTTAATACTTGATATAAACAAGGTAGTATTAGATTGCTGATTATATTACTTCCGCTGTTCATATTATTACTGTTACTATATCATTTGTTTACAAATAATTTAAAAAAATCTTCTTTATTTAACAAAACCCTTTTTTTTAATTTATATATATATATAGTAGTTATTGTTTTATAGTGTAAATCTACTGTATAGTGTAAATAGTGAAAAAACTAGTGTAAAAATAGTGTACAAGAACACAAAGTTCTTGTAAAAATCCAAATTACACGTATATTCATCTGTTTTGAGCATGGTTTCGCATGGTAGAGGTGCTTGGTAAATGTTTTGGCGAAGGCGATTTTGGTCGAGGTAAAACGGTATGCATGTTGTTTATTGCTCTCCTAAGGTCGTCCACGTCTTCGTGTATCGTATGCAAGTGGTTTACAAAAATATATATGCGAATATCGTCACCGCTAACAATACACCAGAAAGATGATTACTAATTTTTCTTCTATTTCCTTAGTTATCTTATTTATAATTTTTTTTTGTTTTCACAATTCGTATTCGAATACAAACATCGAAATAAAAAACCATAATATATGTTAATTGTATTCAGCATCGCCTCAAAACGACAAGAACCCCATACTGAATTCTTATTTTATATTTTGTTTTCGCCGATTTAACTCTGTGTTTTCTTAGTGATTTCTGTAGGGGTAGTTGTTATTAATGTTTCGCCACTAGAACCAAAATGCGTAGTCTTGGAGGTTTTGAGTTTATCTTTCAATTTTCAAATCACAAGAGCCAGAACCACTAATATTAAAATGGTGCCAATACCCGTCCACAGGTATATTTGGTTTTTATTATTCAGCGCCTTATATATCATTATGTACTGGGATACTGTAGTAAATCACACGTTCCTGTCTTCACCATCATAATCCATCATTAATTGATTATCATTACTGTTCAACTGTGCATCGTAAAAGTGACAGGAAAAGGATATCTATAAACTTTACACAAATTCAAGTATTGAAAAGTACTAGAGACTGGCAAGAGAAATGTGTTTGAAATTATTTTTATTGTTCGGGTGAAAAAAGAAAACCTTAATTCAAATAATCGATGTAATAGGGTTATTATTTGTACTTGAAATCGAAATCAAACGATTTGATTACGAATCTACTCATATCGATGAATAAAGTAGTTTCTTTAATGGTTTCCAGTGAAATTTCAGCCACGTTATTATCATAGTGTCGTACATCAATGTATTCATTGTCTATTTCGTTGGCGAAGTAAAGGTTATTTGCGATAAAGGCTAATTTATGAATCGAGTAGACATTTTGAAGGTGGTTCGTACTGAGTACAACTCGTCGAAGTTGTCTACGTAAACGAGCAATTTCGTACTGAAGCATTGTTGCATCCATTGTCTTATTTTATACGTGGGTTAAGCTTGACATTTACAAATTTTGCATTTAGCGTCATGAAGAAGCAGAAGTTAAGTATTTTCCCTCTGAATTAATCCCGTTTACGATTTTCGCACCAGCGCTGTATTTTCGCCTAATCATTGGACCATAAGATTCCAAAATGGATAGAGGAGTGTCGGATTTCACACTGCTCGATAATTTGTTTGTATCCACAACCTCGAGAAATAATTTATCGTTTTCGAAATACAGAGTGTAATAATAGGTTTCGATCAAATTCTCCGAAATGTTTTGTACGTTGTCAGAATTGTTGTGAACCATGCTGAAGGCAACCACGTCAGTAATACTTGGTGTGCACTGCAACGAATCGAAACTTTCGTTATCTTCCGTTCGAACTACTTTGGTCAATTCCGAAGTACCCATGTGCACAAACGAATAGTTTTGATCAAATTGGTACTTTGGCACTGCATTGACGAATGGTTGGAAGGTGTGATGCATTTACCCAAATTTACTGAAACTTTTATGGAATTGCGATTGGTTCGTGAAGTAGACTGTACTCTTTAGGCGACGGTGTAGCCTGCTTCGTTCACTAAAATCAAATTAGTCACTTTTAGTTGGAAATTGCTTATCGTCCAAGTACTATACAGACAGATGACTCAATCCGAATGGGCATTGCATGAAAAAGCACTTTGCGGCATGAACATTGTCGTGGTTTTGGTAGTGGTCCGCATAGACACCAATTTATTGTGCATGCTAAAGACTACGGGATAATATGTGTAAAACTGTTCGCTGATTTTCGTATCGGAATTTGCATACATAGACATGCGAACCTTGAACCAATATTGACCCCATTTATTATATATTTGGTCGGATTCGTAAAAACTGAGTTTGGAGCATTGTCTATTGAATTACAACATCCACTTTGCTGTCTTGGCTATCACTGCTTTTTCGAATTATTCACAAAGTAACCATAATCACGTCTATCTCGAGATATCAAACTCGGCATCCTCATAAACATGGGGAATGTGATTGTCAGATGTTCCAACATCCATTTCACTTTATCAATCACTGCCTTTGAAACTATATTGAAAATTTTTTGCAGGGTAACAAAATTCCGAGCAGAAAAATATATATAACTGTAGGCTTGGAGAGTTTCGTGAAACACATACCCTCCGTCGGGATATAAACCTTCGTTCGAAATAACCTCTTGCAAATTCAATAGCGATAAAACATGTTGCATTGCTTTGGTATCGATTTCATTTCTTAAATTACCTATCAAAATGTGGGCTCCAAAGAATTGCAGCACAATCATAACTGCGTTTGGTCCCAATCTAGGCCAACCTACACTTATTGTAGGTGTGGGTAAATAATTTTTAATCATACTAACCAGTTCATTTTGTAAAGTTTCATCGATTTCGTCAAATAAATATGTGTAGATAAAATTTGAAAAGACGAGAAACCGTGGAAAGGAAATTGAAAATTGATACCAGATTGTACCCCCCCCCCCCTGGCCGAGTATAGCCTGTCGATGGCATCGGTAACTTGCTGTAAATGGTTTGTATGGCAAATTTCACACATATCCAGACATCCGTTGATCTATAGTATTTTGAATGTTTGTTCATTGTACTAATCATTAGTTTATCCAAAACTTCAATCATTTTACCAAATTGCTCAATGTCTTGTAGACAGTCGTATTGCGGTAAAATCATATAGTTAGTTTCAAACATTTTCATTGTGAGATCGTTGTTATGATCAACATTTGTGGACAAATATTGTTTGTGGTAACGTTGTATTATCTTTACAAAACAAACTATGTCTGTTTCTATTTTATTTTTTTGGATAATCACTTTTATGGCGTGTTTTAAGAGTAAAATTATGAAACCCAATGAAATAATTCCCAGAATTATATATATAGGCATACCAAATTTTTGTGAAATTTCAATATAATCTCTTCAATTACACTTGATGTATTGCCACTTGTTTTCTGCGAAATTTACAAAATAAAATTTTGTCACTATCATAACATTCCTTGAATTCCAAAATGAAAAACGACTCAACCACAATGTCTTTGCACGACGCAAGTTTGCTCATCTCGGGAATAATTTTCTTTAATTTGCTCTCATCCATTATGGTGGAATAATCGGGAAACATCTCTTCAAAGATATGCCCATCTTCAGCATCTAAGATCTTTGGCATGGGGTGTTTATACACTGCATATCGACCGAGATATTTCCCAGTCATGTCAGCCAACGATACTCCCTGTTTGATCTTTAGTTTAGGGATTTATTTTGCTCTTTAAATGCTTTAAAAAGGTTTGTCAATGAAACTTCAAATCGAATGTTTTTTCACTCTTTGCTTTGACGATCTTGTCCTTGTGGAAATACAACATGCCATCAGTGGGAAGTGAAATTGACACAAGAGAGAATTCCGATTTATGGAATGTGCATGCATATTATTTGTCCTCGTTCAAAAGGTACAAACCAGTGGATTGATCAAAATAGCCTTGTTTTTTCCACGAGGAACGTTATGAATCGAATTTATTCCAGAATATAAATTTCATTGATGGTGGGAATATGGTTTTGATGATTTTGTAATGCCCATTTCATATCTACCCTCAAAATTTTGATTAAACCCAACATTTCGATGAGAAAGAAAACTTTCTTCTTTTGCAATTCATAGATGAATGTGACTTAATAACTTCTCATTTTGAAATTATGCACTTTGAACCGCGGGTGAAAAGTGGACAAAAAGTAAATCGGCGGCGAGGAAAGCGAGTCTACACTTTCTGTCTAATTTATTGACATAATATACTGGTCGTTACTTTACAGTGACACATTCGCTAAAGGGTTGTTTCTCCACATGATCAGGCCAGATTTAATTGACGAAATCGTTTTCGACAGTGATTCGGTACGTGTTGAGTAGAGAAGTTATATCAATTAAACTATCAAAAATTATTTGGTTCCCCATCTTGATATTGGAATATACATATCGAACGATTCGCTGTTTCTTCCAAAGTGACAAGCTTGAAATCACAAACATCGAGATAAATTTTCACTGCTTTGCTCCAACCTACAGGCACAATTTTGCTCTGTTAAAACTTTAACTCGACCCGCCAACCAAAGCAAATTTTGAGTTGATAGGTAATGATACCAGACTCATTTAAACTTCGGATTTGGATTTCCGCCGATTGGGGTATTTTAAAATGAATTCATAGACAAGTTTCTTCATTGTGGCTTGGTGATGATGATGACAACTTGTACAAAGTTTTAATCAGTATAGGTTCGGTATTTTCCACAAACTGATTAAATTTTGTGAGGGTGATGGGCTGTTGGATTGAAAACTCAGTTTTGTGATTAACCTTTCGAGGGCATTTGGCAATCCATTCAAGAATATTTCCTGACTGTCGTTTTTGCCACTCTTGTGTTTCATGCCAAACACCACAAAGTTTATGACTCGAATAAAGGAAATGTCCCTCTTTATATATAAGAATAAAAAAATTACAAATAAGAAACTAAACAAAAAAACTACCATGAAAATTATATACATTTTAATTTACAAAATCCCATCGTTGTCGGCACCAAATAATACACAAACAACATTCGGTAATTTTTTTTTTTTTTAATTTTTTGAAAAAAATGCAAAATATTCTAGATAATGATTCCTTTAATTTTAGACTTGAAAAAAAAAATGAAATAAAAAACACTCTATATAAATACACCACCTCCCTTAAAAAAAAAAATATTTCCGTTCTTCTACGACCATACACAGGGAATTCTTCTTTTACAGTTACTTGAATCAGTTCAACGATTGTGTAGAATACTTGCCTCATAAACATAATGTGACTTTAGGCCTTGTCTCAAAAAATACAATTCTCAAATGCAAACTGATTGGCATCTGTGGTATTCCATCGTGTTCTCATTTCAATCCCGTTTGTTTGAACATGTGCCATTATCACAACTTGAACTATACGACTTTTATTACCATGGAGAATCGTCATATCTGCAATAGATTCCCAGTGATGCTGGGATCTGATTTAGATTTGAGATTACTCCATAATTATCGTGGTTATTGCGATGGCATCATCACCCTCGTCATCATATTCATCACCGCCATTGTTGTGCGAATGTGTGATGGAATAGTATACGGTGAAAGATTCTAAAAAGAGGAGATTAAACATGGAAGATTATTCGACTACAAATTCCCAAATCCATGGTTATTTCATCGAAAATGGTCGTTTGTGTTGGGTTCCCTATATATTGATGAATAATCGTGAATTACCGCATATTCGAGTGAGCCTAACACACAGTCATCGGTTTTGCATCAACAAATACAGTTGCACCCAAAAAAATAAAGGACATTGTTTCGAACTGATTTTGCCCATGGGTAAAGAACCATATGAGTTTGTTCACCGTATTCCTGAAGACAAAAACTTTGAAAACGATCTTGTGTATGTTACACTCTCTTGAAGTGGATGATAAATACATTGTCTACGATCATCAACTTTTCGGGTACATATAAAATGATTTGTCGGCCATATCCGGCTAATTGATAGTTTCTCCTATAAACGAATTTTCTCCCCACCAATGTTGTTGTTTCGGCTGATCTGGTATGGATTAGACAATAATGAAGAACAGGCAAAAAAATTGTTCCGACTGGCAATTGGCGCAAGCTCGTTTCCATGACGAATACATACAAAATGAAAAAAATTTACAAATATTTCAAACTTGAACTATAAACTGTTGACTCCTCAGATTGGAGATCGAGATTTCTTTGAACTCATCGTCAGACCTGCACCGAAGAACATTGACACATTCACGATATGCACAGATCATTTGGGATTTTTGTGTCTTTTCGAAAATAATGTCGCCATCGATTCGTTCAATCGTGTTTACTCCCTGATCTAGGATGTTAACCTGGTCATGAGCACTGATTCGTGTAGGATCGACAATCTGATTTCCAAACTTATTGCTAAAGGGTACTGGTTGCTGCTGGACGAACGTGATATTGCAGATATGAAAAACAATACTTTTACCAGTCACTTGTGCACGTTCAACTCGATATCTCCCTTTAATTACTAGTTTAATACTTAAATGAAATTTATTAAACTATGCTCAAAGATTCGACACGGGTTTGATTACATCGAGGTGCTTGTGTTTGAAGGTATTTTCAACTTGAATCATTTCCAATGTGTACTGTTCAATACATTTGTGAATGAGGTGAAGGGAATAATCTGCACCAAATCCACATTCGAATTGACCATGGACGGCGATTCGGAGCGTGTTTTCACTCTGGATAATGGTTTCGGACCGCACATCACAGAGAAAATACATTCTATGTTCCAATATGGGAAAATGGCCAAGCTGTTCACCGCGATGAACTACTTGAAGATGAAACTAAACACAAAACCCCTTGTTCGTATTTCGAGCTCGGTATATAAAATGTTGGTATTTACCTGGACATTGCGGAATGGAAATCAGGGGATGGCGAATTAAAAAATTTAGAGGCAGAGAGTGACGAGGCGAGGTTCCTGAAGTTAAAAACAGTCTTTACCAGTCATCTACAACTCACTGAAGACGAGTATGCGATAAACGCCAATAAAGACATTCCGACCGTACACTGTCATTGTTTCCGGTTGATTTTCAACCACGATTCCAAAACCAGATTTCTCATTCGCTTGAGCAAGAACTCGGTGCCCATTTAACTACCATTTAATAAATCCGAGATTGTCTTTGTCTAAATGCACGTGTACTGTGGCGGGATTCATTCGACCGAGCAACTGGAATATTTCAATAACCCTCACTTTAATGCAAGTGTGTCGATAAACATGTACAGAATATAGTTGGTGGTTGACGATAACGACATTCTATCTCCGTGTACAAAAATCGAACCAGCAAAGATGAATGTGTATTTCGTGCATAATAATTGGCTCTTGATAAGGATAAAGATACTCGGGTTCGAATTGGACCCCAAGCCGATTCGGTGCCATAACACTTAAAATATACAGATAATGGTAAAAGTCAAATCGACGAAAATCAAAGGCTTGGTTTAATGGGTGGTTTTCCGACCAATTATACCGATGATTTATCCAATACAGAAGATATTTCGGACATAATTGCCGATATAATAATCTCTTGCATCCAAGGATTGGGTAGTAACAAGTTCCTACTGCAATTATCCGGTGAGGTCAGTTTGGATATGGTTATCAAGACCCTAGTCAAACATATTGGACCCACAATGATCGAAATAGGTTGGGAATTTATTTATTCAGAGCCTTGACAATAGTATTTGTTATGAGAGCTGTGATATTGACTGCTTTGATAATTGTGTGATTCACTGTTAGAGCATTTGCTGCAGTTTCTCTTTATTGGGTGCCCATACTTGATCTATATTTATCACGACAGCAGTCGCCGATGTGTTTTTTACCATATTCGATCTATTCAACGTGCAAAATCTACAAGGTCAAGATTATGTAGATGTTATATCAAAGCCGGAATTGGAAATAAAACAAAATATTTGGGATATTCGAACGATGTAATATACACAGATCATGTTCGTGATGATGTGGCGCAATGCACACGAAGGAGTTGTCGATTTAGTGCATCATGTTTCCATCTAACCATTCTCTATCGATAGTGATGCCAACACCGGCAAATTAGCAGCCTTTTCAAAAAAAGATGCCACATTCAACCCACCTATTACTAGTATTCATCCTACTAAAGTAGTAAAAGATAACGATTTTAAAACATATTGCAATTTAATTTACAATACCTACTGGCCCTCAAAGACAACTCGAATGGATCGCTTATCGATTGGAACATTATGGGCGTCGATGATGATACAATGATGTCAAATCAATTGAAAACTTTTAGTGCACAAAGTCCAGATCAAGTTTTAAACTTTACAATCTACACATCAAAATGAACTCTCGAATAAACATTATTGATAGAGGATTGAATTTGCTGTGGGTTTCGATATTAATCTCGGGAATAACTGCATTTTCCACCAATAAAATAATACATTTATTTATTATGTCAGTAATTTTATTAGTAATGGCGACTTTTGTACAAATGTCAACCGTTTATCAAAATTTATAATAGCTAAATTGAGAGACTTTCTTAATGGGCAGTTGTTCTTCGTCCCCCGTGGGTAGAAGTTACAAGTCTTAGAGTTTATTGAGTTAGTACTTTGTGCGATGTAATTTTCGATCCTTGGCTAATTTGAAAATCTCGCAAATTGTGTTTACACATTAATTTTTAAGTTTTTCCTACCTATCTTGATTATAGTAAAGAAAAGGCCATCTTATTTGCACGATAAAACATTTTTTGTCAGCCTATCGATGAAAAGAGTAACTGATACATCGTCATCCTTATTTCAGACTTTGTTATAAGGAATTTCGGTCGAAACGGCGATAATGCTGATGTTTATTTTCGTAGACCTCTGGAGCACTTTGATGTGTTTCTTTACTTATGCCAACTACAAGTTTGCTACAACACTCTGAATGCCACGCTATATATACCAAGAGAGAGATAGAGAGAGAGAAAAAAAAGTAGAAAGAAAATGATTTTTATAATCGTCATTATCTGTGTTATTTGCATGAATACAATAGTCATGAGGGTCGGCTTAATCATATATTTAAAAAAAAATTGCCAATCGAAGGTGTTGTTTTGTAAATTTTCATTTCCCAATTCCAGCTCCTCTTTACGTTCATCTTTACTGTTTAAAGTAGCAGTAGTAGTTTTATTTTTCGAAACATTTGTATTTTCAATCGAATTGTTGAAAAAAGTTGTACTTTTTTCAGCAGCTGCTAATATCTCGGTAGCCGCCATGTCTTACTGTTACTGAGTGCCTTCGAGTACAACACAACTTACCACCTCACCAAAAAGGTCAAAATTACGGTTTTACATTACCCAAAAATTGTTTTCTAAATGAAAGGTGTTATTTGTAATATGTAAAATATTTTCTAAATCTTTGTCGTTTTCATACACACATTACTTGATATGCAGTGGGTGGTCGTAAAGTTTTTTCCTCCCAGATTGATGGATAAAGATTTTGTAGTAAAATTTATTTTCATTATCTACATACTCTATACGGGGTGCTAAAATACCCTTTTTACCCTAATATACCAAATAGATAGAAGGGTATGTTTTTTAAGTTTTACTGTTTGAGTTTCCTCTTATATTATTCTTATTGGATTTGGTTCTTTCAAATTAAAATATACTTTCGGTCGAATATTTTTATTGTTGTATTTCGATTTAGAAAAAACACACAGAAGAATTGTTATATTTTGCACAAATATTTACCCAAAGAATTCCTAAAGGCGTTTTTGCAGCCCTGATCAACTCTTTGTTGAATGTGTCAAGATTACTAGTTTAATATAAATTGGAAGGATATTTGATTATATATTGCGTGGGTAAAACAATATATCCTTTTAAACATGCGAGCCTATCAATACAGCAAAACCTTGTATGCGAAATAGAAATAAACGTTTTCACCAGTAGGTAGTATGGGGTTCCTTGTCGAATCCACATTCACTATAATTATTTCATTTATACCATGAAAACTATTGATGTAAACGCTATCTGAACTATTTCCTCTCTCAATAACTTCAATTATTTTACTTGAACTAGATGCACATCAATAATTTAACATTTCATCATATTGGTGGATTTCGTCATAATATGTGTTTTATTTATATTTCTTCAGATCGGAAATGCTGGCAATTTCAACCTGGTTATAGAAAGCAGTTGGATAACTTTTCATAAATAGCAATATGGTACTGAAGGAAGCTATCGAAATTTCATGTATAAAGTCAATCATAATAGTTAGTATCTCATTGTCCAAATCTGTATTCAGCTGTTTATTAAACTGGTTCGAACTTTGTTGACCATCACAATATATGTATGCCACATCCCCATGGTTATTGTTATGGGTATTTGATGTACTAAACTTGAAGAACTAGCAATTCTCTTCAATAAATGGTAAATTATCTACATACGATTTTTGAAAACGATACCGCTATCTCCTGTGAATGAAACGATAATCTTCACCACTAGTGTGTGTTTTCCATCAGGTATGGCTTTCAAGTACTTGCTCAAATAATACAAATCAGATAAAATTACTTTGAATAGTCTTATGCGATGGAAATATTGCTCGTGATTGTCACACACGTTGTGAGTGGTTATTTCTCCCGGATCCTTATCCTCGTAAATGGCAGAAATCCCTGGAATACCAGCAAAGAATGAGAGGTTTACGACATAATGTCGACCATCAATCGCACTATACATATAATCGGCATTTTATGGAAATTGTTCGTTCACCGAAGGTATGTATAAAGATGCCATGACCATAAAATCATTATTGTTGTTGACATTCACATATATTTTAGGGTTTTCACTAATGACAAATCGTAGTGTTTTATTCGACCTGATCATTTGGACGATCGCTTCATTTATGTTTCTGTCGTAGAGCAGGGATGTGTTTAGATCTCCTGTACAATTGTATTGATACATAGAACTATTGGATGAGTTGCGCATTTTATACGAAACACCAGTAAGTTGTGTATTTAGTTCGTTTTCCTGAAAATTATCGTTTAGCCTAGCCATCATAACAAATATAGGCGTGTATTTCGCCCATTGGCTTTCTAAAGTGACCAAATTCGTCACCAAAATGCCGATAAAATTGTTCGGTAGCATTACGAAAAAAAATGAAAATTAGAGAATGCTTTAAGTGTCCCAAAGTAATTTATTAATGCATCATTCGAGTTTAAAGAATTTCGCTATTTATTGGTAGCTATTACATTAACTTCCCTACGATCCACCAAATTAAATTCGTGGTTGTTTACTATGTGCTAATTCAAATCTATTCTCTGAAGCGGATTGAATGAGTGTAAAATACTGGTATTTATTAGTATTCAAATCAGTATATGCAATTTCATCATTCACCGTGACAGTTTTTGTATTTGATATTTGATTGTAATTTTGGAATTTCAAAGAAGATTCTATAATATAACTACGAGAGGGATAAATGTACGAATTATTACTGGATGAAACATAAACAATTACTTGTTCTTCTTTTAACTTATCGAGAATGGGAATCTGAGCTGCGCTGAGGGCTTGCGATGTAGAACTATCGATCACTACTTTGACCAAATTGTTATTCGATGTCACCACTAAACTATTCTTTAAGTTATGCAGCACGATGAAAACGAAATTATTTTGTTGCTCGAAATACTCCACGGAAAGGTTTATCAAATTAGTATCGGTTTTATAAAACTGAGATGTGCATTTGAAAAACAACAAGTGCTTGTTTGATAGGTGTTGTAAATTATTGATGATTTGTGCCGCCAACCAGTCATAGTCTTCATCGAGAACAGAAATTGACAATTTTCCCAATTCAGTATTGGGTTGTAAAAGAACCACTTTATCCGTGTACTCAAACGTTTTCGCCACAATCACTTAGTTAGTCAATTTAATGATATTTGGTGTTCGAATTTTACCCTTGATATACGACTTGACCGCCGCCGTAGTTTGATCATTCAACTGGTAGGTAAAATCACTATCGATTTGGCTGATGGTGAACATCAATAATTGTAAAGTGACAACATTTTTAAATTTAATAATCGAATTATTTACATCCATGTAGTTCATTACGAAAACTAAATATAGTTCAAAATCGTGTTTTACACATTTACTTAATTTAGTGCCAACATCCTGCATCAACCTGGTTAAACATACAGTCTCACGAGGTTGCAAGTTTTTCGCAAGTATCACGAATCCAATTTTACTAGTATCGAGTACTTTGTCAAAACTATTCATTATTTTGGCAAGGTCTTCAAACGACTTCGATTCGGCAACCATTCTGTATTTATTGTATCTATCCAATACATCGGAATTATTAAATCTTAAACGATGTCGAGAAACTTTAAGTGATTTGAATTCGGTAGATTTTGAAATATTTGTCTACTTTCTGATTCGATTTCCACCAAGTCGATAATATTCTCAAAAGAAATTGTATCCACATTATTTAAAAAATAAAATTATTCAGCTCAATTTTTTTTCTACACAAATAATATGGTGTGGGTAGTTTGTCAATGGGCCAATGTGTGGATGTTTAAAAGTGGCATAATTAGTTTCCAAATTTCATAAACAGTGTGATATAATTAAATTTTTTTGTTTAAAAAGGTTAATCTCTTAACTGTAAATAAAGTTTTTATAATCGGTTAATTTCATCGTGTTAGTAAGGAAAGATGTTTCAAATATTCATTTGTTAGACCTTCTGAAATTGTAAAAGGCCCCTTTTTTTAAATTGTCACCACCTAAATTGTTATTGTTTTGAAAACTCTGCGAAATTCTCATATTTTAATTTAGAGTCTTATATACAAAAAAATATACTTTTTTTTTTTTGCAACACATAACCTTTTTATTTACACTATATCGAAATAAAAAAATTAATGGTTTGTATTTTTTATGTACAAAATAAATCTACTATAAAAGGTTCAGTTTGTAAGTAACTATGTTTATTACACTGGCAACATCCACGGTGAAAGGTTTAAAATATCACAATGATCACTTTATTTTTTTGCTGTTCCTCGAAAATCTCCTCAGCAAACATTAAAAAAAAAAACCATTTCACAGATTAATACCATTGGAATAATCGTCAAGTATAAATTACGAGTGAATAATGGTCTTCCGGCTAAACGAAACTGGAGTTTATGTTTTAGAGATGTGTTGAGTAGTAATGAAATGTGTTTATGGTCGCAACAAATTCCGTGTGAAAATCTCGAAGACAAGTTAATTATCCTTGTATATTCATCATATTTCGACCCGAAAGCTGTATAAACAATGACAAATTTTACATCGGCAAAGTTGGCTCTTTTAAATGGAACAAGAACTTGTTAAAACAACTTTATTTACATGGGCTCGATGAGAATGTTGGTGAGTTGGCTACTCTTAAATACATAACATTAAATTGTCCTGCCAGCAGTGGGAAATCTACATTATTGCATTTTTTCTCGAAGAAAAAATACAGAGTTTTTTACATGACCCCGCAACACATTATATAGCGAAATATTTGTCGATAGATGAAACTAGCAAATGACTTGACGTTATCAAGTCTCCTAATTCGGTTGACTAAATTCAGTTACTGCAAATATTTTATATTCATGTAGCTCTTGCTACTGATTAATCTTGACAAAATATCTACAGTGGTACAAGAATTGAGCAAGTTTTGCGATCTTGGATACAACACGGCTTCGTTTTTTGTGGAATATAACAACAACTATTCAATTTCCTGCGATGCACCCATTGTTTTGTTTGTTGACAAATAAAGTATGATCAGAGCATGTATAGCAAAATTTATAGTTGAATTTTTCCAAATGGTGAAGCACACTTTTAGTAAACTATTGTTGTATTTTGTGGCGATCAGTTTCAGCTAAAGCCATGTATGACAAACAAACCCAATGACATATCGCTTATTGGCGAACTATGCGGCGAAAAGTTTTTCCTAACCACACAGTTTAGGATCATGGATTCGATAAATCTGGAATTTATGACAAATTTAAATACTACTCCGAATTGGAAGAAACTGCTTACACATCATTTCGGCGTACACAATCGTAACATGAGTTGTTTCACTCTGTATTTTGAGTATCCGGTAGAGTTGTTGGCAACTGTGATTGAGCCTAAAATCAAAACGGCTTCATGTTTGCTACTCAATGCAAAAGAGATTATGAACTGGATGCAGGAAAACTTGGTAAAATTTCCTGGATTACTTTCATTTACCTTTACAAACATCGAATCACACTATTTCAATTTAAGTGTGTCGATTGCTGTTCTCGCTCAAACATAAAAGTTTCTAAAGCAATGTAACTGCCGGCTTGATATGACTGAGATGGACAAACAGAGTATTTTCAAGAATCGTCCCCAGTTCACTCCGATTTTCTTTTCAAACGATAAAAAAGCAATGATAGTGGAGAAGAATGAAAACCTCAAACCCACGTACTTGCCACTAATCGTTGGTGCTCCCTACCACAGTTTAATTCATGGTCATGAAGTGTGCATCGGTGAAGATTTATATTATTTGGGACATGTTGGAGATGAAATACTCATGTGTGACGAGGAAAAAAATAATCTCTTTCTGATACCAGAATTTTCTTCAAGAAGTATCTCTATATGATAGATAAATTTTCCTTTCTACATACATGTGAAGTTAATAAAAACAGTAAACTCTTGTCATATGGTTTTCCCTTCAAATTACGTATGAAAATACAGTTCAGAGCAGTATAGGATTAACAGTTGGTAATGACATTTACGCAACTTTGACGGGATGTATGCTAGGAGAAATTTCAGTAGTCTTATCCAGAACAACAAACAAGAATAAATTGAAATTTATTCAAGTGTAAATACTTTTTCGTAACTACTGTAAATACATCAATGAATAGATTTTTTTCCTAACATGTTCTGATTTTTTGTCTTTATTCTTTTTATATTACTTTTCCCAACCTTACGTGAAACATTTTTTTACATGTTGTATTTGTATATAAGACAGTGAATAAAAAACATCTAATATACACATTTAACATTATAGGATCTCTTTTATTAATTGGAATTTTAGGTTTTGTATTATGGAAATTTTAAAGTAAAATCAAAGGCTCGGTGAATGCACAAATTGGTGCGAGTACATCTTTCGGAGGTGCTACTAATTCAGGAAATGCAGCTGCTAGTAATTAAGGAAATTAATATTACACTACGAAAAAAACGATAATAACTTGTGATTTTATCTGTGCAATTAGAGAGTTGCTAAAGTTAAAAGCTTGCAGAAAATTAAATAAAAATATGACACATTTTGAATTTATGGAATCGGTTGAATTTATAAAACAAAATCCACTGCCGTACTTGGATTTTTTACATCTGACAGTCATCATAAATAATAAATATTTTTACAATTCTGTATTGAGGTTAAAAGGCATCTTGGTTGGTTTAGGATTCTTTCTTCGATGGTGGGAGACGTCTGTTGTTTGTATTTGTCTCGAACACTTACTTGGTGCTTGCTTTTGCTTGGCATGGCTGGTGTCAGGTGCTGATTTGCACTTTGTTTTTCTCTGTTGATGGACATCAGAAATTGTTTGAGGTCTCAACTGGTGGGAAACGACTGTAGATCTGTATCTTTGTGATCTTCGAACAGTACTGTAAGCAAAAAAAAATTATTATTCTCGAATATAATAGTTACAATAACATACAAAAAATAATTATAATAAATGTCAAAGATAAATACATAAATTCGTGCAAAGAAGTTTTTGGTCCAGGGAAGAAGATGTTGATGGTCCCGGATTTGAAGAAGTTGATTGGTCAGGGACTGAAGAAGTCGATGACTCATTATGTGTAGGCGAAAGTGTCTCGTCCATTTCCTCCACCTCCTCCATGTCTGTTTCATCCTACATTTGACTGGAACTCGAGAGATTCATCAGGGATCTGTGGGTAAAAAAATCCAAAAGACCGGTGATTGTTCCGTATTGCGCATCTAAATCGCACAGAAACCATTGTATTACGTATCTAATGGTAACAAAATAGAGATAAAAAACTGCTAATTACTTATCCAACCACGACACCCAAATAAAATACAAAGTATCCCCCTGAGTATCCAGTGCATCTTCAAAAAGTTGGTTTTTACCAAAAGTTTCACTTTGTGTACAGCATACAGCTTTTGATTTTCATGTTGCTCATGGTGTCTCTGCCGGCGATTTTCTCTCTGTTCTTCACTTCCTTCCTCACTGCTCGTAGCCGTGTTTCTCGAGCTGCCTTGCTTACCTGGCAGGGCTAGTTTTCTTCCTAGCAATACATCTGCAGGCATTATCCCAGTGTCGGTAATCACATGCCAGCGGAGTATAAACAAGGCAGCGGGCAGATGTTCGGCCCAGTTGTTATGTTGATTACATACATGGAGTCACAGCTTTATTTTCAGATCTTAGTTATGATGCTCTGTGGGATTGGCACGTGCATGGTAGACTGCTGTCCTTAAATGGTGCACCCCCACCAGGTGCACGCCTCCTGCCATTTCCTGCCGTGAATTGTTAGCTGTTATCAGTAGTAATTTACTTACGATTACTCCAATGCGACATGTGCACTGCTAATTGCGTACACCTCTATCCCCCTGGAGAAGTTCTCGTTTACTACCAAAATAAACCTCTCACCCCCTGCTGACATAGGGTAAGGGCCCATGAAATCGAAGCTGATAGTCTCAAACTGTCTTTTTGGCATTCTTGGCTACTGTTTCTGCGCACCATCTGTATGGTGCGATTTGAACTGTTGACACTTCTGACAATTCTGCATGTACTGCTATGCATCACAGGATAAACCGGACAAGAAAAACTTCGCTCTTACATTCCGGATTGTTTGGAACGTACCTGGATGTCCTGCTGTGTGGCTAGCATGAGCGTACGGAAAAATTTATCTTGCCATTTTATCGGCACAAACAAACTCCATTTGCTGCTGTCCCTTGGGGACCACGTCTCTAATCGGTTATCTAAGATGCACCATTGCTCTACATTTCTGTGTGCACACTTCTGCATTTGCACTTGTGCAAATGTGCAAATGCGCAACTTATTTTGCACAACCTCAACTTTTTTGTAGATTTCACTCACAATAACCTCTGTCTTCATTATGTCTAACTGATGTAACTGTGTTTCGCGTAGCTGTTCGTGCATTTCCGGCAGAAGAATCTCAACCCACTCTGCATCATTATATACAATGACACCTGGGTTCGGTGCTCTTGATAGCGCATCTGCGAGTTCATTCTACTTCCTGGGGATGTGCTCTACAACAAAGTCGTATGCTTGTAGAAGCAACACCCACCGGGTAAGTTTACTACGTGCCTCCTTCATACTGCTTAACCAGACGAAATATAAGTTATCTGTTCGCAGGGTAAATCTGTGGTACTCTAAATATGCACAATATTTCTTTACTGCTCAGACCACTGCTAAACATTCTCGCTCGTTCATTTCGTACCTTCTCTCCATAGGAACTAATTTAGCACTTGCAAAGTCAATTACATGCTTCTCACCACTACTTTCACATTGGCACACACCCGCATCCAGCCCCTCCTGGCTGCCATCGGTCTGATAAAACAACGGTTGTGTGGGGTCGTACTGAGCAAGTGTTGGGGACATTCTGAAACACTCTTCGATTTCTTGAGAAACCAGTTCCGCATCTCCTGTACACACAAATCCCTTTTGCTGTGAAAGTAGGCTTGTCAATGGTGTTGTTATTATTGCGATCCCATCAATATTCTCGCAGATACAGCTGATCAGGCCAAGAAACTTTCATAGCTTCTTGTGGATACGTGGTGAACGTTGCTGGTCGATTAATTCCAACTGTTCCATGTTTGGTGTATTGCCTTTTTCTTGCTAACAACATGTCCTAAGAAATCCAGTTCCGTTTTACCTAGGTGACACATTTTCACTGTGCAGGTTAAGCCATTCATTGCAAGCCTTTCCAATACAACAGATAAATGATGGACGTGGCTTCCCAGCTCTCTGGCCATATTATTACATCATCTAAGTACATGAGGGTGAATGCGATTACTAGATCGTCCAGTACTCGCGCATTCATTGATTGAAATGTTGCCAGGGTATACTTTAAGCCAAACGCCATTGCACAAAACTGATATTGTGTCCCTACTGGTGTGGTGAAAGCAGTTTTCTTGCCATCTTGCATTTTGACTGGGAATTGCCAATAGTCACTGTATTGGACCAGTGATGATAAATTTTGGCTTGTCCTAATGAGTGCAATGAGTCTTTGACACTTATGTATGGTGGCGATGCACTGTATGTCACTTGATTTACTGGTCTAAACTCTATGCAAAAACTCGATCCTCCATTTTTTTTAGATGCTAAATTTATAGCTGATTGAAATTGACTGCAGGTACACTCCATTACACCATCAGATAGCATTTCATTTATTTGTTCTTTAATTATCCTGACCTGGTGCAGCATGTAGCTCTGTGGTGAGGTGTAAATAATTCCTTCTTGTTTTAAAGGAATTGTGTGTTCTGCGACAATTGAAAATCTAAGTGTATTGTGTTGTGCAAACACTTCTTTTCGCTCGTCCAAAAGCCTTTGGAATGTGGCCTGGGGTTGTGGTGGTATGTTATGATCGAATTCCTCTAATATTACCCTGGGGGTGTTTTCCATTGCACACCTGTCAATATTATAAACTGTTCGCTGTTCTTTTATGCCAAAGTGAATGCATCTTACAGCTGGCTCTACAATAGTATTTTTCTCACCCAACCAGGGCACGAATTGCAGCTGTAAGAAACTATGCAAAGTGGCTGTGTCTATTAACAAGTACCACGGTTTTCCATTTACAAACACAAGTATGCAGATAAATTTCACCGTGTTCCCACTCACCTAATTTACGAGCACTTTTTGTGGTGTCAAGTTGGCGTTGTTAGACGAGACTGGAGCATCGGAGATGTATGGCCTCCTTACCCCAGCTTCCCGTTTCCCTGCTGGTCGGGTGCCGCTCCCTTGTAGCCATCGAGATGCAGAATGTTCGGGCACTGGCTGCGCTAGTGGTGCACCTCTGCTGGTCTGCAGTAGCACAGGGATGTTGTGGTTTTCCTGTATTATCTTACCTGACATTTTGACTTGTGTAAGCTTGCATTACACTGTCACTTTTACCGTATCCATTTTTCCATGAACTGTTTTCACTCGTGTTTGTGTGTGCGAATTTTCCCAGTGTTCGTCCGAATTGTTGTTTGGAGTATTATTTGGACTGTCCACTGTTCCTTGCACCCTCGTTGTTGCACGGTATGTGCCACCATCGTGCAGCATTGTTTTCGCGATGTGGATTTCATGGGTTCTGTTTCAGTTTAATGGCTACCCTTATCATCTCCTCTATCATGCTGTTAAGTCATGGAATGACTGCTGCCCTATGCTACGGCATAATATCCTCTTCTCTTCCACTACTTACATTATTTCACGTTCCGGCAGCTGCAGTTGGAAGCATTTTCCCAAGTGCACATTTTTGGGTTATGAACGTACGTGGCGAGTTCTTCGCCGTACGTGGTGAGCCTGGAGCGTCAACATACTCTGGGTCTATAGTGAGGTGAATGCACCTCCAAACCTGCACTGGAAGCCATGCATAAACTACTTACACACTAAACTGTAGTGGCTTAGGGAATGTCACCAAACTTTCGCCTCGTCTTGTAGTTGCATACACACACATCCTGCCATTTCTTCTTCCCAGACTCCATATTGTTTCAGATGGTAGGTGCAGTCTTTCAAGAATGCCATGGGATCTTCCAATGGTGTTCCTGCGAAAGTTTGCGGAAATTGAAATTGCATTGGAATTTTCTTTTTCTCAGTCTCATGCTGTTGCATACTGTTGCTGGGCTGCTTCATTGCTTTTGGTGTGGTGTTTTGTGGAGTAAAAATGGGTGGTATGACTGGTTGAACATTTTGTGCAAATAATGTGGTTGGATTATAGGCTGGTAGCAATTGTGAATATGGTGTAGGCGGTATGAGTGGATGAGGCACTGAGGTTAGGGTTGGCATTGCATGGGTAGACTGACCCTCCTTCACTTGTGTGCTGTCAGCTGTCATGTGTATCTTGTTTACATGTGAAAATTGCTCCGTGCATTCTTGTGCTTCACAATCACCATAAAAAAACTGAGCTCCCTGAACCGTCATTCTCTCCTGTACAGTTGACACTGCTCATACACCATTGTGTTGCAGCTACGAAATCTATGGTCGATACCTCCAGTTTCTCCCGTGCCTGTTGCCCTTGAACACATGGTGATGTGCCGTTTAAACTCAACAAAGAATTCCTCCCAGTTGAAAGGTGCACTTTGTGGTTACATTAAATTGTGTTTACAGTTCTTACACACAATGTTCTTCTATTGTGCTCTTGAATTCTGTTTTGCCAAAACACTCGCAATGACACTGCATTGGCATTGTGTACACATGAGAGTTTGTGTACTCTGTCCTGCACATAACAAATTACTACACCAATTTTCCTATGCTATTTCTGTTAATTTTCTTGCCTGTTATTGTCCTAAATATTTGTGGTTGTTTGGTTAAACTGTTCAATTTCCCATTTCACTGGTTGATAGTGGTTGTCTGTGACGAGGTTGCTCGATTGGCTGGAATGACATCTGCATCGGCAGTAATTATTGCCAAACTCATACTATGTTATGAAGGCCTGAGGTATGACACAAAAACAGTGCTGATTAAGTAACACTGGTGCGCTATCTTCTGTCCGGCCAGCCATGGTCTGTTATGTAAACAAACCCCATGTGCTCGCGGACACACAATTGCGAAAGCATGGTGGTGCATCGCGCTGACGTGTGGCGAGCTGGACCATGGAGGGAATGTGGTATGGTGTATAGGAAATGGTACTTACCAGGGTTAAGGGTGCCAGCCCGCAGTGCGAGCACGAAGTTATACTTGCTAAATACTCCTCTTTTCAAGTCGTGATGGCCAATGACTATTGGCCTGCCCCCATGTCCATGTCTGGTATGGATGTTATCAGTTGAAAGTACCTTTCCGCCAGCTGTAAACTAAACTCCAAATCGCCTCGTGTAGTCAGGGATGTCGGCCTCCCTGATACGCCAGCTCACGCTCGAAGGGTTATTTTGGCTACCCAATGCCAAAATTAAAAACATGTGGTCAATATAAAGTTATGAGAAATGGTTAAGTAACCGATAAGAAGTTATTCAGAATAAAATGTTGGTATCTCACCAGTATGTATTTATTACAAGTTCTTCCCCATCAGGGCACTGAAGTTTACATACCACTGTTTAAGCCAGGCGGGCTCATATAGACGAAAGGGCCATAGGGCCTATGAGCTTAAGTTGCATAGTACGCCTCGGCAGTGTAAAAGACAAGCTGAGGGAGAGAGACTGTGTACTCCGGGCGAGCACTTAACAATATGTACCGGTAGACTAATGTTAATTTAGCAGAATTACATTATGATTATCGCACAAAGATGAAGTTCCTGGAGTACTGTGGCACGGTCGTACTCTCACGAGATCTAAGATGCTACTACTGTCTGTTTAACGCAGAGGCCGCTCACTTGCCTATGCTCCCTCTGTAAAATCACGTGACATAAATTTACATTAAGTGGAATAAAATGAATGAAACGAAATGGGCTCTACAATGCCGATGAGATGTACATATCAATAAACTTTTTACAACGAAACGTAAAAGCACATATTAAAGATATAAAAATAAATACACACATTCGACTAGACTGCATTGCCTTGGCACCCTAACCTCAACACTGACACATACAAATAAATAATAATATCTTTGTAGTGCCTGTTCCCAGTCAAGTTTATTACCTCTATGTGATTTATGTTCTTGGTAAAACACGTGGGTTCATATTAATTTGCATAAAAAGACTTCAAAAATACTTTCAAGATTTTACAATGGTTATTTGCCACATGGCTGTGTGCACCGGTCCACTTTGATGTGTCGTTTTGGAACGTGGTAGGAAAGTCCATTATTTAAATACTGCCAGTACTGGTCAAATATGATTAAAAATATACAATATTAAAATTCATTTGCAATGCATTAAAAGTTAGGTAAATAATTATCAATAATATTATAGAGACATCTACGTGTCACAATATCCTCATCTGTGGCCATTCAAGTAAGTGTACAAAATGGCGCCTCTAGCGCACAAGCTGCCAAACATATAATATTTATGTAAACTTAGGATTGCACTCAAATACACTAAAACAATAATAAAATATAACAATACCATTAGTCTTGATGTTATGTGACATGGGTAACATGAAAAAATAAAACACTGACATAACATAAGGCATTACATTAACATTTACCCTCAAAATGTAAATACCAAAAGTAAACAAAAGCATGTGGCATTCTGCCTTGCATATGGACACTGACATTCATACAAGTACATACCTGATTGCATGGTAACTTAACTTCACATATTTGTGCACACTGATGCATGATATGGAACACTGACACTCACATAACATGAGAACATTTGACACTTATACAATAACACTTGTGGCATTGTAGGATGATGTCATGCACATACAAAAATAAACACACACTGCACACTCCCTAAAATCTGACATAACTCTAATTACAGCTTCTAGACGCCATTGCACTTTACACATAACATGCACATGGCATTGGTTCTTTGACTCAGGTGCTCCACTGTGATCTTGTGTTGCATTCTTATGTCTATGCTGCCATGGCGTGTTGAATGGCCAGAGGCATAGGCAATATCGACGTCAACGTGTTCCAGATGTATCACATCATTGATCTCCCTGGTCAGCACCGCATAGGGGTCAATGCATGGTATGCGCTCAGCTGAAGTGTAGTGCAGCATGGGTGGTCAGCTGGATGCCAGTGCGCAAAGAGCATGGGAGAAGCAGAAGGAACTTCCTACCCATCATTTCTCTTCTTTGTTTCTCCCAGCTCCTCTTTTGCGCAGCACTGCATGCCATGGCTGAAGGGGGTTGGAGTGCAGCGACTCACCCTGCTCTTTTGTCCCAGTTCTGTGACACCACACTATCCCAAAATTGCCACTTCACTGTCTATGTTCTCGCTTCCCTGCAACAATGACAGACACTCAAGGCTTACCCTGCGCTCTCCGCTGGCCACATGTCCCCTTTTCTGACGTCTTGCAGGCGTCTGGAAGGCATCCCAATGTTGTTAACCTCTAGTGGTACTGGCCTCATTGCCTTCTCATTGTGGGTAATGAGAATTTCAGCGGGAAAAACTTTCAGTGGGAAATTGAAAATTGTATAAAAATTTTCTGGAAAATTTTCTTTTTAAGTCAGGAAATTATGGTGAAAGGATATGACCACAAAGTTGGGCGATATTTTGACGCTGTTGTGTCAGACAATTTAATGTACTTTGTATTTTGAGGAGCAGTGAAGTCTCGATTGAGGTATTTGGTGGGAAATAGGTGTTGTTACCCAGGGTGCTAGGCATTATCCAGACATAATGCTATAATGAATTGGTAGAGTAGACTCTTCTTCCTCAGGATCATGCTGCCGACGGCCATCAGCAACAATCCTTTCACCTGTACTGCACCACTCCTCTGTAGAATAATTAATTACTGGTACGCATCCTAGGCTATTATCGAGGCCATTCATATGCCCATAAATAACATTGTAAAGTCCTAAAAACACTTGCAATAATAATAAGACTGAAAATTCATACACTTGTGCATTTGGCGGGAATTGTAAGGGCTCGTATCATGAAACGCCCTGTGGCCTACCTGAATAAAAAATACATGTTTATCTGTTGTTCCTTTTATTAGGTACTGCATTACAGTTTCCTCTAGGAAAACACTAGATACAAACAAGCCATACATTCACCGGACGGCAGTAGTAAAACTGATAAATGGCGCTAAGGCCCTTGCGTGAATTACTGTGTTTTAAACCTACCCAGTTAATGCAAAACACTGGCGAAGGTGAGAGGTGGTGTCCTGGGAGGCAAAAGCGAAATTATTTCAGGTAGTTAAAATTAGTCTACTGCATGATAGTCTACAAATTAGTCTACTAATGATGATGGCAGCCTGGGAACGCATACCGACAGTACACACAACCTGCCCATCACAGTACTTTGCATTTAATGTAGTTCCAACATGGTGTGTGTGCCAGTGTTGCCACTCAGGTGAGCCACATGGAACTATTTTTTCACATCACACTTGAAAAAACATACTACCCACTTACCAATTTAGCTGTTACTTGCTAACAAAACACTATGCAATCAGAATTAAGTAATACACAGGAAAAAGATGTGGAATGAAGTGAGGATGAATACACGTGGGAATGAGTACATTTACGAACAATATAAATGAAATATTTTGCAATGGATTTAAGGGCATTTGATTATGTTTATGGGCATTCCCTAGCACACACGTGACCTTGCATCATCATTCTGGCCTTTTTAACCCTTTTGATAAATAATCGCATTTTCCTACTACTTCCTGCATTCAAGTGTGCGAGCAGATGTTGCTGCTTGGCCACTACCACCACATTGCACTATCCTGCCTACACTACCTTGCTCACTGGTACACTTTTGTGGTGTGTTCCTTTTGCACTTGGACTTGTGTAGCATGGTCACCGATGCACTACCACGCATGGTCTACCATGGGTGGTTGCTGCTGCGCTGTTGCTGTACACAGCAGGCAAATGGATTAAGGGACGAGGGAGCTCGATACATGTTACAAATCTGTGTGATAATCCCCACACTGATATTAACAATTAAATATATAAAAATTGAAAATGAAGAGAAACAATATGTGATCATAGAAAAAGGTAAAATGTTAATTGTTCCGTATTGCATACCGTAATGGGAAAACCATAGCAATATTCAGTGTGTACTATGAAGTATTCATTCAAATTGTTTACTTTGCGGTTTAGTGCTGTATCGTGTATCCGGCCTAGTTCCGTATAGCATATCCCAATTCGGCACTGATTGTTCTGAATTGCGTATCCAAGCACTTTTTTTGTAAAAATTATACAAAAGTTTTTTCTCGCGAATCACAAGATGGTGTGTGTGGGATGAAAAACCACAATGTTGAATGCCAAGCAAGTTATTCTTTACTCGCCAGACATAAACATGTTTCTTACTGAGCAGTTGCAGGCAGAATGCTTGCCAGCAAGTATGCCCACACATTTCAATTTACTGCACTGTTGACACATTAATGTCAGTGTGTCCAACTGGAAACCCATTTTGTTCTTGGCGCGGATGCATGTTCCGGATGGCGCGGAAAAGTCCCTGATGTTAATTTTTGTCAGACCACTTAGTCTCGCGGCTTGTGGCAAACACCCCATCGAACACAGCACAAAGAGGGTGGATGATGGAGTGTGGTGCAGAGAGGGGATGGTATGTGGTACACCCCTCTAGACTGGTAATACTCCCAAGATGGCAGAGGGTAGCGGATGTCACGACATGGTATACCGGTTACAGAATTGTGGCTGATGATCTGGACAATGGCGAATTCTGGCGCCATACTGCAAATGGTGAAAAATTTTACATTTTCTGGTGTAATTCCTTTAATTTCTTCTGGCCCCAGTGATATAAAATGTTGGGAAGAAGTCACCAGTAGCGAAAATACAGGACCCTATTGTCCAAATGTATATAGAGATGTATGCAGATAGATACACGTGGGCAAGCAGACAAATAGTATTTGAAAACAGGAGTATACAGGAAAAAGGTACAAAATATGGCAATGAAGTTCGCCAGTCAAGGAAAACCACATAGGTTGTGGTGTCATTTGACGTGGTGGTGGTTTAGGACACAAGGAGGTATAGCTGAATAGGTTAGCTTGGTGGAAGCTGAATAAATTATTACCGGTTTGGGTGCAAGTGCAGAGCACCCGATTTAGGGGTCATGAAGGCTGACGGCCTATGGGCATCCCCTTATTGTTCTGACATTATTCCTGTAGTAGCACTCCTGTTAAAATCTGAAGTTAGGCCTAGGCTATTAAGGGCTATCTACCTCACTTATACGCCATCAAAAACATTGTGGGTTGTTTAGGCCACCCAATGGCATAAACGCTTGTAGAAAAATTATTTAAGTTTAAGAGATTCATGTGGTCAGATGGTCAGAACAACCAAATAAATAAAGTTGTATGCATAATTATTCATGAAATTACGAATATTACCCTCGTAAGTTTACACATCTCCACTATAGCTTGGAGAGCTCTAGTACAGTTAAAAAAGGCATGAAGCCAACAAAGTAATTACAGGTTGAAATAAAAGTCCAGCCATGTAGCAAACGGACTGAACTGTGAGGCGGAGTAAGCTCCGGGGTGACGAAAATACGATAAATGTTCCTGTTATATAAATTTAAATTACTGCAACTACATTATCAGTTCAAAAAGTAGAAAACCCCGAAGCAAGCCTCACAAACGACCTACCCCATAAGATGTGGTGATGCCACTGACTAACATGGCCATGCGGGATTGGCATCTCGGCTCTATTTCCCACATGACAATACAAAGTCTCATTGTTCAGGTTACATTAATTTAAATGAAAATGAATGAAGATTAAATGGTTCACATGTGATAAAATAATAATATACAAACACTTCAATTAAATTGGTTTATAAATTATTTACAATAAATAAACTCAATTGGAAATTGTACTGATATATTTGTTTATATCTGTGGACAACAGTCTTTGGTCATGCCGTAGGCACCCGGTCTCCACCACTTGTCTCTGTTGGCCAGTATTTGGTTATGTTTTCTATGCCAGTTTGTGCGAGGTTATCTCTGGCGCACTTCAAAACAATAACAAACATGGAAAAAATAAATAATCAAATAAAAATTTACAACCCCTTAAAAATGCTTATAGGAATAATATACTATGTTCTTTAGTAATAATGTGCACTTTGGTGCACTCAGAAACGAACAATTACACTTCATAACAATACACTACAACTGTGACAAGGAAAATGCACAACATTTAATAATTGTGTTTCTACTTAATATTATGTGCACACTATTTGTGTAAACGTCACTTACCTTATTCATATTCACATGAGGACTTTATTACACATTTAGTGATACCACAACATAACATACACAACACTGCAAAAAGGTAACAAGGCATCTGTCAATATTCACCATAATATTTACTTTGCCATTCTGCACGAATGTTCTGTATACACGGCCTATGTGCTCGGCAGTCACTTTATTAACACAAATGTACACAAAGCATACAAATAAACATTACCCTCCAAAACTGTAAGATGAACAAGACATGGCATGTGGTTGCTGCAGATCACACATGGCGAACATACTGTATCACTTTGAAAACACAGCAAACAATATTAAAAAGCCTTTTCAAAATTATACAACACTTACACATGTTTGCACTGCACTGATGCACTAATTCATACACACAGAATGCACGTTGATACACTGACGTAAATCATGGTCGTAGGTTGCTTTTGCAGGTATGCTGGCAGCAGGAAGAACGGGCTGACACTGATGGTTCACGTCACTCTATAATCCATAATCTTATATTAATTAATGCTGAAAATCTGTGGTTCCCTCAAAATTGTTAAAATATGTAGACCTCTATGATAATTAGGTTTATTTATTCTAACTTAAACCATGAAGAAAAAGTAAAGTACATTATATATTCTACACAATTAATTTAAATAAGGTGTGTTTCACACAGTACATTTAAGTTTACATTAGACACTAGTTTAACACAATACACACATCGGTTACCAATGCACCATGTGTACCCAACTACTGCCAGAAACAGGGGGTGGGGTGGATCTAAGGTGGTAAGGGAGGCACTTCTCTCAGCTGCATATCTAAGGGGCGGAAGGCAACACCTTGCAGGAGGTAAAAAAAAATTCAAAAATGCACTGTACATGAAAACAATTTTAAAATTACGATACAAGTAATTAAAAATATGCCTACATCAATATAACATTTCTGTGAAAAAAAATTTAAAAAAAAGGGAAGAATACTTGTGTTTTGTAAGTACAATGGTCAGCCCAAACACAATATGATAACATAAGCTTGTGTAGACTGTATCAAGTGAGTACTCAGTGACATAGTTTTTTTTTGGTGTCAAATGTTCTATATTGCATACAAATATTAGTATATTACTACATTGTTTTAATATGTCATTTTTATAATTAGAAGCTGCCATACATTTATTCCGTCAGTCGAAAATACAGTTTCGGTAACACGTGTTTTGGAAAGTTGAGACTGTAAGTAGTTATCACGGAATAAATTGGCATGTGCCATTGTAAGAAATATATGAAATAGCAGTTTTTGTAGATGCTTTTATAAGGCAATTTTTAGCACTTGACGTAATTTTCTGATATATCCTATTAGTTCAGCAAAACTATTCCGTGTCTGGAATTGGTTTTCCACTAATATTATATGATATTGTAATATTTTTACTCGTTATTTACAGCAGATACAACACATGAAACACAAGTTTCCGGAGTTTGCCAATCATAGTCTGGTATAAACACTTTACTAAAAATAATAACCGAATAAAATCCACGCAAAAAAAAAGCCTAAATCCAGCGTTGGCCACCAAAATAAAAATGTATGGCATTAATAAGTATGTTCGTCATTTAAAAAATGGTATTAATAAATATTTAGGAGTAATTTTTACTTGCTGTTGTTTGGTACTACAAACACAGTCAGCACAAGAGAGCACTCGTGAAGCTAATATCCGAAAATTTTTCAGGAGAGTTTTACTGCATAGGAATTAAAGCTATTTGTTCATTTCAAATTTTTGATACTCGTATGCTGAGATTCGCATTAACTCGGAATTTAGCTAGAGAGACAGCTTGCTAAAGCAACAAATTTTTTTACTACTTTTTATTTTTGCAATGAGGAAGGTCACTAGGTAATGTTTTTAGAACATAATTCTTATACAAAAACTACCAATACAATATTAATAATTCACATTAAATGTTACAAAACAGTATGCCAAAAATGTATGTGTGTTGTAGGTTAGGCATTAGTGATGAAAAACAAGCATAAATTTTTAATGTATTTCTGTAGCATACACACATGTACAATTATTAAAAACAGATCATGTTTTATCACTGTGTGTTACAGAACTTCAGATGCATCCCGAACATTACAGGATAAATTTTACAGTTAGGGCCAGTCTTACAATCTCTTGGTAAGGGTCTTGGGTAATTTAGCTTCTAGGCAAATGACAAAATTCGTATTACCATCTGTAGGTACCGCTACCAAGAGGATAAACTGTCTTCTACTTTATCTGCATGTTGAAGCTCTGGGTAAGGGTCTTGGGTAATTTATCTTCTAGGCAAATGCCAAAATTCGTATTACCATCTGTAGGTACCGCTACCAAGAGGGTAAACATTCGTCTACTTTATCTGCATGTTGAAGCTCTGGGTAAGGGTCTACACTTGAGATAAATATGGCGATCCTGCAATTAACTGTTTACATTTGAAATGTAGGATGTGAGCGTGATAGGTGAGGTTATTGGATATGATGATGATGATGATGATGATGATGATGATGATAAAGAATTTGTAGGAATTATCCGTGTTAGTGATGAACAAACGTGATTTCAGAGGAGAAAACTTGCAAGGATTTCCTTACAAAAGTGAGTGTTCGAAAGGTTGCGAATTTTGCAAACAATAAGTTTATGTGTTTTGTAAATCATGCATTAAACCGTTACTATAATATTGAAATACATTTGGCATGAAAAAGCCTCACTTCCAACACTTTTGTAGTCTTTAAATCATATTTCTTTATTTATTTGTATCGAAAATTCAACGAGTGTAAGGTTAACTTCGGTCGAAGTGTGTGTGTGTGTGTGTGTGTGTGTTGCTGCATCTGTACGAATACGAACAGCGACGTATGTATCGTGTTTTATTTTTCATTGAAGTTAAAAATTTTCTAAATTACGATGATGCGAATATTAGTTCAATATGAGCGAAATTCGCCACTGCTCCATCAAAAAATATGCTACTCAAAATGCCACATACTCTTACGAATGTCGTCTCACGAAAGACGTTAATCTGAAGCCCCCAGCAGCCTCCTCTTTGTTTTCTTTTTCCTTCGAAATAAAATTAACAGAACCCCAAAAAACATAACTTGGCGATTACAAAAATAAAACAGGTTCGAATGCCAACCTAGCTTTAATAGCCTACTGTCTTTCAGTGCCTGTCATGCACCAGGAAACTCTAGGAACATACATACACAGAAAACCTACAAAGAATAGTGGTCAACATATAGGGATACATGAAGAACACAGAGAATTCCGTGGAAGGAATTCAGTCGGTAAGCGACAAATTAACAAAAAAAAAAAACTAATGATGGACACAACAAAGACAGACAAACACAGTGGTCTTCTTGAAACGAAATATATTACTTTTGCAAAATTCTGTGTGACTATGTACCTGTCGACAACTATTCCTGTTTGGTTTTGTGTGTTTGTATGTCTAATTATAGTTTTCTGCAACAATAGCTCTTTTACAACAGTGCATACCTAAAACAATTTATTTGTTTCAATTGTCACCATTGTAAATCTTCAGCTTGTCAAAATTATTACCAATGTTTTAAAATCGAGCACCTAGTTCTACTGCAAAAGTTTTCAAATGCCACTTCCAGGAATGCAAAATTTCTTTATAATTTGCTTTAATTTAATTTTCGATTCTGTATTTTTGTAAATCCCATATCTTAATGCTGTATGTATACATGTATATAGGCACATTGCAACCAATGTATTATATGTAGTAATAAGTAATATAATTATAAGTAAATAAAATGCCTATGTGCTAAATATTTTTCCTCCCATTCAGAAACCAGACCTATGATAAGTTGACAGAGAATTGTATCGATTGCTACAATCATATTTTTTAAATTCAACTTTGTGATTTACTTTTCCCAAATATAATTGAAGAAATAAGGGGCCTCTCCTCACCTCCAAAAGGGGGGAAGGGGTGCTGCGGTGGGCGTAATGGTAGGTGCCTGCTTTCCACCAAAGTGATCCATGTTTGTTTCCCTGTGGGGTTACACACAGGTTTTCACATATAGGGGATTTTGCTGAATAGTGCTGCTGGTTGGCATGTTTTCTCAAGGTTTTCTGTTTTCCCTGCCCTTCCATTTCTGCGCTGCTTCATCTACGCCATATAGTGCCCTCATTGGCTCTCCAGCACCTCGGTTGTTGCAAACCACCTATACCTCTCAGCTCCTCCCTTTGTAGGGTAATGGGTGCGATGGTGGTGTAGTGGCTAGAGCACTTCACGAAGCACACTTCAATCTAAATATGTAATCATGATTCATAATCAATACTAAAATAAGCTTAATGTCTACTTAGTTACTCTCACAATTATAATTTCACAAATACTTAAGAAGGGTGAAATAGCATTTAAAGAAAATCATGTGACTTTTTCAATTTCGCAGATGGTGTAGTTACAGGAAAATATTAATTTGCTTTATATAAGTTTTCTTTAACTACCTTTGGAAAATGATAAAATTTGAAATTTGTAATTTACTCTAATGATTACAGCATACCGTTAAATACATCACCATCTAACCACACGAGTAAACTTTGTTTTTTTAACTTAACATCATGTCGACAACAGATTAATTAGATAATGGTATGCCAAGAACACAATGAAGTGAATACAAGGAAGGAATTTATCAAATTGTCTTTATTGAGTCACCGCAGAAATAGTATGGAGTGAGTTCGAGAAACCATAGTAAATATACATCAGCTCTTAAATGTACATTAGCTCTGGTTGTATATTCTTGTGTTGATCAACAGACGATTTCTTGTTTGTCACTGCAACTTTCCTGGCCTGGGGAAAAAAATTATAAGACTTACTTTTTTAAAATAAGTGGCCTTGCATTGGTTTACGAGGTAATTTGCCATTAATGCCCAGCAAACAGCAATTTTATTACGAGGAAAGCTAAAAGTAATACTTGGAACATCTTGGATCAGTTGTTCACATTTTTGCTTACCTTCACTCTATAAACATTCAAAGCCTTAGCTACTAATAAATGAATTCCATAAACTCCTACACTGAAATAGCAAATCGGAAGTTAGAAAAATATGTATCTGTACTTCTAACAAGTCTGCAACTTAAAGATTAGACATTAAATGCACAGCAGATTAGTATTCGCAAACATATTTGCAAAAATTGTGCACATTGCAATTGTTCATTTACAAACTTATGCAGATAATGTATCACTATACACACCACAATTGTGCGATATTTATCTTTCACATATGCATCCACGGTATATACAAATACACTAAACATTGATACTTTTGGGAATGTGCACGTCTGGCCATGCATGTTTACATGCAAGAATAACATAAATAGAACATTCAGAACTAGTGACTATATAGCACTCGCAAGGCTGTTCAATTTAAACAAATTTCAAACTGACCTAAACTTTACATTAACCAAATAACGCAACAGTCATTCGTCTTCAACAGAATTACGAATATTATTTACAAATAATGAAATTACCATCGGTACTCCGTCACAACCTTTAAACGAAATTATATAATTAAGGACCAATCAGAATTTACCCAGAATGTCCAACTTAACACAAATATACAGAAAGTTCCAGGTAGTTACACAGAGGAATAAAATAAATGGTAAGACACTACTGTTGGGTAAAGGATCCGGATAGCCTATCTTCTGGGTAGCTACCTGGATGTTTGTCAAGAGTATGGTAAAACTCGCCCTTATTTGAGTAAAGATTGTAGAGTTAACTTGTTATAATTTTCGGCATTAAATACCTCATTTTTTTTTAAATAAAAAGAACTGTACATGCATTAAGAAACCTGTACTACAGTATAAAAAAAAAGGAAAATGTTTCAAATCAAAATACTTTGTAGGAATACTGAATTTCGTGCACAAATGTACTCGTTATTTCCACTGTGCGTATGCACAGATTCAAAGTTCGTGGGTGTTTGCAACTTCAAGCTGCTAGGTTCGTTCCTGTTACTGTTCACACGATCGCCCTTGTTGTTTGTATACAGCTGTACGATATTAGTCTCTATTGTATTTGATAAATGTGTGGTTGAAATGCTTTTATTTCTGTTTAAAATTAAAGTGTGATTGATGTGTTGTTTATTGCAGTTTAAAGAAAGTTTAATTGAGTTTCTGTTTGATTCAAGTTTTAAAAAGGTTACAATTACATGCTGTTTGTTTCAGATTAAAAAAAGTTTGATATGCTGTTTGTTTCAGTTAAAAATTAATGTTAAATTTGCATACTGTTTGTTTCAGTTTAAAGAGAGTTTACTTGGCATGCTGTTTGTTTCAGTTAACAAAAAAACGTTTACTTGAGTTGTTACGTGTTTTAATCTAAAAATAATTAAAATAAAAGTGACATGCTGAGTGTTTCAGTTTTAAAATGTGTGAACGACATGCTGTTGTTTAAAGATAAAAAATTTTTTTTTGACATGTTGTTTATTTCGGTTTTAAAAATGTTCGAGTGACTTGCTGTTTGTTTCAGTTAAAAAGAGTTTGAATGACTTGCTGCTAGTTTCAGTTTAAAAAAAAGTTTTAATGATTTGCTGGCGACGATAGATGTACTTGCATCTGTTGCATCTGCAAAACTTGGATCTGCCAGTTTCAATTATTGAGGTAAATGGATTAAAAATAAAATTTTATTCATTCGCTATCCGGAAAAGGCATAGTGTGGTCATGTTGGTCATGACCGGTTCGGCTGGCAGCAGATGCAATTGCATACACTGATGCTTTCACAAACTTATAACCTTTCAGTTTCGAGTGTTGAGGTAAATCACAAAAAATTATAATGGCATATATATATATAACACTGTGTATTATATTGTTACATTGATAAAAAAAATGGAATTTTCAATTGTACATCGTTTTACCGTGCCTTTTAGTAATGGCATATACAAAATGTTGCATATTATATTGTTACAATTAAAAAAAATTGAATCTTTAAAGTTTAACCTTTTTGTGTACAACCGTTAGTGATCACATATATGTGAAACATTGCTTATTATTTTGTTAAATAAAAAAATAATTTTTAAATATACACCATTTTACCACACCCCTTTGGTGATGGCGTATAAGTGAAATGTTGTGTATTATATGGTTAAATTTATAAAAGAAGTATTGTTCGTAAACATATATTCTCATTAAAATAAAAAAATAATACATCGCAAATCACATACATTTAAAAAAGGATGAGAAAAAGGCAAAAATAAATAAATTTTTGGATATGCGATAGGAAACTTTTAGCAATAGTTAGTTTTGGCACCTGGATACACCAGGTGAAACAAATGGGGTTTTTTAAACCCTATATTCCGTTTTCGGTTTGGATATACTATAGGAAATAATTGGATGTAGGTCGAAATTTCCCCATGGCACAGCTGGATACACAATTCGAAACAAGTGGGGTGTGGCACTAATTTTCCCCCTTCCGGCCTGGATATGCAATGTAGTCCTTTTGGTACTGCATGTTTTGTCACCTGGATATGCAAAGGGAAACTTTTGGTAAAAACCAACCTTTTCAATGTGTGCTGGATACGAAGGGAGAAACTTTGTATTTTATTTGGGCTTTTTCCCAGTCATGGTTGGATACGTAATTAGCAGTTTTTTTGTCTCAACTTTTTGGATCATTGGATACACAATACAGTGGTTTTTGAGCGATTTAGATACGCAATACGGAACAATCACTGGTCTTTTTTTTTTTGCCCACAGATCACTGGTGAACCTCTCGAGTTCCGGACAAATAGAGGAGGAAATAGACACGGAGGATGTAGAGGAAATGGATGAGACGCTTTCGGTTACAGAAAATGATGAGTCATCAACATCTTCAGCCCCGGAACCATCAAGCTCTTCAGTCCCTGGACCATGAACTTCTTTACACGAATATACGTAATTATATTGATATTTAATATAATTATTTTTTTCCAATGTGATTGTAATTATATTTGAGAATAATAAATATTTTTTGCCAACGGTATTGTTCGAAGATCGCAAAGGCACAGATCTACAGTCGTTTCCCACCAGTCGAGACTTCAAATAACTTCCGACATCCATAAACAGAGAGGCACAAAGCTCAAATCAGCACCCGAAACCCATTCATGCGAAGCAAAAACAAGCACCGAGTAAGCATTCGGGACAAATATCAACAACGGACGTCCCGGAACATCGAAGACATAATCCTAAACCAACCAAGATGACTGGTAATATTTCTCGTCGTGAATTATAGCATGAAACAGCCCGAAAGACTCGTTATAATCTTAGAAAAACAGACCAAAGAAAGTATCAGAAATATGGTTCTGGTGTTGTATTATGAATAACCTGTACATGTTGTTTATTAAAAAAAATAAAAATAAAACCATTTTTTATGTTTTTATGGTTTTATTTTATGTATAGGAAGATACATAATAATATTTACAAATTATTTATATATTTCTTTAAGAGTTTGCATTATATATAAAAAAAATTTAATTCTTGTTTAGGGTTTTGGCCCATGTTCAATTAAAATTTTACAAATTTCTTTAGATGTGTACCACATAATACGGATTTCACCATACAAGTCCTCAGTATTTATAAACTGTTCAATTTTTCCTTGTCGTTTCTCTGTGCTTTTTTTTGCATATAGTCCAATACACATAAAACTGTCAATGCATATTTCTACTATATGTAGCTTCGTGTAATACTGTATTGTTATCGCGTCTCATTAATAAAACATTTGCTCTATTTTCTAGCAGATAATCTACCACTTCCACGATGCCGTCTCGGGCCGCGAAATGCAGTAACAAGTTCTTTTATAAGAAAACCGGTTCACCCAAACTTTTTTCAATTAGGTAATGCACAATATTTTCACGATCTTTACTGTTCACTTTCACCAACAATTCCTAGTCTTTGTGAATCCCTTCCATTACCTCGTCTATTGTGTGCACCAAATACCCAAGTACTGGTCAATTTTCAAAAAAAATAATTGGCATACCCCAATACGGTTATACCATCGGAACCTTTGGCCAAAACGTTGACACCTTCTTCTACTAGGAACTTTACAATTTCCAAATTCCCCGCTGCTGCTGCTCGCTGAATTGGAAATTTTCTACCAAAATATTTTATCTTCGAAATTCAAATTCATCTCCTTCGTGTGCACAAGTTCATCTAACCAACCACGATATGCAGCTAAACTCAACGGTGACTGTTCCTTCTCACCAAACAATTCTTGTTCGTCACAGCTGGCTCTCATGGTGTCTTCGCTCTATAGTTTTCAGAGAACGAGTCTTCACTCTGTAGTTTGCAGAGAACGACTGTGATCCCTTGGTTCGATTGTCTCGTTTTTATACACACACTGTGTGAGATTTTTTATTTATTTTTTATTAGCTGAGGAGGAAAGCAAATTTTTTTGAATAGTATCGTGCGTTTTACCGACCTTGATCAATTGAATAAAATGATCTTTTTTATTTGACTTTCCCATACATGATTAATTTCAGATGCAAAAAAAATTACTAGGGTATATTAGCACGATCTTGTCAATTGAATAAACAAAGTGTAAAAAAAAAAAAGCTTAGATTTATGCGAAATGTTAAAATGTAACGCCGCTTGTTTTGTTCCTGCAATCATTACACAAGTTTCATTGCAAACATTTTTATACTTTTTAAATTTCAAAACATTTTCATCTAAACGACAGATGGACTCGTGACAGAGCAGTTTGACTCGCGCTCTCGACCTCAACAGTCAGGTAATCGGAATTAGTTTTCGTTAATCGAAGTTACCCAATAGTGCAGCGAACACTGACGAAACACATTTCATTTTAACATCCATTTATTCCCTATTAAATTTTAGAATAGTTTTGGCATTAGTGAGGAAACTGATTGAAAACACTGTAAGGTTTCTGGATTCTTCGGGAGATACAATCACGATCAGTTTGTTTTCGGACCTGTAAACTAGTTCGATTCCATTCTCAAAAGTCCATTCATTGTAAAATTGTTTGTAAATTAGCAGTTGGCAGGGTAAAGTTTTGTAATTTATTTCATTGACATCCAGTGAACCATTAACTTGACCTTCTTCGTTATCGTTTAGACGAACAGTGAATATGGTTTGCAAATGTTCGTCCAAAAGGTAGGAAATTGTATTAAATGCTCCGAAATTCAACTGTTTTAAATTCTCAAATATTAACCGAGTAAATACACCTCTGAAAGTATTCAGAGTATTTATCTTGGTTGTTTTAAAACGAATCATACTCTCCTCTCTCGGTTTGATTATTGATGACCATATAGATGATAGTTTTTCGTCGGTTAAACTAGATTCGTTGGTATTTGTAAAATCATCAGTTTCGGTATTAAATTAATTTTCCAGAGATGCGGTCGTGGTGGAGATGTAATTTTTCCTTTCCAGCCCACCACCCTCCTCGTCGAATTCCATTAGAAGTGTCAAAATTGTGGTGTTTTTTTCCAGATGTATGTACCGAGTGGAATTACGATAATTAAACTAACTTTGAGTAGACCCAATCCCATGTCGAGTTGTTTATTTCCTTTGTGCATAGTTCTTATCTATATATTGGTAAACTATAGTAAAAAACTCAGAATTACATCGAGCGAATGTGAGTTGTATAGTTGTCCATCAGGTGCAATGAAGACCGAGCTCGGATTGCAAATCATAGTGGGCAAACTATAAAATACTTGCTGCACCGATGTTTGAATGGCGTTTTCATCGTATTTTACCGACAGGTAAGTAAGTAATACAGACTTTATTTCTAAAATTTGAGAATAACTCAAGGTATCGATACGAGGTGACATAGATTTACACCCAGAATAGTTTTATGGCTGGCCAGCCAGGCAAAGAACAAATTAACAAAAGAAATGTACAGTTAGGATCGGCCACTCCTGAACATGTAAACCAACGACAACTCATTTGGACATGGGCGAATGAAATTTCTTTAAGTGGGAGACATGTGCTCTAGTAATATGCTTCCCAGAAATAGGGTCAGCAAGACAGGCGTCAGAAAACTTCGGATCTGGTATGGACCAGTCCAGCGAAAAGAAAGTTTAGCCATCTTCTTATCGACTGCCCTGCTGACAGGGCAGTCGATAAGAAGATGGCTAACTAGAAAATGCATCAACACAAACTAATAACATGTTATTGCCGAACTTACTTCTGGGGAAAGAGTCAACAAAATCAATAAACAGCTTTTGCATATGTTTTTCGGCAACGTCAGAAGAAAGAAGACCCAGATGTGTGTTTTGAGCAGGCTTACTCAAAACACACAATTTACAACATCTAACACGTTCTGAAATTTCGGCATTCATGCATTTCCAAATAAAATGTTTGTGAATAGCATATATTGTTTTGTGTGTCCCTAAATAGGCACCAAGGGGTGATGAATGAAAATACTCAAAAACCATGCATCTCAGATTAGTAGGCAACACAGCATGTTTTACATGATCGCGGGATTTACCTCACAAAAGACCTTTAGACAGGAAATAGGGTTTCTACACAGTACCTGCTTTTAACTTTACAATAATTTCTTTCAGATCCTGATCCTTTTCCTGATGTTCTTTGATATGAGTGAAGGCCAAAGGGAAATCTATTGAGACATTACAACTTGGTATAATTGGGGTTTCTCTACTTTCTTCTGAGTCATCAAACATATAAGAAAGAACATCAGCAACTACATTTTGTGATCCTCTTATGTGCTGTACTCTGGATTGAAATGTGAACTACCTAATGGCCAATTTTGCCCAGTTGTTGTGGGTGAGCCAAAAGCCACGACAAAGCTTGGTTATCGGTTTCCAGGAGGAACTCTGTATGTTCTAGATACTGCCTAAATTTATCAATTCCAAAAACTACAGCTAAGCATTCCAGTTCATAAATAGATGATTATCACCCTTGTGCCATGAGTGTGCAGGATGCAAAGGAAACTGGTTGTCTAACACATCAAATTCTTCACATAGGGATGCTCCTTCTGCCAAACTGGAAGCATTCGTTTGTAAAATGAATTCCTTCGAGAAGTTGGGCATCCGAAAACATGAGGGTTCGTAACATCTTGTTTGAAGGTATCAAAAGCCTTTTGTTGTTCCTCATCCCATATAAAAGGAACTGATTTCTTACATAGCCGATTAAGTGGTGCAGCTTTCTCTGCTAAATAAGGGATGAATTTTCCAAAAAAATGATACTGATAAAGCGGGCGATGCCCTTAACTTCCCAGGGTGATGGAAATTATCTTATAGATCTGGTCCGCTCGGGATATATTGAAACTCCTTGAGAAGAAATTCTATGACCTAAAAATTAAATTTCTTTGACAGCAAACTTGACTTTATCAGGGTTGACTGTTATACCTGCATTTTGCAAATGTGATAGCACTTCCTTTAATTAGTCCAAATGTGGTTCAAATTACTCAGAATATATCACTAGGTCATCCAAATAGTTGTAAACATACTTAATTTTTATATCATAAAACATTTTATCCAAAAGAAGCGTAAGTACTTGGGAACCAGTGGCCAGTCAAAAAGGCACACAAGTGAAATGATACAAATTCCAAGAAACACAAAAACTTAATATTGGTTTGGATTCTTTAGATAATGGAAAGACGGTAGTAGTCAGCATTAAGATCAATTGGGGTGAAAAATTTTACTTTGCCAAACCAATTGAATGCCGAATGAAGGTCAGGAAGTGGAACAGACTCTATATCAATTTTTTTAAGTTTACAATAGTCAATTACCATTTTCTGTTTATTATTCGGTTTTGGAACCAGAAAAGCAGAGCTAGCATACTGTGAGGTAGAGAGCTCAATTACGCCCTTATTAATTAATTCCTGTACCTGTTCTCTCAAAATTTCCATTTGTTGAGGGGGGGGGGGGGACTAACCTATAAGGATCGCTAGTGACTTAATCTTTGTCCACCAGTTTTATTTCATATTCAAGTAGGTCAGTAAGGCCTAATTCTGAAGTAAGTATTTTGGGGAATCCATCACAAACTTTTCGAATAGCACAATGCTGTTGAGGTTCTAACTATTCAAAAGGATCTTCGATTGGTTTAGGACTCATTGCTTAATTCAGATGAAAGGGACTGATTCTGATTGGAGTTAGCAAAAGGAATTTTTTCGGTGGGGGAAAATCTGAAGAAAAAAGGTTGTGCCTGCATATCTAAAATGTGCCCAGAGGATGACATAAAATCTGCTCCTAAAATTAATGGTAAACCTAATTTTTCTGAAACTTAACACATGCATGATGATTAATAAAAACAAAATATATCTGTGGATGGGTATTGTCACCATATTAATATTAGTGGTTCTGGCCTTTGTGATTTGGAAATTTAAAGATAAAATCTAAACCTCCATGACTACGCATTTTGGAACTAGTGGCACATCGTTAAAAAAAAAAAAAAAAAACTTCTGTGGGAACTAATAATCAGCAAAATACACCACAGACTAATTAAAACGATGAAAAAAAAATAAAATAAAAATTAGTATGCTGTTCATGACTATTTGAGGTGATGCTAACTACAATAAACATATATTTTGGTTTTTTATTTCGATATTTGTATAGGAATATATAATCAAAACATTGTATATTATGTGTATACTATCGATTAAATGTGAATTGTGAAAAAAAATAAAAATAAAATAAAGAACAAAGCTAAGAAAATAGAAAAAGATGTGTAAACATTTTTCCAGTGTATTGTTATTTGTGGTGATACTCGCATACATATTTCTTGTAAACCACTTGCAAATGTTTCACACAAACATGGAAAAATTTATGAGAGTGATAAACAATGTGGATATATATTTACCTCGAACAATATAACCATCGCAAAAACATTTACCAACTTTTCTACCATGCGAAACCATGCTCAAAACAGACAAATAAGAATGTAATTTAGAATTTTACAAGAATGGTGTGTTGATTGATAATGTGGTGATATGGGTGCTGGAGAAAACAACCAAAGTAGAATAAATTTACCTAACATTTTCTTCTACCAAATCGGTATTTATGATATAAAACAAACACTAATGTATATATATAAAATTTTAAGAAATATTTTTTTGCAAATAATCAATAACATTTTCTGTAAATTATTTGTTAAACCCGAAATGTAATAATGGTAAATAGATAATGATATGTACATCTTCCATAATACTATTCATCAACATACTGCAATGGTTCTGTCACGCCGTCACTTTTAGTTCCGATATTACTAAGCTCAGCGCCGATTGATTCTGCTTTTCGCTGCTCAGGTCCACTCCCTTCTGTAGACCTCTTTTCACTCAACCACTTCCCCTCCCAGTGTGTCACATGAGGAGTGTCGGAGGGGGTACTATGGTTAGCTGGGTGCGAGCTGCTACCCCTCCGGCACCACTCTACCTTCGGCGACTACAAGAAGCACTTTGTTTCCTGCCTCATGTTCTGCTGGATCGTGCGGACGTCCGACACTCCCATGGGGTGCGACAACATATTCCAATTGTAATGCCGGCGCAGTGATTAGTTTTGAAGTAAATTGTGGCATAAATTAAGCAATGCATGATAAGGTTTAGGATCCACGATGGGAAGTACTGGTGAGTTGTGAACAGCACTTATTAATTGGGCTAGTGTTTGGCACGTTAGTAGTGCATAATTGTAGCAGGGTGCACAATAGACATGGGTAGTTCATAAACTGCCAGTTCATTGTGAACTGGTCTTGAAAAATAACTCTAGGTGCATATTTCACCACGACATAAAATAACTAGTATCTTGTGATATCGGTCAGTCATTCTCTCAGTACCAGTAACTACGCCAGGTGCGTCACAGTGTACTACTGTGCATGCTCAGATAATCCATCGTTCGTCCCGCCTTGCAGCTTTCCCCCTTCCAGCTATCTCTCCCGCCATGACTGGCCACATCGCAGCAAGCATACTTCTTATCTATCTGCCTCTGTCTATCGGTATCTTTGTTTTCGCTCGTCCAGCACTGCCTCGAACTGTAGGGATCACAGACCTACCTAGTTCAATAGTGGCATGAGTCGCAAATCGGTCGGGAACTGCAGGACACACAGTGCGAGACAGTTGGCAGACCTATGGCCATGCAGCGATCTTTCGTTCTTTCTTACTTGCTCGTGCGGACCCCAATTATGTAGTCAGTTGCACGCGTCTGTGGTGCGAGAGGTTCCGGGTTCGAAACCCAGTTAGGGTATGGATGTTTGTGTCGTCCAATTAACTTACTTCATACTCATCGGCACTAAAGACCTCGCTGTTACGGTGTCGTAAAACCCTCTCACTCTAAATACGATGTTGACAGACATACAGAAATTCCCTTATCGGTAAGAAAATACATCTGATAGTCGCTCTAACACAAGTATAGCTACGACAGTAAAATATAGGAAAACACTTGTTAATGTAATGTCAAGTTTTACACATTCACAATAAAGAAGTTACAAACTGCTTTTTTCTAGTATATTCACTCAATACTTCGGATATAGCTTTTTGACATTATTTGCATCATATTAAAATTAACTTACATTTGTAATTGAAGTTCTGTTAAAATGTTTCTAATACTGGTATGAATAAATCCAATGTGGCGGAATAATTTTTGTTGAGTTCGTACACGCCTGACTTAGAAAAATTAACTTTACACCTGGTTGTCTCTCACAGCACAAACTATTATAATATTGTTGAGCTCGTTACTATCATAGTCAAAAGTAATTTGGTGTTGTGTTACTCGACATAGGTGTGGATAATAAAATATAAAGATATTTTCACTATTCTCTTATCTTACTTCTATATAAAAATAAGTAATTTCATCTACACACAATAATGCACTAATTCATTAGCAAATAATTTACAAACATTACTTATTTGCTTCTCTTTCCATTTCACGCTTGCTTAGATTCTTCTGGGAAGGGAAAATGGAACTGTGAAAGAGGAAACAGAGAAAGACCTATCTAGTTCTTGGGCCGAGGTACAGAGAAATACCTATCTAGTACTCGGACCGAGGTAAGACGTGCGCTCTGCAGTTCGCCAGTATGTATGATCATTCGACTGTGACCTATATAGTTTAAAAGAACGGTTCCCAATAAACTGTTCTCAAATGTGACTAGTTCGGAACGAACTAGTTCATTTTAGTGAATTATATTTCCTATCACTAGTGTACAATTTCTGTTGTCCCTTTGCATAATAATATTTTGGTAGTGGTTTTGCCTTTATTTAATATTGTGTTATGTAGAAGCCTTGCGTACTTGGGTGTTTTGCGAGTGCATAGTACAGCAGTTGAATCGCTGCCCCATTTGGCTGATCCGGCCGTGTTGTTTGCTACTTAGTGCGTCCACAGCTCATGTCTGGGTAGAGGAAGGTAACTTGGTAAATTTATTTTAATTGTATTCGTCATGTTAACATTTCATATTCAGGTACTTTGATGGCCGGTCTGCTTTTTTACCGGGTGCCGCCTGAATGGTACTTATCAATTTTATTGAATGTTTTTAAAGTCAATTTTAAATTATTTCTTTTAGAGTTGCGTCCATCGGTCGCAGTGCGCTTGTATGATGAATTTTTTAAATGTTAGTTTTGTACATGTCTATTTAAAGTCACTTGAAGCATGCTAAAATAATTGCGCCATAGAAAGGTTCTTCGACGCTCTAATAATAATTAATTGTTTCAATAATTTGTAATTTTCATGAGTGGTTTCCGTGCTTTTGAAGGCAATTAATAAACATTGCAATTTTTTAGTAATTTCCCCGATGGTGACATATTTGGTAACTGGTCAATGGTGTATATGGCAATTATAAATACTCTCTGGTTGCGCTTTAATCACGAAGAGAGTAATTAACGTCGTATGCCACTATAATTGTACAACACATTTCACGTACCCTTGTTGAAAACTATTTGTTAGTGTTGATAGTGTTTGATAATTTGCATCATTGTAAACAGAGAAGTAAAAATTACCAGTATTATATATTTTAGTTATTTTTCTAGTCATTCAAGCTTTATGGATATTTATTTGCTGGCCACATCTTTTTGATTGTTTTAATGTTATTTTGCCACCATATGATCTGTCATTTTAAATGATTTTTATTTGGGTTAGTGAACTTGGAAAAGGTGAAATTCTGGTATATTCATTGTATTTTGTATGTATTCTCTGTTTTACAACTCACAATTGCACTGAAGTCAGTGCAATACACTTGTTTATAGCAAGTATTAAAACTTGTGTGGAACCAATCACCAGGTTTTTGATTATTTTTATTGTATCTTAGCAGTTCATCTTACCATCATCGTCGTCAAACTTCCCAAACCTCTAACTTGTGATATATAGTGCGAAAAAAAAAAGTATAACCAGATAATAATGTTGAAGGTTCTCGTTAAATTCGCCGGTAGTTGACAACTTACAACGATTCGTCACTCGCTCGTCAGGAATTTACCAAACAATTCAGTTTTCAAATTATTTTAACAATCCATTTTTGTATGGCTTGAAAATTATTAAAAATGGTGAAAAAATATTACGAATTGGCAACACCACAATTGGTGAATTTATGAACAAGATCAAGAAAGCCAGTTTGACGCTGCTTTCGGTCAAATCGATCCGAAAACCCATCTCGACGAAAATATGTGTAAAGTTTTATCGTACAAAATTAAAAATTAACCAAGTAATGCGCTGCATAAAATTCAGCTCGGATCCAAACAACTAAACTGATTGAATCCAGCATTGAATAAAGCTGCTAATGCTAATGATGTGAAACTGATCATGACCGATCCCAAGCTCGCCAAAGTAAAAAAAAAAAAAAATGTTCTCTCTCAGAAAACAAAACTCGTCGGTTACGCTGTTCTTTCCGTCGTCAGTGATTCGGGTCTGGCTGCTTACATCGATAGGTGCAGAAAGGCGATAAGTGGATGCATTTGCTACGAAAACGATAATGGAAAACTCAAAGTGTGCAAAGTCAATCATCTCAGTTGTCAGACGTTTTCCAACAATAGTTACTTGGGTTTATGTGACGATAAAGTTTTATGTGATGAGGTAAAAAAAAATCCCGGTGTTCCGAAGCTGTTGGCATGGACGACGATGTGGAGTGCATTCATTGTGACAGTGCTCGAAACGATCCTGCTGTGACTGGCATCAATGTGGAATATCGTTGTATCGATACCTCGTGGATGGATGCATCGCTGATATGTTGGGCAAAGACGTGGAGCATGTTGTGGCTTTTGGCGGCGATGTATTCGAATATACGAAAAACATATTTTGGTATTTGTATTGCAGATTAATTTTTGTGGGTGGAGTCATTATTTTGGGATTCGCCACCTATCTAATAAATTGTTTGTGAAAAGGTAAAATAAATATAAGTGGAAATGACTAGCATAGACAATGGGAACCTCATATTCAAGCTGTTTAAAGTGTACGAAATCTTGTCGCAGATACCCAATTTAACCGATCTGCATTTCAAATTACTTGCAAATATTTTGGCAACTTATCGTATAATTGATCGTCCATTAAATTCCCTCACTAACCTTTCATTAACTGGCTATTTAACCATCTATTTTGCAAATCACTTTCCACGTGATTTGAAAAACAAAAAATTATTTACCATCGATGCACAAAACCAATCTGGAGCGATTGTGGCTGCTGTGAACAAAATTATTAATGATTCCACATTGAACATACAGTTGGATCTTATCTCGCAAGCGTATCACTGGTACCATAATTTTCTGCTAAATTTCGTGCACCCCATCTATTCTTCTGAATTTAACCCTGAGTGATTCTCTACTCAGAGGAATCGATGATTTCAAAGAGTGGTTTACATGCATAATGCCAAATGGAAAATCGATACTCTCGCTTTCTCCAAGATGGATCGCGGGATATTAAATCCCATTAAAGTAAAATTTTTTGACCGATCTTGAACTGAACACACCAGACTTTCAACACATTGTTGATATCTCACACTCAATTCTTGTTGACTAGTCTGCATAATCCCGTGTTTGTGTCCGTGACTTCGTCTCTAAGCTTCTTCATCAATGTTTCCTCGAATTTTAAAAAACTAATGTAGTTTATCGCCAAAGTAATCATTACTAATCACGTCGAATCTCTGAAGGTAAATACTCGTCAATTTCAATTTTAATTTCGTCCAGCTATCCACAATGTTGATGTAATTGACATATGTATGAGGTGTGTCGAATCCCCAGGAGCAACTTTTAGTTGGGCTTATGTTGGCCCAACATCTGACTCTGGTACTGGGCCAACATAGGAAAACATAAGTTCCCAAAATCAAAATGTCACTCGGGGCAACGTTGGTCCAACGTGTATTTTTGTGTTAGCTGCCAACTGACATGTGATTCTCATCCTACATTATGTGACAAATGAAAATTTATGTTTTTCTCCATGCTTTCCTAAATTAGTTTCTTTAAAACATATGCAATATCATTCAAAAACCAAAATGATGTTTATATTGGCTTTAGATTGGTTTATCGTGCATATATTACAGATCACAAATCTAATATGACAGAAACCCGTCGAAGTGTTTTGATGATTTGCTAAATGATAATATTTTCTCTTTCAGAAAGGCACTCACACAGTCATTTATCCACAGTTAGCAATGTTTTGCGAAGATGTGTTATTGCACACATAATGCCAACTAATAAACAACGTTCTGCCAATGTTAGTTGCCAGATTTTTAAATAAATTTTACCTAATAACAAAAATAATTAAAAATATATAATATAAACCCTATCATTACTTGTCCTATACCCCTCCACATCATGACCTAAAAATTCCAGTGGTTGATTTCGGATTCGAACCTAAGACCTTTGGAAGAAGTTCGACATCTCTTCCACTAGACTACTACAACTTGTTTAAACTTATGGAGAAGTAGGTAGGCATACATATTATTATTTTCCAGCTCGAATATACTGTGTTACATTTGTTATATATTTAAGTCATATTTTACTACTCTGAAACTGAATTTAAAACCTGCCAGTTGAACGAATATATTTTCCAACTGACAACAAATACACAACAAAAGACAGCCAGTCTATTTCTAAAGAAACGCTATGCTAAAAAAAACTTTAAACATTAAGCAAATTAAATGAAAATGATAATAAAATATATTTATTTCGAAAAAATTAAGTTATTATATTAAAGCACAGATTAAACGAACATTATTATTACTGAACGGTATCTTGTAAGACATATTTAAACTTCAACTTTCTGAAACAAAAAGAAAAAAATTACATACTTAAAAACATATATATGTACTCCGAAATAGAGACAGCAAAAATCTCGCAAATGTTTCCTTGCTAACCGTAGCAGCATTAGTACCTGGAACACATGATTTTAAAGCGGAATTGGTGGTTACAAATTACCAACTGTTTTGTTTCCAATATTATCCCAAAGAAACATGCTTCAAAGAAAAATTGCCTGTTATGTCAAAAACATTTTTACTTTATTAAATGGAGGAATAATGGGGCATTGTTTTCATTAAGAATGCCAATTCCCTAATATTGATTTAAGATGACTATACAGGGTTGGCCCAAGATAAAAATACATACAAATTATCAAATTAACTCTATGTCTATCAACTAGTTGCCAACAATCAGCAAACCATGGCCATCAAAATATATATTAAGTACAATTAGTTTATGTAAAAAAAAAAAAAAAAAAAAAGTGTAAGCAAAAATGGAAAATTATGTTTTTTCTCACCCCAAACTTTTTATGGAGCATTGTTGAAATGATGTTAGTTACACAAAAATGACGCAACTAAATAAAAAGGGCCAAAAACAAACCGTTTGGTTCCCAACATTGTTTCGACATGAAAGAAACTAAACATATTTTATAGAAACATTTTCAGTATAGCGAACAACACTTGCATTTTATACTAGACTGGTAATAGGCATTGTTTTCATTAAGACTAACTATTCCCTAATTTCGACATTAAAGTGTTGGTTGTACATTCGCCCACCATAAAAATTAATACCAATTACCAACTGCATAGGTACGTACTTGTTGCCAACATTTAGCCAACTTCGACCAGACGACCATCAAATTCAATTTGAAACAAAGATATTAATGTATTTAAAAACCTAAATGCTAAGCAAAGATTAAAAGTTATTTTTTTCATTCCAAAATACAATTGAACATTGTTAGAAATATGTTAGTTACACAATGTTGGCTCAATTTAAAAAAGTACCGATCACCAACTGTTTGGTTCCGAATGTTGTCCCGACATAACACCAACTACACATATTTCAAAGAAAAATTTTCAGTATCGTGAAAAACATTTGTATTTCAAAAAATGCAGGAAAGGGGCATTGTTTTAATTAAGAATATCTATTTCCTATATTTGCCATAAAGTGTTGGTTTTAAAGCGTTGGCCCAACATAACAATACACACACATTACCAACTGTATGTCTACCAATTTGTTGCCAACATTTAGCCAACCATTTTAAAGTTTTAAAAATTATGCTTGCAACATGTTCTGATATTTTTTGAAATAGTGAGGTGTTGATGTATGTTATTCTAAAGTGTCTCATTAAAATTTTCGAGTAAAAATATTTTGTTGGTATATTACGTTGGGCCGACGTATTTATGTATGTTTTCTAACTCAAAATATTGCCAACCTTGCCAACCAAATGCCAACTGTTGGGCCAACGTATGTTGCTACTTGGGATATCTGCTTGTTTCAAATAGAGCTGTCCGTCGCAGTGCAATGCACAACTCATTCAGTTACGATTAGTCACCCACACAAGTTTTCTGTAGTTCAACGCATTTCAATTTTATGCTATTCAAGTACTCTTCTTCGAAATGTATCGAAAATATTTGGCCCATTTCTTAAATATTATTTCTTATTAGTATAGAGTATTTACGATCTACTTAAGTTTATGAATCACAATGCGTGTTCTATAGACCAAATTTATTACGAGTATCAAGATATTGCGTGTAGAAAGGCTCTAGACTATTTTATTTGAAAGAAGCCGAGTTATGATGAGACCCGTTTGGACCAATTCCACGACAATGACAAGAGGGAATTGTTACTCTATTTGAAAAATATCGACCAGACATCCGATAGATAAAATACAGTCTTAAAAAAGACAACTGTTTATACACTTTCAATTTAAAATCAAAGATACTTTTGTTTTACAAACAGCTCGAAATCTACGAAAGTGTTCAAATACCAATTTCTTTGGCACTATGATTGAACGATGTTTGGCGTTCGTTGCGATTGGAGATTGTGGAAACTTCTAAACATTTTAATATTTTTCCACATTCTTTTGTTAATGAGGAAAGGGATATTTTTACACCTTATTGAGCTGAAAAAAATATATTTATGTTTAATTACAAAAATATCAAGTGAGTATATAAAGAGAAGAGAGAGCCTATTTGTTTCGAATTAGTTGTTTTACTTTCGTAAGATAATAACAATATTGGGGCGTTTAGAATTGGGAGATTTGTACTATTTGATATCTCTAAGGAAAAAATTCACAAGTATTCGATGCGCAATGATCCACGCAAAGAATTTATCAGAGCTTTGACATGAGTAGTGGTATATAGTTCCTCCGAGGGCATCAAGCTTCAGGCAGTGGCTCGGTGGCTCTGACATCATGCGACAGCTATGTTAGCTTCCGGACTTCCTGTTCTATCATTCTGGTCATGTGTCTGCTATATTGGATTGCACCATGTTGTCAGTTGTACGCCGCCATCTTGTAACGCCATTTTGAATTCTTTCATGCTTTTTATTCTTTCTCTGTCTTCCTATACTTCTCCCTTCTTCTTTCCTTCTCCCATATTCTCTCTTCCTCTTTCCTTTCTCTCTCACTGTATCTTTTTGTCCCATTCGTTCATCATTTGTTTACATCGGCTCTTACTGGAGGCGGCCATCTTTTAGGCTGCCATCTTTGCTTACATTTCCATGGAGGCCGCCATCTTGGTTTTTCGTTTGTCATTTGTTTTACCCCATTAGTTCTGGCTTTTGCCACTAGGGGCGCTACTATATTTGTTCTGGCATTGGCCGCTAAGAGTGCTCGTGTCACTTTCGTTCGATTAGTCGATCTCGTATGTGCTCGGCCGCCATATTGGTGCTGGAACTGGCCACTAGGGGCACTGCTTTTTTATAACTCAAAATACCATCAGGAATAGTGTTGTTGTATAATTTTTATTTTTTATGTAATTTTTTTAAGTATGTTCAATTATTTGTAGGTATTTTCAATCGAAAATTTTTTACAATGCTATTTTAAATTTTATTTTATATATAATTATTATTTTTGTTTAACTTATATATATATTATTTACATTCAAACTTATTCAATTTTCGATTTTTTTTTTATTTAGGGTTTAACTTACATATATTATTTTAGATTTAACTTATATACTTTTATTTTTAAGTATTTTATGTATACAATTTTTTATTACACATTAAAGTGTATCGAGTGAAGAGTCCATGTTTTCGTATTTTTCAGGCAGATAAGAATATGTTTTCAGAATATATGATAAAATGACTATGACAACCGCTACATTGGATTTTTTCCAAGCATATACTAAACTGTTTTAGTAAATATATTCCAAGTGTTTTATGCTATGAACGTTGATTATTCGCACTCTTTCGATTTTCATTTACATATAATATTTTTTTAAAATATCCCAGACTTAAGTATGTAGGGACTTCAATATTAAACTCAGAAAAATATTTCCTACTCCTATGTAATGAAATTTAATGCTTGTAAATTGCACACCATCCCATAATAAAAATTGTTCAGTATCAGCTTCGCTTAACATGAGAACACCTTACCTTACTTCAAACTTTACCTAACTTAAGATAACCTAACCCAATCATTGCATAAGAACTCTGAATATATATATTTTTTATTTCATCTCGTCATTAAACCATCTAGTTATCGCCTGGCACCTCTTCACCTCCCAACCTTCCAGCTTTACTTAACAACTATATCGAATTGTACTGAATACCGAAACAGATAATAATACCTTTCACCATGACATTAGCTTGTCTCATTCATGCTATTAACAATACAGTCCATATCCACCACCTTACCTCAGACTTACTGATCAAAAATAAAAGTCAACTATATTGACTACCATTTCTGCCCCATCTAACTTTGCCAGTTACACATATAATCAAGCCATATCAGGTGCCGAACCAATCAAATATTCCTACCATGCTATAATAAGATCAAAACTATTAATTTAACAAACTACGACATCCATATCGTTTTAATTCCCATCAAACCATCCCGCTCATACTAACCGACCATACCAGCTAAATATTCTGCCCTCTCATACTAACTACATAAAAAAATCTCACAGTTAAACCATTCTCCTCACACCATCTAAACTATACTTTTTTTCATACTGTCAAAATAACAAAACATGTGATCAGGCCATACCAATCAACCATAGAAGCGAACTAACTATAAAACCAAGTCATACTTTTATGTGTTCAATATGTGTTCAACTTTGAATATATTTTACTTATCTCGACATCCACTTAACCTAACTACAACACTCTATTCATGTACATAAGAACTTAGAAAGTATTTTCGTATTGTATAGGACATGGATTATTTTTAACTTAGTCACACCCATTCTACCACATGACAGGACTTTAAAAGACATGTTAAACTCACCTAACATATGCAAGGCACTGCATTTAGCACCGCACTTAGCATTGAAGGAACCACGCTTAACACTGCATACACTGAACTTAGCTCCGCACTTAGCATCATATACACTATGTGCTCCACCTGCTCTGCATGCTGTATGTGCGCCGCACCTAGCACTGCATGCACTTAATTTAGGGGTCATTTAGGGATCGTGTTGGGGTCATTAGGGATCATTAAGGAGTCAAACAGGGGTCATTAGGGGTCATTAACAGGAAATTTGGGGTCATGTTGGGGTCATTAGGGGTCATCTAGGGGCCATTAATTGTCATTTTGGGGACATTTTGTGTCATTATTGAGTCAAGGTGTCACATAATCAGTCTTGTGAGTGGCCGGTTTGACAGTAGTCTGCTTTATGGGTTCATGCTGAACGAAATTATTTTCACATTAATAAGAGCTTGGCAATGATGATTAGTTTGCAGCATTTTAGAACGAGTACTATAGCCCTCCTACAACATGCACTCGCATAAATGTTGATTTAAAATAAATTAATAAGTGTTTCAGAGAAACAGATACACATATTACTATGAATTTATATAAAATTTTTATTCACATATACATATATGCAATACATAGATCACATTTTTTTGCAGAATATCTGCTCTACTAACCTACAACAGACTAAATTTACTCATACCTCAAACTGGAAGTCAAGTAGACCACAGTTAAAACATTTTGAACAAACCATTGGTAGTTTTAAACTCACCACACTCCCATCATTTTATCCGAGGACCAGTTGACCTTGAAAATGTCAAGAGCAAGTCTGTGCCTGCATGGTAACTGGAGCCTGTAGATGCTTCCTGGCCGTTTTCGCACCTGGATGGTATCAGATTACCTAAGTCAGCACATAGTATTTCTGCTCCCCCTTGGAGTCTGTACATGTTTACAAGTCGTTTGCAGACTGGTTGGTGTCATATGATCATGTACGTGGGAATAGTTGTGTTAGCAGGTCTGTACCTGCACATTGTCTGGTAAATAAAGAGAATGAATCAGCAGGCTTCACAAGCAAGTACAAGCCTGCAACTGAAGTGAACTTTGGGTCGGCATGAAGGAAGTGTTTTTATGTATCCTAACCATCATGTATGACTTTGAAAATAATAATGTATTACTTTTCACATAAATTGTTTATGTGTTTGTATGTATCATCTCCCTCATGTACAAAGGACTTATGAATCTGATGCCTCTTTTAAGAAAAGTTTATGACAGGATTTTTAATTAATAAAAGATTCTCTATAAAAATACTTATTCATATTACATTTTAGTTACATATAATTTTCTTGTTAAAAAATTTAAAATTTAAGTTTTGTTCTCCGTACATCTTTTGGATTGGAACTTCTCTTCCTTCCATCCAGTTGGAACTACTCATCCTTCCTTCTGGGTTCGGAACTCCTCATACATAATTTTGGTTGGAATTAGTATACTTTTCGGCATCGCCCTCCCACTTCACCACCCGAACAGCTGCTAAAGCCACTGTGCACATGGTTCTCTGGCTGGGGACGGAGCAATACAGTATGTATGCTCTTACAGCACTACAGAGAGATATATATTAAATCTCCATAGTGTTGCAAGAATGACCTGCATAGGCGGGTTACGACACCGAAAAATAAACCAGACCCTATAAAAACACAATGAACAGAAGCGACAACAAAATAAAGTTAACAGCCAAAAGTATAAATAGAAAGATATAATGATACATAAAGAAGAAGATAAGTAGATTGATAGGATGGGTAAGAATAATACAGCCTCTAGTGGTTACAATGGGTCAAAATGTCACAACTAAAAGTATTTCAACCCCACAACCCCGATAAGGGTATGGGTTGGAATCCCAGGAATTGGTTGGAGATCCAAACAAAAATCGCAGTGCAGATAAAATCTCGCATACAATGTTGAAAAATATCTTGAAGTCAGTATTGTTCTTTTTTTTAGTAAATGTAGACTGTAGAGAATTCTAACACATGAATATATACACTATGTCCTAGTACAACTTTTAAAATCTGTTAAAATTATTTACAAAGTGTCTACATGATCTGTGTTCTCCTCCTTTTTGTGCAGCTAGCGAGTCATATTCACCTGTCGTATGTCAAATTTTTGTTTCCCCTCTCCTCTTACCACCCAGTAAGCTACCGAAGTAGACTTCCCTTGAATGGTCGTCTGGATCATTGGGTACTGAGTCCTACCACAATAAGGTAAAAAAAACTCTCTCATGATAGCATCTGTAGCTGTGTATCAGGACCTCAAACATGCATGTGTGCTGTCAGTAGTAGCTACAACATTTTACATACATACACCATATGCTTATATTGGATAGAATTATACTTCTCCTCTCCTCTTCTTCTCTTCTTTTCTTCTTCTCTTCCTGATTTCTACCCAATATGATTATATGATACTGTATGAAACTTTGTTTATTATTAATTCTTATATCCATATGGCTCTGTCAGTAATCCATCTGGCAGTATTATTCTGATGTCTATCCATGAAAGTGCTAATTTATTTGTACATTCTGTGTAAATATCGTGATGGTGCGACCTTATATTTTGAACTTTAACACCCATGACTTGCTGTTGTGTCAGCACTCACTTGTAATCTTCAAAAGTAACCTTATTCTTCAGACTTGTCTTCTATTCACCCTTGGCTTTCTTCGTAATCTTCCCTCCACATATATAGCTGTACATTTTAGCACGCAGCCCTACAAATTCGCACATTTCCTCCCCACCACACTCATCTTTAAATTTCCCCACAATCTTATTGTTGGTGGGAGAATAGTAGACATGAGCTGGGGGGTCGAACTCTAACATGAAGTTTGGGTCTGCAGCCATGTCCTGATAGAAATCATTGGTATTTATCTCATATAAGTAGCTGTTGGTGTCCATGTAGGCCAGTTGAAGGTCATCTTCGTATTTATTCTTCATAACAACATAATGGAATCTATGCAACAGGGCCCTGTAGAGATCTAGTACAGCAAAGCCTGCATATATTGGTTTGTCAAATACTATTGTTTCCTTTTCCATCTTCACCAGGGACAAATTTTTTGTATATGTTGTGCGACACTTGAAATGTGGTTTCTTGGCTCTTCGTTCTGTGCATACCAGTTCCATGTTCTGATGCTTTCTTTTATTTTCCATTAATTTACCAAACGTAACATTTTTCATTGATTTAAAGAAATCTTTTTCAAAACTGTTGTTTGCTGCCTGTCGTTTTTCAGTATTCAAATAATGTATAGTTTGAGCCATGCTTATGGTTCAAATTGAAGTACCCCTATGTATTTTAGTAATTTTCAGCCCATGTTCCAATGCCTGCTTCAAATTTATATAATGTATAATATAATTTTTCTTATCTTCCAGAGTCATCATGCGATTTGGGTGCTTCGAGCCTAGGGGACACTCGTTCGAAGGCATAAATAGCAAGTCCTTTGTGCTTCATGCAGAGCTGTGGGATACTGCATATTGACCTCCTGTATGTAGCCTGTGATTCTGTCGTCGGGCACACCCATGACATCAATGTCTCCATCTATCCATCTAAAATCATGTATGGGCAGAGGTAGAGACATTGCCCACCTGTACAGATTATTTGCATCCACATACTGGATGTAGGTTGGTTCCTTGGGGACATCATATGTGGCTGGGATGTAACTGTTGTTTGCAACATAATGACGTTTGATACATTGTGCCACACCTCCCCTTATTGCCTTCTCAATGAACAAATGCATGCCATAATCAACAAGTAACTCTAAATTAACTTTTGAATGTTTGAGCATAGCGTCAAAGGAGAGGGCCGGTCCACTCGCATAGCGGACACAGTCGAGACCATAGCTTTTGAGACATAGGATCCTAAATTCTCAAACACATCTGATAACAACAGAACATCGGTCATCAAGTATACATCAGAATAATTGCCAATAGTCCTGCAGTTGAATTTCCGCCATACATTTTGTGCATGAACATATCCTCGTCTGTGATGTCAGTGTCGGTCAGCTGGTTGTGGAATTCTTCTTTCGATGGTAGCTGCATCTCTTCCAGCCTCTTAATGCTGTCTCCATAATCGTAGGGGAACACGCCCTTTCTCCCTAGTACTTCCATCTCACCTGGGCTGGAGAATTTTGCTGTATTTTTTAATTGGCCTCTCTGCAGATTTTCGACGAGCGTGGCGAGGCTTGTAGACATGAAGCGGAAAGTGTCGATAAACTGTATTGAAAACTTTTCCCCCCAGCGATTTTGAAAATGTTATTAATTGTTCCTCTGTGTGCCGGATTATGAATATGTCCTTGTCGCCATACTCTAGCTGCCTTGATTATGAAATTTTTGTCATAGGTCAAATAGTGAAATAATATAGGTAATCTTTTTGGACGATGGCGGAGCAAATTATAGTTGTTACATGCAGGTCCAATGTATTGTCCTGTGAAAAAACAGTGGTCCATTACTTTGGGGTTGCCATCTGTGAATGTTGTGGAGCAGTAGCAGCAACCTCGCAGTAACTTACTAGATGCAAAATGGCAACTAAGTAGAAGGGTACTCGGGATATGTAAACGGCAAGAGCTGATATCAGAGTGAGAGATTTGGCGATGTTTCGGCTTTTATATAGCCTAGAAAAATGGTGGGAGATGCGGAGTAATTTAAGGAAAACAGTACCTCTAGTTACCAAAGCATTTTCCATTGACCGACTTCCACTCCCTCCCAGCATTCACCCACGAATTTTCTCAGCAACTATGTGCCATATAAAGTAATGATTTTTTGGCCAACCATTTTCATTGGTTGACTTAACCTCCCTCCCACCGCAGCTCTTCCACTCACTCCAGGTCACACATTCTCATGAGCGAGGCACCTTCCCCTCCCCCTGTACTCATAAACTACATAGGAAAAGATACCAGGTGAATTTGTAACAACTAAAATCGAATGACTTGTGTACTAAAAAAATACTATTTGAGTGTTTTTCAATTTTAAATTCTACATGTTTTATACAATATGTTAGAGGAAGAGGAGGGGAGCGAAATCATTTCAGAGATCACCTAGTTTTAAAAATTTATTTTGTAATTAATTATTGATGTTCTAAGCATTACTACTACAGCTTCATTACTCTTTCAATGTATAGTGACACACACACATATAAAAATATTGTCCACTTAAAGCAAAATTTATTCACCTATAAGGTGAACCATGGGGACAATACACCCTTGTGGTGTGTTGTCGCTGTAATTTAATTACACTTTTTCAGAAAAAAGAAAAAGCAAAGAAGTGTTTGTTACTCAATGACTCAAAGGTGAACTAACTCCTCCACCACCATTTGCAAAGTACTGTGTTGAGGTGAGTGGATGCTGGTTTAGAAGAAAAAATAGTACTCATTTTTTGAATAATTACATGTCTTGTTTAAGTACTTATGGCCAATATACGAGATTTGCCAAATTATGTATCTTCAATCAACTGTTCAATTATACCCCGCATATCACCACAAGGGTGATATGCTCATGGTGAGTTCCCTGGGGGAACTTGTATCACTGCCATTTGTCACAGGGGTATGGGTTAGTAAGTGGGGTGAATGTCTGTCTCTTGAAATGCCTATGTTAAGAAATATATGATAATAATAATCGTAATTATTTAGAATATAAATACTTCAGATATTACGACCAATATAGATATATTATTTATGAATGGGTCTCGTATGTTGGTCAATTATTAACTGGCGAGGTTTTTTTCTCAGTGATCTCCTGCCATTGCATTCCATCACTGCTCCATTCTCACCTCACTTCCCCCTCATTAGCTCTCAAGACCTCGGAGCTGTCCAATTCTCTTCGCTTTAATATCACTTCTCTTCACTCCACTCTCCACTCATATTGTGTATAGCGAAATGTTATTGTTGAAGTCCCAGTGGAAGTTTGTCAAGTCAAATCCAATCTATATAATATCATTGATGTTCTTGAAAAGAAAAAGTATTTCCCATCATCAAGTAATTTGGGTTACCAGAGTTGATAAAGCAGAAATAAATTCTTAACCCTATTCCAATGATTATGCAAATATATTTTTTAACATGACAAAACTGAGACTGTCTACTTGTTCACTGTTTGTAAATAAACACACAAACATAAAAATTTTAAATTGCAGTGAACTATCTATTCGGAAACAGATTATACATGCCAATGAGGTGACATCGAGTAATTAACAAAACACCAACAACCCAATTTCAGTGTTACCAATATGGACATTATTCTTTAAATAAGACAATGAGGTAAATTAGGATTCCTAATTAGTTGCCATTATTATTGTAAATGTGCATGCTAGTCTTTATGTTCGAAAAAATTCAGAAATGGGCAGAGAATTTTCCAAGGGTTGTATTAAAAAATGTAGAACTATTGTGCACCAGTAGTAAAAACAAATTTTGAGATAGCAACTGACCATTCTTGCACTGACGAGCAGATAAAACAAATGCTTCCAACGTCTGAATGGCCACATTCGCTAGGCCAAAGGATGGGACTACGTCAAAATGAGAGATTTGAGTCTAATTACTTACATAAAATATGGCTGCTGTAACAAATTTCTGTGCAGACTATTAATATATGCACAAATGTCAGAAGGGGTTTTGGTACCATCCAAATATTATTCACCAACATATAAAACCCATCATAACTGTCTGTTGTGGAGTGTGTGATTGTATCTTTCAACAGTCATTCTGTTCTTTTAAATAACAGATAGTACCTTCGAAAAAAACTACTCCAGCATTTTAAAATAAAAAAGATAAAATATCTGAATATGATAATGGCTTGATGACCACACGTAGGAGTATTCATAAAATACAAATTTTAACTTTTTTTAAATATTAAACGGAGAATACTTGGTGTTTGAAGAACAAAAAAAAATTAACAAAATAATAATATAAAAAACGAAATACTAAAAATGGACGATTAGTACAGGAAAGTATATGTTCAATATGTAATTCTAATAAATCAAAATTTAAAAAAAAATTCCCCAGAAGGAAAGTATTATATGGAATCGACAATTTGTGGCAAATTGATCTTGTTGAAATGGATACTGGCAATTAGAAAGGCATATCTCATATAAATAATGGATACAAGTATATTAAGAAAATTATCGATGTTTGTTCAAAATTTGCATTTGCTATACCAATTAAAAACAAAACAGCCAAAAATGTAGCTAATGGCTTAGAATCTACATTCATGAAAAGGAAACCACACAATATACAAAGCTACAATGGGTCCGAATTTTTAATAAAACATTTAAAGAACTTATGCAAAAATATAATATTAATCATAATTCTCTTTTAGCGAATTGAGAGCAAGTGGTGTAGAAAGATTTAATCGAACTTTGAAAAATACAATGTGGAAGAAATTTGCCCTGAATGGAAACTGCAAATGGACTAGACGTTTTAGAGAAAGAATACAACAACACAAAACACAGAACTATCAGCATTAAACCTATTGATGTTAAAAAGGTAAATTTAAAAAATTTTATGCAAAAAAATTCGGTAGACTTGCTTACTAACCGAAATACAAAATTGGAGACGTCATCAGAGTGAGCAAAATAATTTTTTTTTGAGAAGGGTTATATTGCTAGTTGGTCAACAGAGTTGTTTACTATTTGTAAAGTTTTAAATTATGATGTATCTACTTACAGATTAAAATGTACTAAAAGAGAAGAAATAGAAGGCAGTTTTTATGAATTCGAAATTATGAAAACAGACTATCCCAATACATATTTGGTCGAAAAAGTCTTAAAAATTAAAGGTTATAAAATGTATGTAAATTGGTTAAGTTTTGATCATTCACATAACTCTTGGATTAATAAAAGAGATATTTTGTATAATGTAAATATTTTATAATTATTTAATTCAAATGCAAAAACATAATGTACATTGTTTTAATGTTTGTTTTAACATTCGTGTTTATGGTTGTTTTAATGTTCATAGCATACATTCTGTGTTCATTTTAACGTAAACATGCTTTCAAAAATTGTAAAAATTGATAAAGTTTTTAATTTTATTTATATGCTTCCCATTGTTATTTTTTCTACTCAAATCTAAAGTGATAAAACCATAATCTTCATCCCAACATTTTGAACAATTTTCTTTAAATTTTTCATAAGGCAAGTCTCCGCCAACAAAATCATCATAAATATAATCTTAAATTAGTATCATCTTATCTAAATATATACAGAAAATTCGTGTAATCTCTTACCAATTGTTTGAAAATTTTTGAATAGGTCTAAGCTAAATAAAATTCATTTATATTTTTATACCATTCTCTAGTAAAATAATTGCGAATCATGTATTGATTATCTAAGATATTATCATCGAGTACAAATAAAGACTCATTTTCACATTCATCTAAATGAATCATTTCATCATTGTTATTAAAATAGTGTGCCATTTTTTCATTAAACTTTATGGATGTGACATCAAAATCATGTTGTAACTAAATATATCTGGGCTGATGTAAGCTTCTCGAGCAAACATACGGTTTATTAAAATTTAGCCAACCTGAATTATAAATCAAATTAATCATCAAATATTTTTTCACAGTTACTAGGACCAACAATTAAGGCCCTTATGTTATCAGGCAATAATTTTCCATTCTTTTTTATTTCAGATTTTTCTTGTACACAGATGCCCCAATCATCTTTGCACAGCTTGGGCTTCTTTAGCTGTGACTTTTTCACTTACAACAATATTTTTACATATAAATGGATAATATAGTATTCAAGTTGACAAATAATATTTCTGTTCTAAAGAAAAAATTCATTATTACATCACCCATAAAGGTAAATCGGTTGCCTTTATCAGTTTTCATACAAATTTTGTAACACCAAATATAGACAACAAAACTACCATAACAATTGAAAAATTTTGTGCTGTTGTTGATAAAATTGAGATCACAACTTTTACTAGAGGTCAATGTGACATTGAAACATTAAAAGAAACTATAAATTCATTCGTCCATTTTCAGCAAATAACATTGAATTAACCGCAGATCATGTGAAAAATAGAATATCTATCAAATCTCAGTTTGATAAAAAATTTAATGGCCAACTATCTTATATTCTCGGTTTTGAAATAAATGTACTTTTTGAAAGAGAAAAGACTGTTATAGGTACTAAATTACCTAATTTTAACCTATTTAAGGCAATAATAGCCCACTGTAATTTAGCGTATGGAATGTTTATCAAATACGATGAATCTAATCATTTAGAAACAGATATTATTGCTAGTTTTCCATGAAAAACTATGCTTGGTTTTAGAGATTATATTATTTATGAGCCTGCATATCCAATTTCTTATAAAATTAACAATGAGCAGTTTAACCACGTGGTTCTGGAAATTAGATATGAAAATAGCAAACTGATTGATTTCGATGGTGCTGACATCGATATTGTTTTATAAATTAAAGATGTTTAAGATTCTCTGTTTCGGTAACCATATGGCACTGTACCTATTTTATTTTGTAGTACAATTCTCTTGTTATTGCAAGGAATTAAAGCTATTTTCTTAACTTCTACTGTAAATATTTTGTGCATTTTGCTTCTTATTAATTTCATTCTTCTGTATTATATTTTTTCATCAAACAAGCATTTATAATTGTCCTGAAATGATACTCTCTTGATGACTACATATTTCTTTACTCCTTTATATTTTTGGTTTCTTTATTATCAACTCTATATCCATACTTTTTTGTTCTTAAACCAACATATTCTTTCATTTCTTTTCCGTTACATTCTTCTTTCAATTTGCCTAAAACTTTCTTCTTTATTTGATGTTAAATATATTGACCTTTGGATAATCACTTGTATCTAATTTATATATCATCGACATCATATAATAAAAATCATCTGTTTTTATGTTATAAATGTACGAATTGGTATCCTGATAACATAATTCAATTTTATTGCCATATTTTGGTTTCATAACTTTATAATGAAAATCATACATTAACTATTTCGATATGTCTAAAATTGACATGCCAACATAAGTTGGGTTATTAAATTTCATGCATGTTTTATTCATGTGATAAGCTGCAAGGTTTCATTAAATATTGTACCTTTCTTAAAGTATGTTTTTGCTATTAATTCTATGCTTTTTTCTTTGTTTGCTATTAGTTTTATAGCCACTCTGTTTCTTATATTTTCCATTGTTTTACCAAATAGATAATTATTCATGAGCTTATAAAACTCTTTTTCAAAGACATTTTTGGCATTAGTTCTCATCTCTGTATTCAAATCTAAATACATTTTCAGCCAATCAGACTAGTTAAACTTTAATATCCAATGTATTATAGTAATTTTTCATCCATTATTTAGGCACTGTTTTAAATTATGGTAGTGTATTACAAATTTTTCTTTTATATGTAAAGTTGTTAGCAATTTGGATTGCTTTGTTCCTGGAACTACTGTATTTTCTGGGCAAAATGGAAGATCTTTATGCAAATTATGCAGTTCTTGTGGTTATTCTAAATCAACTTCTAATATGTATCCATATTTTGGAAACATCATCCAAATTTAATATATGTTCTTTGTAAAAATGAAGTTCTCCCATTCGAAACCTCCATATGGTAAATATTGAGACATTGCCCAGCCATATGAATTATTAGTATTAAGATATACTAAATAGTTGGACCCTTGATTAGGATTAAAATTTCTAAATATTTGTTATTGGCTTTAACATATCGCTTACAACATTGCGATATTCCACCTCAAAAACATTTTTCTACCATTAAATTTATATCATAATTGTGTATAAATCTATTGGCTATTTATTCGTTTTTAACATTGCTTTCCATGATAATCCTAGTGTAGTAAAATACCAGGCAGGATCTAAATCATAAGCATTTATACATGTTTTCCTAAAATTTGTGAATATGTCTGATAACAGTAATATGTCGCTTTTTAAGTATAAGTCATGATATTCACCAAGATTTTTCAGAGTAAATTGATTTCATATATTTTTGCATGTCCATAACCATAATCAGTTATAACAGATTCGTTTAGTTTATTGTAAAATTCGATTTTTAGTGGAAGTTCAGTTTCTTCAAATTTCTTGCAGATATACCCTTTTTGATACCTAAATATACTTTAGCTTTTGGAAATTGTTTTTGTGAATGTTTCATTTGATCTTTAGTTGAATTAGATGATAATTTACCTAAACTACTAGACATGCATTTTAATGTCTATAAATGAAATTTTTAAATTTTCTGTTTGTTTCCCAAAACAAATAAACTTTTCTTCGTTATTTGCAATTAAATCTATATTTTATCATCATATCCTAGTTCTTTAATAAATAAATGTGTATAATATTCTGTTAAATTATGGAAATAAATTGGTACAAAGTTAGGCAATTTCAATTGTAGATTACAATTATTACATACAGGATTAATGAATTTGCCAGTTATGTAATTTTGGTGTATAATTTTATATTGTCCGCTGTCTATTCACATTCGCATTCAGTATATTTTTTTTTATTTTCTATATAACATTTTTTTTCTTTTGTTAGTGGGTGCATTGGTTCAGTTTGTGAGTATATTTCACCAATTCCTTCTACTTCACTTTTTATTGATTGTATAAGAACTTTATGTGAATTTGTGCCTCTGTATACTACTGGTGGCTTATAGTCACTATAATTAGATATAATATAATTGCAAAAACCACACACTTCATGTAATTGATATTTCATAGTATATGATTCGTCATTTAGCTTTAATTCAATGGCATTAATTTCTTCATTGGTAAGATTATATCTTTTGTAAAGGATTTCCTTATAAAGACCATTATCAATATCATCTTCATTTACAATTTGATATGTTTGATTAATTTGAATTGATAAATTTCCTTTGGATTTGGCTTGGTTGTTGATATTTTCTTTAAAATTGATTCAAAATCTGTATATTTAGAACGGAATCTTCACTGTATTTTTAAAATTTTTGAAAAATATTTGCTCTCCTTTCGAGGGTAATGCGATTTTTACTGCTTCATATTTAGAGTAGTCTTCTGTATGTTTATTTAGTCTTTCTTGAGAATAAAAGAATTGAAGACGCATATCACATATATAAATTTTACCATTATGATTAGTTTTTTTTTGCTGAAAGCAGCTTCGATAAGTATTTAATCCAACAGAAATGTTAGTTATCACCTTGTTTGAAATAAAGTAAATCTATATGGTATTCCTTTTTCTTTTCTGGTAAGTTTTTGTAGATATGCCATGGATTTCATATCTTCATCTTCAATATAGTATACATTTTTAGATGTTTAAATTTGATTTTCTATTTTTGGCATATCATCAATTTTAATCGGATATTCATAATTATCTAATATTTTGTCGATATTAGGCCCTACATATTTTTTATTTAGTAACTCTATCCAAATAATGGTCTGCAGGAAACAATGCAGGTTGTATTGCCCAAAGAAAGCAATTTTGATCATTCTTCTTTACATTAATACATGCTTCTTATTCTTAATAAATTCTGGTAGTTCGATATCAGTTAATGAATTATACTTATTTATTGCTAATTGTGTTCCAATTACTCTATCTAAAGTTCATCCTGAACCTCTTCTTTAAAATTGAGATAACTGTGCAATAATTTCTTGTTTTATTAATTTATAAATCCTTTTAATATCGCATTCATTCAATATTCTATGATTAAATGACTGAAATGTAAATAATTGTACTTGATAACATTCATGTTTACCACAGTTGGTATATAATTTAATGTAAGCTTTTAATGCTCTTAAGTTCCTAAGTTTGGTGTGTATTATATCAAAAACTTTATTTTTTAATGAACTTAAGAAGTGCTTGGGAATTCTCATTGTTATAAGTCGATAACCTGCCTTCAAAAGCTTTATTTACTTTATAATATTTGTTGGATCTACTACATCTTTTGTTAACAAATAAATTATTATAGAATGGAAATATTGCTATTAATTCTTTTTTATCTTTGGGATATAATTGATTGATATCGACATCAGCTAAAGGTAAATTTGTAAAATTATTCTTTGTTGTCCATTCTGATATTTTCTTAATTTTATTTCTATATTATACAAAAAAAAATGAGTAGAAAATGGGAATATTTATTTTAATTCCTTTTTCTCTATTATATATATATATATATATATATATATATATATATATATATATATATTTGACTTTTGAAAAGGGTAAATTTGTAAAATTATTTTTTGTAACCGATTCTGTTACTCGCTTATGTGGGTTTTTTTAATATATTACTAGAGAAGGGAAATATTTTATTTAATTCATTTTTATCTTGTTTATATGTTTCTTTTATAATCGCATCTGATAAGGGTAAATTTTCAAAGTTTCTTTTTCTTTCTGCATTCATAATAGCGCTAATCAATTAGTTTTTTCTTAATCTGTGCCGATATTTAATTTCAAAATCTCTAGCTATAATTCTCAACTTCCTCACTGTCCTATTGCTCAACTCAACCGTTAGATTATTCGTCGCCATAACTATTTATTTATATGAAATAAACTGTATGAAGAAATTATAAAATAAGGATAATTGGAAGACTCCAAAAGTGCTTAAATGATTGGGAAACTGTATTTAACTTCTTCTTAAGATGATAATTGTTAAAATATTCACATAAACAAAATATAAATATATTTGCATGTTTGTCCTTAGTAGTTTTATTAGGAGAAAATAATTTTATAGATTTATTCTCATTACACACTTTACATGTTGTTGGATAATTATGGAAATTTATTTTGTTTAAGTTCTCCAATGCTTTATTGTGTGATTTACTATTTTTGTGCTTTTTTAGAGATGCATCATAATCACATTTTTCACATTCACACATTACTTTCTCTTTTTTTTAAACTCACAATGACTACTAGCATATTTACTATAACATTTTTTACAGATGTTAAAATTCTTATCTTTTGTGTGTTTATGTGGTGCCAAACTTTCTATGTTTGATACTTCGCCACACTTTTTACATTGTTTGCATGTGTTATTATTTTCCATTTTAAGTGTCGATTCCATTTTATGTATTAAGAAAATTGTTTTATAAAGAAGAAATTTTTTTGGATCTGTCGACAAGCTCAATTTGAAACAATTGGTATATTTTTATTCGATCTTTAGCTAAATTTGCTTTATTTTGGTAAACAATTGCTTGATTTTGATTGCTTGCTTGCTTGCAAAATTGATGTTTCTAGGAATTGTGAAAATTTGCTTGAAAAGCAAGGAATTTGCTTAAATTTTGCTGTTTTTAATTGGCACAAATCCTACACGACATGTTTGAAAAAATTGAAAACTTTGCTTGTTTTTGGCTTAGATTTGCTTGTTTTTTTAACACCTTTTTAAAAAAAATATAGCCAAATTTAGCCCCAAAAACCTTGATTTTGGAGCAAAACCTCGATATTTCCATGAAAATATGGGATGGTCCAGCTCTTTCATTATACAGCTACTCTTGTACTTTACTCACGAGTCGGAGAATCATGTACAATGCTGCAATGGATCTGAACATGTTACATATTGTAAACATCCAGCGATGGTGCATCTTCAGTGTTTTAGTGTTCCCTGCAACACCAAATGCAAAATGTATCTGAAAACTGTTAAACGGGAAAAATTACATTATTATAATTTTGATTGGGAAATTATCGAAACAATGTACATTAAAATTGACCGAAAGAAATAATTACCAAGTTGTTATACATATATGGATTGTGTGAGTCTTCCGGATTCTGAAAATTGTGCTGTAGTAATTGAAACCATGGAAAGACGTGAAAGAGAAGAGCATTTTACATATTGCGATCAACTTAGACACATTATGGTATGTAAGGATCCAGTACATCCCATGATATGTTTGTGGAGTGAACATGCAAATTGCCAACACGAATTGAGGCAATGATGCAATCTATCGAGTAATAAACACAAATTGATGAAAATTATAAAATATCAATCTATAAAAACAAGTTTGCATTTTTTTTAGCGAATTAAATTGCTACTTTGTTATCTTTGTTTTTCTAATTTTATGTTTAATATCGGGTTCTCAATGAGTTTGTTTAGTTTTGGCGACTATTCACCAGAGTGCTCCATGATCGACATTACATTCCCCCCACCCCACTTTAATTCAACACCCAATTAGAGTAAACCATTTCATTCTCCCCCCATTCCGCCCCCTTCTCATTTCAGTTGCCAAATTTGGTAATGAGTGTGGAAGTGAGATCGTGGTGTTCTCTGATTGGCTGTTGAATAGAATGTTGGTGGTGGGAATGTCGATAGCAATTTGGCGAAATCTTGCAAAACTAAACAAAATTACCCACTGGTCCCTATACAAGTAATTTCAAATTTTGTCTTGCAAGATAAACTTTGAATATTAACAACGTATATAGGGACTGGTGCAAAAGGTTATTTAGTTCTGCGAGATTTCGTCAGAGGAGTAGACATTGTTTTACACACACACAATCACTAGGAATGAATTTAAAAAATAAATAAATATATAAATACTTACCCATACCTGCTGATTAAATAATGCATGGATACTTACATGTAATCGCCATATCGTGATCTGTGCAGAATACATAATCCTTTTTTTCTACCTTCCAGATCGTTGACAAATATAATAAATAATTCACCCGTAACAGTGCAAAATAAGTAGTGATGTTCTCACCACAATGAGAAGAAATAAAATGTGCGAGTTAAAATGTCGGAACTCGGAATGGGGGACGTGGCGATGACATTAACATCATGTGTGACTTTGATGGAAGGGGATGTTGGAGAAGGGTATGCGGCAAGACAGGACAAGCTGTGCTGGTTGAGCGAGGGATTAGTTTTTTTTTTTAAGACAAGAGTGGGTAGGTCACACTCCAAATATGGTGATGAAATATACCAAGTATGCTGATTGAGTGGAGAAAAAAGGGTGTGACGTTGACATCACGCGTGATGTTGATGGAAGGGGAAGTAGAAGAAGGAACCCAGTGATCCAAAAGAGCACCGCATAACTGCTTAGGTAATTGTTCCATATTGCATATCGTATTGGGAAAAACCATAGTAACATTCAGTGTGTACTATAAAGTATCCGTTCAAATGGTTTACTTCGTGGTTTAGTGCTGTATCGCGTATCCGGCCTAGTTCCATATAGCGTATCCAAATTCGGCACAGATTATTCCATATTGTGTATCCAAGCAATTTTTTCGCAAAAATTTTATAAAAATTTTCTCACGTGAATTGCAAGATGGTAATAGTATATGGGTAGATTGAGGACAATCCATTTTTAGGCCCAAATTGAATGATTTTACTACAAATTTCAAGCTTTTTACCTCAAATTTCAAGTTTTTTTCATCAATGTTCAAACCCCCCCCACCCCCTTTAAAGTTCATGTTTTTTACCCCCTGAATTTCATGTTTTTACTCCACATTTCATGTTTGAATTTCAGCCCCCCAAAAAATATGGCACGAATCAAGCACGCAAGATTTAGAACCAAAATCAATCAAATTTAAGATAAAATCATTCAAATTTATTGATCTTCAAGCAAATTTTCATGTTTTCTAGAAAACACCCTTTTGCAAGCGAGCAGTCTAAATCAAGCAAATTTAAACCGAAATCAAGTAAATGTAATCTAAAATAAAGGAAAAATTTGAAAAGACAATCGGTAGTTTAAATTCAAAGCTCTACTAACTTTTTAAAAACTTCTATCTTCTCAAAGTCGCCCCCTTTTTCATGAAGTACATATTTATCGTTAATGTTTTCGAAGAGTGTTATTGTAAACTTAGTAGATTTCGATAAAATTCGTAAACTAATTCTCTCTAAGTTCATCAGAAGCATTATCTAATTTATAGGAAGGCGTAGTTGATTTACAACCGTCTTCAATAAGCTTTGTCATACTGCAAGGTAACACATGCTTTTTTATTTATAAGAGACAAATTTATTTAGAGAAAGGAAAAACTCAATCAGAATTGTGAAAATGATTGTTTATTTGTTCAAATAATTCATCTATATTTCCAAAAATTCGTAATTTTTTTTTAATGTAACCACTCAACTATAAGTCTGAAATATTGTATTAAAATATTGAAACATTTTAGTTTGTTAATTCTTCAATTAAATATTTTAAATAATTTCTATATCTTCAGTAATCCTTTCTTTCAAATAATTATCAATGGATTAATTTTACTAATTAAAGCAACATCACAAACTATACCTGCTTCTTCAACCTTTTTATTAAAATCAACAATAATTTTTTATATTTGTTTTTTCTTTAACAACAGTTGTTTTTCTATACATACAGTCTATAACATAATAATGGTCTTAGCCCAAAACATTAATAATAATTGGTATTGCCTTTGAAGTTTACAGTTGGTTTATAATAAAGTTGATTATTTCTACATATATAATCTACTTTTGTTTTTGAATTTCTGAAATCACTATAAGCAAGGAACATGTTATCACAAATACTATTTTCAATATCTAGATTTCAATTTTATTTTGGAGAAATTTCATTTCTACCAATTTTAACACAAATGTTTTTCACTTTACAATGGTCAAACATAGAAGTGTGGACATACTGTTGGGCACGAATTTTTTCCATTATTTTGAAAGCCTACAATTACAAAATCGGGCATGTAAAATTGTAAATCATTAAACTGATATTTTATACCAAAGTTAAATTCCTTTAGGAACTTCTTTATATAAAAATAGCGATTAATCAAAATCAATAGGGATTTTAAGGTGTTCGTATATTTTTTTCTTTAATTGCAATTGCTGTGTTAGATTGAACAACAGGCCACCTAATTTATAAGTTTCCAATGACAATTTTACCTGGATCAGCATAGCTTTTCGGAACCGCACCAGCTGTATCTATTGTTTCATAAACAAATAAACAATTGTTATCAGATGAATATCTAAAAAAAGTAATTTTATAACAGCATTTCCATTAAATTGCATTGTTTTCATGAATAAAACCAAACAAGTGTCTCAGCAGATACATCATTTCATTTGTTTCATGACTATGAACAGATTTTACTCAATATTTATTATCAACACCAGAAAATTCTATTTAATTTTGTTCACCTGGAGATCGTAATAAAGCACTCATTATTGTTGATGTTATACCTGGATTATCAACATTTTTCAATAATATTTCCATGTTTTTAAATTTCTACTCTAGAAAACTGAAAAGGAAAATAGTTCGAACAAGCATTAATATTGTCTTCTTTTACATAATTTGCCACATCTCCAACTTGATCTCTCTTTTGAAATTTATATTGCTCATAAACATAAGCATTAATTGGAAAAGAAAGGCCATCACCCAAAGGAATATCGAATTCGATTCTATTATTGTAAACATTTAAATTTGCCTTAGTTTGATAAGTTGGGGTAAAAGTTTGTTTTTCGAAACTCTAAATACTTTTATAACTCATTTAGAAGAAAAAATGTATATATAATTTAGAGATTCGAAGAACACTTTTCTCTAGTTAGATTACTCATCGAGAGATACAAGAATTATAAAAAACACCACGTTTTGGAATATGAAAAAAATAAGAGGCAATATGCCTTTAACTGACGAATTACGAAATATTGGTTTAAAATAAATAGAACAAGTAAGTGAAGAAAATTAAAATTTAATTACAGCACTAGTTCCGGTAACAGTAAAAAAAAAATAAAAATTATCCACCAACACCAGAAGAAACACAGTTTCAAAGAGAGTTATTCTCAGAACAAAAATCTCCTCATTTGGAAGAGCAAATGGGAATTGTACCATTGAAAAATTTACCACATGCAATGTCTGATTCGACGTGTACCACGTCTGATTCTACTATAAATCTAGGAACAGAAATTTCTAAAAGAAGTAATGTTATTAATGAAACATTTGGTTTATGTAGAGTTGGGCAAAATTTTTACATTGGTGATACACAAGTAACAATAAATAATGGTACATTATTTGTTAAGGATAAAGAATATAAATTAACAGCAGGGCTTCGTAATTTTGTCAACAGAAAATTCACAAGAAGCTCTTGAGAATAAATTTGATGATGAGGATTATGAAAATTACACAAAAATTGTTAAAACAGCCAATTCAGCATTTCAACAATATAATACTAATAAAAAGGCAGCTTCGAGTGAGGGGTTGGAAGAATAACAATATCTTTAGCGATATTTATGAAAAACACATTAACAATCCAATCTCAAGATCAGCACCAAACACACCAGAAAAAAAGATTTCTCCAAGAACTTCTACATCTGGAGAAGGTATTTAAAAAATAATATAATTTACCAAAAGAATATGTCTGGATGGATGATGTTAGAAAATTGGTTGATAGATTATTAGTTATTCATGGTGAAGAAAATACTGGGAATATAAATTATTAGAACGAAAAAGTAAACATAATGAATATTTTGAACAAGAAATTGTGTAATTTTGTTGTTAATAATCCAAAAGGAATGCCTTATCTTATAAGAGTTTTAAATGTAATTCCTCATTCATTTTGGAATTCTGAACACCATGGCAAAGGTTTTAAAAATTGGGCACTAAACAATTTAAATTTGCCCGAAATGCATTTCCCTGGCTATAATTATTGTGGGCCATTTATAAAATTAAATGAAAAACTGGAAAGAGGCCACAGTGGAATAAATAAATTAGATGAAGAATGCAAATATCACGATATTGCTTATAGAGATCATAAAGATTTAGAATGTAGACATAAAGGTGATAAAATTTTATAAAACTAAGCAAAAGAAATTGTGTTAAATAAAGATACTCCCATTGGAGAAAAAATTGCTTCTGCTGCTGTTGCTCAACAATGATTACAAAAAGAAAATTAGGTTGGGGAATTAAGATGTTTTCTTAATTGTATATATATTTTTTACGTATAAATGAAGATAACAAATATAACATTCGATATTCCTGTTGAGGATAAAAAGATTTGGATATAGGTACATTTTGACAAAATATCAAAATTGAGAGAGAAAATAAAAAAATAAAATCAAGTGCAAGTTTCAAATTAACAACAGTCAAAAAGATTGCCAAAGAAAAATCTGGAAGTGGTTTACACCACGGAGGAATTATTCCTATTTTACTTGCTGCTTTAGGTACACTTGGCGCCTTAGCTGGAGGAGTTAGTGCAATTTATAAATATGTCGAACAAAATAGAAAAAATAAAAAAGAATTAGAATAACAACAGAGACACATTTTGGCAATGGAAAATAAAGCAGTAAGTGGTTTAGTTGCAAAAAAGAGGGGAAGACAAAAAAAAATTGAATCTATACCCACTATCTAATATCGATATTGAAAAATATGTAAAAAATATTAAAAATTAAAAATTTCAGAAACGTTTATATGATTGACGAGCTACCAAAAAAAAATTTACTGGGAAATGGATGTGCTGTGGTAAATTTCGATATTTCAACAAATCCTCGTACTCATTGGGTTTGTTATTTTAAAGAAAACCACTATGTTTACTGTTTCGACTCATTTAGAGGCAATATTCCTAATAATTTAATTGATTATGTCTAAAACAGAAAGGTTTATTACAATGATGATCGAATTCAGAATTTTGATTTAGTTTTCTGTGGACATCTATGTTTAATCGTAATACATCTTTTTCTCGAGAGAATTGAAGTTTAATGATATAATTTCTATGTTATAAAATGACTGACATATTTGTGAAACTGTTAATAAAATCTTTAAATAAACTTTTTGAAACTAATTCCTATGCTTTAAAATCATATGTTTAATCACAATGCAATTCTAGCGTTTCTTCTTTACAAAGTGAACTATCCAACTGTTTTGATTATACAAAAACTTATGTTTCTTTTCTAGGACGTAGAATCGTTAGTATAGATGAGCTTATAAATAATAAAGATATTTCGATATCCATATAGCAGATTATGCACTAAAAAGGATGTCGATTAGAAATACAGTAATATTGTCTCTGATTATGCTTTAAAACGCAAAAACATCATTGTAGGAAGTGTTTTGATTGCTTCCTGAACATCGGGATCGTTGAAAATTTCAAGGAATTTCGTCAAATGGTCGTATGGGAAAACAGACATTTGTGAAATAAATTCATTACACAATTGATGTAGGGAAGCGAGTTTGGGTTCATTGTTAAATCTATCGATAAATTCTTCTATTCTGTCCTCTTAGATATTGGAAATTATATCTTTCATCAACTGAAAAATGTCGGGCTCGCAGAGCTTTTCGGAAAGCTCTCCTTGCACTTGATTCCAGGTGGAAACCTAATTCTAAAACAACTATGTAAATATAAAATTAAATGCTCGAGATACAAACTTAATACCCCTGGGCATCTTAGGTATACGTTATATAATGAATTGTTTGTCCCGTATGCGTTCCTATACAGTTCATCCGATGTTCTGCTCAAGACCACGAAGGTTTCTGAGTTGGTAAAACAATTTTACAATAGGTGGCGCGCGAGTCGTTTCAACAAATGAGTGTATCTATGTGTGTGTGTGTGTGTATATATATATATATATATATATATATATATATATATATATATATATATATATATATATATATATATATATATATATACCATTCATCCGATTGCGATCATCCGATTAAGATTAGTACAAGAATTTTACAATAGGTGGCGCGCGAGTCGTTTCAACAAATGAGTTTATTCTAGCTATTGTCTTACAAAAGACAGATGATGAATGAATATGACGTACTTAATCAAAATGACAATTTGTTCCATTTCAAATCTACAATCTACGGGAACAGATCAGGGATTTGATTATTGATTAACATTTAATCTAAACTATTATTGTTTAATATTACTTTTATAAATGAGAATAATTACTAATGTGTAACTTCACGTTACATTTAAATGTACTATAGTTTTAATATAGTTGATTTTGAGCAGACAAAATATGTTTTATTTGTCCATCATTTCATACTTTACCTAATCTCCTAATCGCATTATATATAAGTTCTAGGTGCATTGCCTGACGAACCCGGTATTTATAAAATAACGAATGTATTAATTATATTAGTATATTTCGTATAGTTTAGCGGCAGTTTGTGTGTGACATAATAAGTTAGATGATTGTGAATTTGTAATTGTCATCGCAAAGCATTTCTTTCGCTGTGAAATCAAATATGCCACCCGAACGAAAAGCAATTGGCCGATCTACACCTCAAGCAAAAAGGAAAAAGGCATCACGAGCTTCAGAAACCGACGAGCAACGGGATGTAATGTACTGTTGCCACGCCACGCATCCCAATGATTCCGACAGGTATGCCATTCGAATTCAAACGTTTGCAGTTTCCGGTGCGACTCGCATTTGCAATGACCATCAACAAGGCACAGGGATAATCGCTACAAGTGTGTGGACTAAATATGGAAAGTCCATGCTCTTCACATGGACAGCCGTATGTGGTCTGCTCACGCGTCGGAAAACCTTATGACTTATTCGTGTACGCACCAGAAGGAAAAACAAAAAAATATTGTGTCCAAAAGCACTTCAATAAACAGATATAAAACACAAACACTTTCTTTCTTTGTGTGGCGTTGCAATGCATGCTGGGTACTCACTAATATATATATATATATATATATATATATATATATATATATATATATATATATATATATATATATATATATATATATATATAACAGGAATTGATACAACACATTACAATAAATGATTAAATACAGAAGTATCCAAATAACAATTACTCACAGGTGGCTCGGTGCTGTAAAGTTACAATATATTCAAGGTACCTAACCTTGCCAGTTAATATTCAATTAGAACTTAAAGGGGCTATGGGGTCTCGAAGGATAACGTTACGCCCTAACTGCTTGCTTGAGATATGCTCACCAAATAACACAGAAGAGGACCCAGAGCTCCTCTAGGCCATGGTGCCATAATGCTCTCGTTGCCAGCTCCGGCAACTAACGTAGTGGTACCTCAAGCGTCGTCATGTCACGGGGGGGTAGGGGGTTGGTTGGCGGGGGACGACGTCTACAGCCGTTTTATACGCTTCGCCCAGTAGGTCTGCGCTGCGTGTTTATAAAACTTTCTCAATCCATACCCCGTCATTGTTTATGTGATATATTGTCATGCGGCCATCATAGCTTAGGTGGTATTTTCGTGAGTGGGCCTTCCTGGCCGCTACACTACCCACCAGGACAAAATAACAGCCGTCCCGTCTGTGGCAGTAGTGGAGACAAGTAACCAAGTTTACATATTCCAAGGGTAGTGATACTGATGCAGATGTAGACAGAGGAGCTCAGGTCGTGGCGACCGACGACGAATGGTGGCATGTGCGGAAATATTCAATAGTAGTGTCGTAGGGGCAAGGCTAAACTCGAGACCTCGTCTAACAATGAAATAAGATAGAAGTAATAGTAAAAATCATTTAAGGGGTAAGGTTTGCAAATGGTAAGGTAGGAAAATAGAAATTCGTAAGCATTGAAATGCCAATAAAATAATACACAATAAGATGCATAATTAAGGTGGCCACAGTAAGCTTAACTTAACTTAACACGTTGAGCAGCGCGGCCACAGGAAGGAAGGAGGTATGTCGAATGCCACATATTTCATAAAGAATAAATCAACCCCTTAAAGCTAGACGATGAACATGGGTAGAGGAAGTTTGAAAGCTTGTGCGTGCATGGTACGAGTGCACTGAACAACGTGTCAGGATATGAACTCTTAAAGTAAATATAAGCTGGTTAATAACAATAAAGAAAATCTTGCCTGCTGGCGGAAACAGTAATAATTTGACGAAATTAAAGTCAATAAGGGGCGTTAAGTTCATTAGTTGAAAGGTAAAAGTACACAAAGGAAAATGAACACAACTGGGAAGTTACAGCCTGTGTGAAAGTAAGGCGATACTCCAGAAGCCTGTAGTGCCGAACGGTCGCGCCGTCGTTTGTCTGGCTTGCAAACCGACTGGGCAGTTCATAACCAGGTAGCGGCGAGTGCATTGTTTGTGCAATAGAAAATACTTACTGAATTCATTGGTACAGCTAGTTTGGTTTGCAACTCACAGATAAGTACACAATTGTTACACTAACATATTTGAGAGAACTCTTATAAAAACCCTCATGCGGGCATTAAATGTAATGCATAGAAAATGGTATGGCCATATGTTGAATTCTTAATGTGAATAAAATACTACAGCAGTAATTGCTACGAAAACTTAACCTAAACAATATGTAACAAGTAGTGCTAAATTAAATAGAAGAATAAATAGCAACGAACAGTATTAATATACATAGACCGTGGAAGGAGTTGTACAATAACCTCGAAATAGACGCATGTGGTGTGTTGTTAAAAGTTCAGAAACGAACTGATAGTTCCAGTAATAGTGTTCACTTTCAGATGCACTTTTTGTGTATACCAGAGAGTGGTATGGAAATAGCTCGCAAGCAGGCAGAGCGTGAGTCCGATCAATAGTTTGCACTAGCTTGTGATCATCAGAGTCTACTAGATTAAGAGCTCACACGCAGGCAGAGCGTGAGTCCGATCAATAGTTTGCACTAGCTTGTGATCATCAGAGTCTAGTAGATTAAGAGCTCACACGCAGGCAGAGCGCAAGTCCGATTAATAGTTTGCACTAACTTGTGATCATCAGAGTCTAGTAGATTAAGAGCTCACACGCAGGCAGAGCGCAAGTCCGATCAATAGTTTGCACTAGCTTGTGATCATCAGAGTCTAGTAGATTAAGAGCTCACACGCAGGCAGAGCGCAAGTCCGATTAATAGTTTGCACTAACTTGTGATCATCAGAGTCTACTAGATTAAGAGCTCACACGCAGGCAGAGCGCAAGTCCGATCAATAGTTTGCACTAGCTTGTCATCATCAGAGTCTAGTAGATTAAGAGCTCACACGCAGGCAGAGAGCAAGTCCGATTAATAGTTTGCACTTTTGGTAATTCGAAAGAGTGTCTGTGGTCAATAACTATCGGTAGGACACGTAGTTGGCTGTAGTGCTATTTTCACATTTGAACATACAAATATAGATATGAAATTATTGGCAGTTAAGAGTTACCTTATTATAATACATATGCACGTAGGCATGAATTTAAAATACATAGAAACACACGTAATAGTAATTTGATTAGTAACGAATAATACACTTATAGGTTAATTGTAAACAATACTATATGCCTGGCGGCATAAGGTTAAAATACATTTTAAAAAATCACACTTGGTAATAATTTGCTTTGTAATGATTATTACAAGTAGAAAGTAACTGTAGACAATAATCCTATGATACTTAAACTGTAAGTTTACATTCATTCCCTATAGGTATTTGGTTCCAGAACATATTTATTCACCATATATATACTTCTCGTCGCAAAAAACGAGCGATCTCATGTAACTGGAAATATTTCTAAGTCCCCTTCGGGTATGTTAGGCAGGCTGCCTCCTCCCAAGTAACAGGCGCGTGCTGCGGAGTGGGCGTAGCTGACTGCTGCAGGGACACATGGCTTTGGAGGAAAAAACATACAACACACCAATAATAGTTCTTTTATCTCAGTTTTGTCCGAATATATTCCAACACATTATATATTATGCAGTTAAAGTAAACAATTGGTCAAAACCTTCGGAATGATGAACTAGCCTGTAACAGAACTGAGAATGAAATAGTAAATGATAAATTTGAACATAACACACTGGACCCCTGGAAATAACTATTTCCAAATTATGCATAGTTGTAAATATGAAAGGAAATGTTACGTTCTAAATCCTCTTGCCAACACAGGCGAGATCTTTGAAAACATTAAGCGATAATCACTAAAAACATTAATTAAATAATACATTATATGGTATAATGTTTTCATAGAGACCATTATGAAATGTTTCGGAATCAATGGCCTGTAGTCTAGACTTCACAGTTCAATGAATACTCGATCAACTACTGTATATTCACTACATGTTTCTCCAATAAGTGGCCAATATTATTCTAAACCTACAGCACGTGATCCCAAACGTCTTTCCTCGCAAGTTTCGTATTTAATTTGCACATTCCTGAATGATCCTAGTTAACTGTAATCCAATGCAAAGCTGGATTAGGTCTATAAGTGTGTAAAGTTTAGCTTGTCCTCAAAATAATCCGCGCAGTTTTCCTATTCCATGTGATGATAATGCGGAAATTTGTCTAAACAATTTTGTTCCATTCATAAAGAAAAGCCTATTTACATGCACCATGATGATTACCCGACATGTCTTAACCAAATTTAGATTCCAGGAGATAATTATTGATTATTAAAGTGTTATAAGACAAAATTGCTACAGTAATATCCGCGGGAGTGATTATAGTCTCTTGAAAGTACTAAAGTAATTTAAAAATACTTAAAATATTCTACTTTAAAAACATAAATAGAATGCATGCGGTGAGTTACTAGATATGTTTCGAAGGAAAATATTAGCATTAAATAAATGTCATAATTATTACATTAACCATTCGCATTAAAGTGAGCACTTCTTGATGCCTGTCGTATTTTATATATGCATGTATACAGCCAAATGTCAATGAAGAGTACGTATTAAGTCGTAACTCTGTTTTTATTTTCCATTATACACGAACTGAAGTATAAATAAAATGGTTTGCATTTTTCATGTGTGTGCTATAGCACCATTACGAAAAGTGTCAAGAGTTCACTTTGGCGCGAACAGTATATAGTACCGTTACATCTAAGCTGGACAGTTTTAACTCGACGTGTTTTGTCATGATGTGGTTTCTCACCCAACTGACTCCATTGGCGATTCGTGCTAGTAATGGTATGTAACCCAAATTGAAACACTTGGTGGTTGGCAGACGCCACACTGACCAGTCGCCTAACTGATGATTGGTGGATACAGGTGTAAGTGTGCTTTCTAGCAATTGGCCTCTCAATGTTTCACGCCATGTTATGCGAATGCTAGCCACTGTGGTGTACACAACTACCATTTGTTTAATAATATGTCACATTGTGATCACAAACGTGATTAGCCAACAATCTCTCTCTCTCTCTCTCTCTCTCTCTCTCTCTATATATATATATATATATATATATATATATATATATATATATATATATATATAATATATATATAGATTGCGTCAACTAACGGCCGTATTACTCGCTTGTGGGCTTCTCTCAGCTACCGCCTGGTTTAAGTCCTAATTGGTTGACTAAAAACGGAAAGTTTATCCGTCGAAAGACCGTATTCAGTGACTGTAAAAAATATACAAAGAGATAGAGAATTTCATTTTCTTTATAACACATCTGACTTAGAAGTCTCCGGACTTTGACCTCATACCTACCAAAATCGGAGAGGTTATAGTGACGTAGATGGTTGAGGGAGTGGAGGTACGTTTTAAAGATTATTAATATGACATGCAGTCAAATGAAACGTTACTGAGCCAGAGTTACAAAACGTCGTACAGGAAGGCCCATCTTCCCGGCCGGGTCACTACGGATTTTCGCATGTGGGAATCGTGCCGGACGATACCGTTTGTCGGCTGGTTTTCTCGGGGATATTCCGTTTTCCCCACTCTTTCATTCCAGTGCTGCTCGATACGCACCTCAATCACCCTTATCGGCTCTCAAGACCTCGCTGTTAAGAGCCGCCCAAATCTCTTCACTCACTCACCGAGGCGGATCAGTGACCCTGAGTCAGAGCAGGGAGCCGGATCAGCGACCCAGGGTCAGGGATCGGCGACCCAGGTAACTTGGATCAGAGTCCCCGGGGTCATAAGAGCAGGATTCAGGACCTTTAACCTTAACCTCTGACATTTGACCCAAAAATAAAAAAATAAATAAATAAATTGACAAAATTCAAAATAATTCCAGAAATTCCAAAAAAAAAAAAATATATATATATAAATTTATTAAATATTAATTAGAAATTATTTTTAAATTGTTTGAAAATGTACTACTAAAATTTTATTTTAAATGTTTAAAAATTTATAAAAAAAATTTATAAAATAATTTTTAAAATTTGTTTAAAAATCGTATTTAAAAATGAACTTTCTAGATGTCGCCCGTCACCCATACCCATTCCACCATCTTGTTAAGTGCAAACGACGACCATCTTGATAGGAGGGCCACCATCTTGGTAGGCGAACGCCATATTGGGAGGCAACCAGCATATTGGTAGACATCACTTCCTCCATATTTGATGAAGGTCACCATGACCTCAACCACATGACCTTCAATGATCTTGAAAACAAAAACTCGAGAAAAAATACATAAATATCAGCAAGCATAATACCTTACAGACTACAACCGCCATATTAGAAGAAGACTACCTTGACCTTGAACCCATGACCTTGAATGACTTTGAAAACAAAAACTCTTTTATATACTATTATTATGGTTACTGACAATTTCCTCGGAAAGCTGTGATTGTATGACCTTTCCCGGCACCGAAATTGAACTGGATATGAAAATGATGTAGCCGGAATTAAATCTCATTATGACGTCGCAGAACTGAAAAGGGAAAAATCCGCTCGTGCGAAAATTAATTCTGAGAAATATTTCATTTCGGATCCCTTCGGACTTGAATAGCAATTGGAACCACAGCTGTATTAGGACACGGAACTGAACTCGAGTATGCGAAAGTCATTCCACAAGACTGGAATTCGTAAAGTAAAATTAGACAATATTCCCCCAATAGTCTGAACTGAAATTAAATATTCTGTGTAGCTATAATAAATGCGAAGACTAAAATTTAAATGATTTAACCGAAATCCCACTTTCCGGATTGTAATTCGTAAGGTGGTTTCATTTCGGCATAAGTTCGAACTGAAACTAGACAAAAGTCCCAAATTTTCTGAACAGAAAATAAATGATCTATGGGGAAGTACTTAATATTAGCACTATATCTGAACTGATCTTACTGAAAATACTGCTTTACGAACTGTAATTCGCGAAGTGGCTTCATTTAGGTTCTAGGCCGAACTAAACCTAAACAATGACCTTCAAATTTCCGAATTGAAAATATATTTTCTTTAGTAAATAATTTATATACAAAACGAAAATTGAACTGATTTCATTGAAAATCCGTCTTTCCGGGCTGTAATTCACAAAATGGCTTCATTTCCGTTCGTGCACAAACTCAAACTAGACAATGACCTTCTAATATTCCGAACTGAAAATACATTTTCTATGTGGGTGTAGTTAAGAAAAAATGAAAATTAAACTGGGTTTACTTAAAAGCCAGCTTTATGGACTGTGATTCACGAGGTGGCTTAATGTAAGTTAAGGACCTTCCTAAATTATACAATTATCCCCTAACTTTAAACAGAAAATAAATAATCTGCGATTAAATATCAAGTATTTTGAATGTTATTATTTGACTGGTTTAGCAAGTTTTAGCAAAGTAGCAGGGCAATGTGGTTTGGCGCTGTGTCCGTCACATTGGATGATGCTATGGTCGCCGTAATATGGCGGCTATCGTACATGTCCTTTACGTTGAATTTTCGGTCATCTTGTTTTCGTTTGCGATCTTGTTTTCGTTCTCCATCCTGTTTTCTGTCGCAATTTTGTTTCATATCTCCAGTGTCCATTTTGTTTCTGTTATATTGTCATGTTTACATGAGCTGAAATTATGGAGCTGTACTCGTCTGATTCACCATCTGTGTTTACGTCTTCTAGAGTGTGCTGATGTGCATCTTCTTTTATAACTGCCTGTGTGTGCCAGTGATATCCTCCATCTTTGGCCCTCTCATTGTATACCAGAGTGTGCCACTTGTGGCTGCCATATTAGATTCTCGTCTCATTCCCTAGATGGCACACATTTCTCAGTATATCGAATGTGAAATAAATAAAATTACACATATCTGTTATTATGTAAATACTTATTCAAATTTTAAAACTTGAAGACTTAAGTACATCGAGCAACATGTCTCCGAACCCATATTTTCAAGGTGAATTAAAATATTATGTAACAACCATCGATTATGAACAAGTATGTTATATATAAAATTTGAAGTTTTATTTACCTTTTGAAACTTAAAGACATATTATAAGTATATCGAGCGACATGTCAGCGAGATCGTATTTTTGAGGCGGAATCGAATATGACAGAGGATTGTGTAAGCACAGATGAACTTAATAAATATCATGTGTTATATATTTTCATACTCATGTTTACAAGTCTAAAGTTAACATAACAATCAAAACTTTAATTATTCTAACATGTTCGACGCCATTTATAATTTAGCAGGGGTGGATAAAAGCCTGTTCAAGAAGAAAATATTCATTATATCCTAAGCCCTCTGATAAGCATTGTAAGCTTGTTAGCTGACATTTTGGATTTATTGATAATACAACTACTTAATACATATCATATATACTACTTTTGGCCTCTATCAAGGCAATATGGTCCAACATAACTTAGAATTATTGCATGGACACTTGTATGCCATTTTCAAGCCAATGAAGTTATATCTGCCAAATTTATATATTAGGTGCAACTTGTGACCTCGAACAAGGCGATATGGCCATTATGACTTATGTATTCTGGTAGGCACAGTTGCCTGCAATTTTCAATATCTTGAATTTACAGCTGCCATATTCATATGTATTACTCGTGATATCGAACAAGGCGATATATTTATATGGACTACTATACCACAAGTCTTCATTATCCTTTGGCTAAACCTGTTCCTGATGCCAGAATAGTTGGCAACCCTATCATCTGCTTTGTTGATCGGTATGTCTTAACACTCATACCTATTTAGCTTCGTTGTCACAACACCTACTCATACTTTGTTACTACTCCCCTTTCACTTCTATAAATATCCTTTTTATATATTCCTAAACATTCAATGACATCTATTGAAAACGAAATATGCAGTTAAAATGCATGCGACGGGGTAATGTTTCTAGGTCGGATGCTACAAAGCCAGAGCCGCATATGTAGTTGTTTCATCTTTCCCAAACAAACCCCCGCACCCACGTTGAAACAAGTGTCACAATGTCTGGCGCAGACAGTAGCTTGCTTTTTGAATGCTGACGTAGACCTGGTCGAGTGAGTGTATACATATCTGCTAGGTAACTAGGCCAAACAACCCTATAGGGCATTTGGAAAGCTTTTAGTCATTCTCGTAAAAATATCCCTGCAACTGAGCGTGCATTGTCGTCTCATTTAGGAATATTTTTCGCACCAAAATTTTAGAGATAATTTACCATTATTATGTTCAGTTCATAGTATGGCAAAGCAATGTTTTCGGCTATTCTTTTATTTTGGTTTCATGAGCTACATTGTTTTTATCCCTGTTAATAAAATATTCCTTAAAGTGAGTGTTTTTAGGCAGACATAGCCGTTTAAAACATATCGCTAATATTAATATACGTAAAAACACTTTGTTTTAGCATGTTAGTACACATTTGCTGTTATGAGGCCATTATGTATATAAGACATAACAACTGTTATACGATAGTGAACATTAATCATTCGTGGGGTCTCGGTGGTGTAGTGGTTAGACTACTCTCCTCCCATCATGGCAAACCGGGTTCGATTTCCGGCGAGATCACCCCCAGATTTTCGCACGTGGGAATTGTCAGCGGGTTATCTCACTGATCTCCCTTTTCCCCCACCCTTGCATTTCGATGCTGCTCCATTCGCATCTCGCTTTATCCTCAAGGGCTCACTAGCCCTCGGTGTTAATAGCCACCCAAATCTCTTCACTCGCTCATTAAACATTCCGCCTTCCAGGACGTATTTTGTCCAGAAGGGCGAAATGCTGAGGACGACCCAGATATGTGCATCACATGCGTCATCATCTCTGTGTACAAGGTACTAAACAAGTCTTTTCTTCAGAAACGTGCCTGTGAGACAACTTTAATATCAGGACTACTTAATTAAATATGTATAACGTTTTCTGATTACCAAACAAAAAAACTAAATATATATTTAGCTTCTAGTTCCTTGTCAAGCATTTACATCGTAATCCTATATTCGTTACCTGAGCTATCAGCCATGCAAAAAACAGTAATGCTGGGTATCTGTTTAGATTTGGATAGCTTCGTTTTGCATTATCGGTGTGAATGTAAACTGAACCAGTCTTTAGTGTGAAATAATCTAACGGACACATTGTCAACTGCTTTTAGTAATGAGTATAGATAACCGTGTCGTTAGTATTTCTGCCTTTGCAGCGCCTGTCCATGTCCAGCTCATTACTGCTGAAGGACGAGGGAGTTCAAGAGCCACAATGTCTGGCGCGAGCAGTAGTGCGATCTGCAAGCAGTGGGAACCTCACACAGCAAGGCGAACTATGAAGCGGTTGAATGAGGGAAACCACGTGACTGCCTGTTCGTTTTGTCTCAGCACTAGGCACACCTTCTTAAAAAAAAAAAAAACCTACCTTGCTTATTTACTCAAACAAATTCCCGCTTAAGAACTAAAATGCACTTGATTTTGTGTTCGTGCAAAAATATCTTTGGAAAGCAAAGTTAGGGTGCAAATATGTTGAAATTATATTTAATAATGTATTTATTTGTAGTTACAACTATATATTAGATTAACAAAAATATAGTTTGACTGAATGAAATATGCTGCAAATACATAATATTATTTCCTATGAGTAGTAGGAAAATGACAGATCTGATGCAGGGGCTTGGGGCTGTGGAACCGCCCACAGAACTTCGTAAAAATTCCCAAAACAATGTGCAATAATATTCTCAAGGCTGCAGCCGCCATCTTGGATCAGGACTTCCTGCTCTATCAATTCGGCCCGCCATCTTGTAAGTCGCACAGTCTAGCAAAATAGCATCTAGAAAAAATAGTGGCCAATGAACAACTTCCTGCTCTGTCAATCTGGTCTGCCATCTTGTAAATTGTATTCTGGGACAGAGGGCTTGGGGCTGAGGAGCGGCAGCCATCTTTGATTTCCCAAATTCGCGATTTTAGGTGCTGCCAACTTGGATGAAAACTTCCTGCTCTGTCAATCTGGTCTGCCATCTTGGAAGGAGCACTGTCTATCAAAATGGTGTCTAGAAAAAAAAGGCCGCCAATACATGATTGCCAAAGTTTCTGGCACTGACTGGCAACAACCAGCAGCACCACTGACCAGCAAAATGGTGACCCCTGGTTCTGAGACTGCGGGCTTGGAGCTGAGAAGCCGACCTCCATTTTGGATAATGTCATTCGGCACAGAAAACCACAAAACAGTGGCCATTTTGTTAGCCAATCAAAATTTTCTGCAAGCTTTCATCCTATCAAATGTGTCTAATTCCTGTTCTAGCATTCAGACAGAACTTCCTGCTCTGTCAATCTGGTCTGCCATCTTGTAAATTGTATTCTGGGACAGGGGCTTGGGGCTGAGAAGTCATGCCGCCTTCTTTGATGATGTCATTTCGCACAGGAAAGAACCAAATAGGGGCAATTTTGTTAGCCAGTCAAAACTGTATGTATGCTTCCATCCTACCGAATGTCTCTACTTCCTGCTGTAGAATTCTGACTGAACCTCCAGAACTTCCTGCTTTGTCAATCTTGGTGGCCAGTGAAAAACATCCTGCTCTGTCTATCTGATCCGCCATCTTAGAAGTGACAGTGTCTAGGTAAAATGGCTGCCAATCCACTGCCCAGAAAACAAATGGTGGAGTGTTCGAACACACTTGTGGAGGGGGCAATTACGATCGTGTCCCCAGTCTGAAGCCACCCAGCACTGACCTGAATGCACTGTCTAGCAAAATGGCAGCCAATTCACTGTCTAGCCAAAAATTGCATCCTAAGCACTGTCTAGCAAAAATGGCGACTCTGCCTAGCAAAAATGCTGGTCAATGAAGAACTTCCTGCACTGATAATCCAGTCTGCCATATTGAAAGTTTTACGGCAGCAAAACTACAGCTGGGTCGAAGTGTCACCCTGCCAGTCATGCTATGCCATACCAGCAACCACCAACTTGCCTGAAAATTGTTTGAGTTCATAGCCCCCCCCCCCCTTCTGTCACTCTTTGGACATACAAGGAAAAAGGCCGAAGGGTCAAGTATGATTTATAATCACTTATAAACATAGTTGGGTGTAATTTCCGAACTGTATAAGCTTGCCTGAATAATGTTCGAGTTCATGGCCCCCTGCAACATCTCCCTAGCGACATAATTAGCTTTAATTTCCTAACATTTTGAGATGAAACTACCAAAAATCATGACAAAGAAAATAACAGAAGAGTCAAGTAGACCCTATGTCTACTTATAAACATAGATGGCTGCATTTTCCGAACTGTTTAATGTACAACTACCAAATATATAACAAATATCACCCCCAACAATGAGAAGAATATAAGGGCCAAGAAGACTGCATGTCTACATATAAGCATATTATGCTGTAATTTTCGAACTGTTTGAGATACATTTACCAAATTCATAACATAGACATCGAACCCAATGAAGAGAATTGTCGTAGGGTCAAGTAGACCCTATGTCAACACTTAAGCAGTTGGTTGTAATTTCCAAACCGTTTGATATATAATTGCAATATTCATATCTCAGGAATCACCCACAACATGAAGGAGGGTAGGAAGGCGAAGTTTTGTATAGTATTGAAAGGGTTTTTTAATGTCCCCAGGGTTTATGCTTCAAAGCTTAGCAGAGGATGGCTTACATAATAACTTATAATCTAACATAAATAAACAACCATACATTACCCGGATTCGAACCCAGAGCCTTCTGCACCCCACATTGGTTGTGCACCAACTGACTGCACAATGGGAGGTCGGCAAGGGTGAAGTAGACCCTGTATCTACTTATAAGCATAGTTGGCCATAATTTCAAACAATTAAATATTTAGTTGTCAAATTCATAACATAGATATCACCCAGAACGATGAGAAATGTTGTATGGTCAAGTATACCCTATGTCTACTTATAAGCATTGTTGGTCATAATTTGCGAACCAATTAAGATGTAGTTGTGAAATTCATAAAATAGGCATCACACAGAACAATTAGAAAGGTCGTAGTGTAAATTACACCCTATGTCTACTTATAAACATAGTTGCCCTAATTTCCGAATCATTTGAGATAGAACTGTCAAATTTATAAAATAGGCAACACCCAACATGACAAGAAATGTTGTAGGGTAAAGTAAACCATACGTATATTTGTAAGCATAGTTAACTCTAATTTCCGAACCATTTGAGACACACCCACAACGACGAGAAGGGTAGAAGTGCCAAGTAGACCCTATGTCTACATATGAACATAGTTAGCCATTATATCTGAACCATTTAACATATAGTTGACAAATTCATAATATAGACATTACCCAGACACTTAGAAGGGCCACAGTTTAAGTACCCTATGTCTACTTAAAGCATAGTTGACTGTAATGTCCGAACCATTTGGGAAATATCTACCAAATTCAAAACATAGGCATCATTCGCAACAAAGAGAATGATTGTAGGGTAACATAGACCCTATGACTGCTTGTAAACATAGTTGGCTATAATTTCCAAACCATTTGTGATACAACTATCAAATTCATAACATAGGCAACACCCAGTACAACAAGAACGGTTGTAGTGCCAATTAGACCTTACATGTACTTAGGAGCATAGTTGGCTGTAATTACTGAACCATTGAAGATTTGCTATAAGTATAAGCACACACGATACAATATATATATTTAAACCATAGGTTTTATGCATTAACAGCATGTGCACAAGCACCGAGAGTTATATGCTATATTAGCTGACAAAAAAGTTCCATTGAGAAGTGTGGAACAATAAGGACAACACTGCTACACAGTTGCAAACTGATATAAAGAAAGTTGATGACTACTTATCAGCTATTGCAATCACATACGAGAGGTTTTGTATGCCGCTTTTAGATGATGCTCGACATGACCGACTGACCAGGAAAGAACACCTTCCGTATGAATCGAGTAAAACTAAACCAGCCTACACGACTTGTTTCGTGCAGGTATCAACAAGTCGAACGGATGTTACATAACAGTGGGCAAGAGAGAGAAATGTCAGGGTGGCGGACCAGTCGAGTGCATGTCCCTTCAGGAGAGGAATTTAGCCATACAGTACCTAGTGCCAGAGCCATATGCACATACAAAACAACGACATACATTAGTCGTGCAAGATAGATAGATGACATTTATAATGCTAAAAGCTCATTGCGAAATGAATTACCCATGAATTGCTAATGACAAGTAAGGATGTATCGCAACAAACACACACGGACAACTATGTATGTACTCTGCTTTCAGAAGATGCAGTAATCGTGTACAAAAATATATGCACATCAGTTCGTCGACGAGCGTGGAGTCGGAAACCAGATAGTTACGAATACATTCATGCATGTACTCTGCTGGAATATGAAGACGGAATAAATGGTAGAAGACTTGCCATCGGTGTCGACGTAAACAGCAAGGGACCCTAAAAATCGCTACAAGCATAATGGTAACAATGATACTATTGTGGTAATGCATGCTATCATGAAAGTTGCTATTGCAAAAGCAAATGTTTGTCATTCACCTGGAAGCATGTGCAAGTAAGACTTTTACTAACAGCACAGTGCCAAATGTTATGAATATAGTAACTGACCTACCAGTGTGATTACAGCCAGAGAATATTCTACAATAGAGCATGTATAAATTACTTCTCATGTAATTTAGCCTGCATTGATATTAGTTTCACCTCCATCATACAAACCTGAAATACTTCCTCATCACTAGGAAAAAAAATCGGATTTTTTTATAGTCTGAACGAGAATTAATACTTTTTGTATAATTTTCAAGACTTGAACTCAGGCCCCTAAGCTTTACCCCAACTTTGAAGATTGTTTAATTATATATATATATATAAACAATCTTGTAGTTTAAATGTGTGTAAGCACTGTGTGGGTAATTTTGAATATGCATTATTAGCTTTGCATGTGATTTTTCTGACTGTTTATGAACTTAAATATGGTATACCATACATACAGTCGGAAAAATCACATGCAAAGCTAATAATGCATATTCAAAACTACCCACACAACAATTACACACATTTAAACAATGCATGTACTCTGCTTTTAACAGATGCAAAATATAAAGAGAAGAGGTTTATCTGGTGTGGCAGTTTGAAAATAACCTGGACACCATGAGAGCAGCTACCAGTGCGAACTCGACTAATGCACAGATCACAATTATCAACCTGCCTATCCGTACACGGTATGCATTACTGACCAACAAGAAAGGAACTCGTCACTTGCAAGAATGCTACCCTTAACAAAATTGTACTTACTTACTTTTCTACATATTCTATTGACATTTACAAGTACTTTAATTTTATATATATAACCCTTGTCAAAATGTACATATGCTATTGCAATTTATAGGAAATAACTCATGTAGTTTGATGAGTGCTCTGTATATGGTGTACCATCCTATCGAATTAAACTGACATAGCTAAAATAAATTTTATATAAAGCAGAGATTTATTTAACAAAAATGCAACATAGTTTTATACACAGAATTGATTTAGTAAAGTACAACGCGAGGAAAACCTACATACACATTAACAATTTGTCTTTCTACATTTTTTTTGTTCCAAGGCACTATTCCCAGTGAGTCCTGATATCTGTGGATAATCACTATAATGCTTTAAAAAAAAAAACCTGTTTCCAGACATGAACTTTGTAGCTATTCGAAGTAATCTGCGATCGTACACAGTCTTAAAAATGATTTTATATAATTGGCCTAATAATGTCAAATATCAGTAGTTCCATCCTTCGCCATAATAAGATCAATATGTTCAGGTTTCTTGTTCTTCATCACGTGTATTGGTACCACTTTTTCCTTAGCATTCAATGAGTACGCATGTACAGATACTCCAGGGTTGTTGTCGTTAATCCCAAACACCCTCACACTTTGTTTTGTGAATTGCAAGGCACCCTCCCAGTGAGTCCTGATTTTCGAGGATAATCGGTATAATGCTTAAAACACTGTTTGAAGATATGAACGTTGTTCCGACACGAAATAATTTGAGAGATAATATTACCTGAAAAGTTGCATGTGTAACAATAATGGGGAATGTGCATAGTTTCCGGTATCACCAGCAGAAGATCAATATGTTCAGGTCTCTCATTCCTCGTCACATGAATTGGTACCACTTTTCCCCTACCATTCAGCTAGTATGCACTTACAAACACTCTAGGGTTGTTGTTCTCAAAGACCCTTGTTTGCTGTAGAGGAGTCGGAAAATCCAGTCCGCTAAAATCAAACAATCCTTCCACCTCAGCATAACATTTTCCCACTCGATGAGGCCTCGATAACAGAACAAATCCAGCCAACATTTACCACTTGAAACATTGGGTGTCATAGTTGTGGGGATTGATTACAGCATGTTTGTGTTTGATAAAGTGGGGAAGGTAAACATATGATGTCAGCTGTGACGGCTCATCCACTATGTTACTTGGAGGAAGCGCTTGCACATATTCACATCACTCTTACACCACCCATCCATGAAATCGACACACCGCACTTCCAACACATGTACCTTATTTGGTTGGGGCTTTTTGTAAGCCATGCCTCTCATGTCGACGAACACTGCTGCTGCTGGTGAAGGTTGTTTCATAGAAGCATCACTTATAATTACGAAATTGTTCAGCAGAGGCGGTTGACCATACAGTCGTTGTTGAAACAGAGGTCAACGGTCCAGTTGATGATGCAGGTGTCGCAGCCAAAGAACCGGTTGGCACGTCTGCAGGCGCTATGCCAAACATTCCCAAAGTCGATGGTTATGTTGGTACCATGCCCACAGCAGATGACAGCAGTGATATTGTAAGCAGACTAGCCCAAGAGGTCGATGGCGATGCTACTATAGGAATTCTGCTCGAAGAAGTATATGGCACTGCTGGTACCACTCACGAATAAGTCGATGGCACTACCGTAGATACTATTAGCTTCTGTGGACTGTCTAAACACAATTGCAGTTCGCTGATGGTGTGTTTTGCTCCGAGTGCACCACTTTCCTTGACTACCCATTCACACATTGTTTATGAACCTGTATGCATGCGAACTGCAACATTAAAACAAATACTAAGTTATATTTTAAGCAGAGAGTATCCTATGCTTATATCTCATCACAAAGAACATCTATCAAACTTTTTCAATGCTATTTCTTCGTGTACCTTCGATACAAGTCATATGAAGCTGTATTATATTGTATATGTATGCTCATGTTTCGCAAATGAATTGTTCCATAATTGTTTATGCGGTGAAGCTTTAACATTAATTTCGTAATTGTAATTGTTCTGTGCGAATATTTCTGTACATCACTGCATATTGTCTTGTTAGCAAATGTGCTTTTTAGAGTGCTGTATGAAACACATTAACATGCTGCTGTCGAAGAGCATATTACCTGAGTACTTCCCAGTAATTCTAACGAATGGAATACATATTTACAAGTTCATCATTTCTTTAAATGTACACTATAAATCTGAATCACTGAGATTTTCACCATTAAAATCAATGAAAAGCACCTGACTTATTCGACAGCCACTTCAATAAATTTAACTAGTGGATTAATGAAAAAGAGGCAGTTTTCTTTCAGTCATTGATTCAGTGAAATGCCCAAAGATTCATCAATCATTTCATTCGCTGTTTTTCAGTGATTTGTTTTTTGGCTAATGGATCGGTTAACAATGTGTATTAAATGAAATAATGCACAAACTAATGAAACCCTTAAACAAAATTTATAAAATATGTATTCCGTCCTTCATGATACTATTTTACAAGGCAACAAAAACATTCCGTAGTTCATTAAATATTTACATCTTCCATTTCGTTTTCACTTAATCGTAATGGCTGTCAATGTGAAGGCCTTAACTGCATCAAATGTGGCAAAGTACTATTTGTTTTAACAATCCTAATGTCACCAATTAAACTAAAAGGAAAATAAATTGCATGCAGTTGAAAGCTACATCCTTAATTATAATATAGGTAGTAAATTTTCCCTCCTGACATCAACGTTTACTTGGTAGTGCTGTTGGTAATATAATTTTCTTTGAGCTGGGTGATATATGTTCAAATCCCGTACACTACTAAATATTTGTTACTTCAGTATTGAAATTATTTCAAATTGCAAAATGTAAACAGTGAATATCGGAAATAGGTTTGTTATTCGCAGTATGTCCTTAAATTCAATACAAACAATATTTAATTCACTGCACGAAGTTGACTCTAACGTATTCAATCAGTGAAAATGTTGCACTGAAATAATACGTGGTTATCCACCGATTCTAAGTGGATACTTTTTCATTGATTCCAGTACCTAGTTAAATTTCACTGCGAAACAGTGGTTTACCACTGATACCAATTTAGAGTGTACCTATATGTATGATACCAAATACTTGAAACATTATAGCCTAAGAATTATTTAATGTTTTATTAAAAAACATTTGGTATATTTCCACATTCTTTAAAGAACATTACTATTACACATAAATAATTGTACCAAGTAATACATGCAATACTGATTACTGTGATCACATTTTGTTAAAACTATAAAATATGTTAAGTTTGCCATTTTAAGTTTCGAAAAAACTATTTTCTTTTCCGTCATTTTCTATTAATTGTACACAGTATTATTTTATTCCAATGCATAATGTATCTTGGCGAGTTCTTTTACGTAATATTGGCAACATATGCAGAACTTGGAGAAGCCTATTGCAGATGAAGGCAGCAGCAGAAGAAGAATAAAGTCTCATCAGGAAGCAGCATTTAATGTATGGAAATCCATGTATTACTTTTAGAAGCAATGCAAGCTTCATAAGGGTATTCACACAGTACTCCTTCTAGAGTTTTAAGAATGACAGAGTAAATGAAGATGATAAACATTTTTATGGCATTCTGATTATACTTCTGGTTTAGTTTTGAAATTATCTACACATTTTTGTGTATTTGCCTATAGTTTCGATGTTTTAAAGGCATTAATATGTTAAAGAGGTTTTCTCTAAATAATATATTTACATATTTCTATATCGATGCATAACTGCACTGCATGGATACGAAAATGAATAGCAGTAATAACCTTTAGATCAGAGTAGGTAAATTTGGAGTAAAATAAACCATACTACAACAAACACCAATGTAGATTGTATTTTGAGTTACTTTAAATGGATAAAAAAGATTTTCTTTATATTATTTTAATCATTATTCTGTACTGCAATATGCATTGCGATTTGGCATTCTATAGAGGCTTGTGATGAAACTCATGATTCTCATACATTTCAGCTGATTCAGTGATATGGCAAATTAATCAAAATGATATATTCTCAACTAAAATACGGTTTTTAGATACAACAATGAGATGCAAACTATATATGACAGTGTACGCCATTGAATTGCGACAACTGTGAAATGTATGAAAACTATATGTAGGGGAAATATTACAAAACTACAAGGCCAAATCACTCCTCAACACAATCATGTTCAGTTAAATACAACAATGTGGTTGTACAGGCAAACAGTGTCAATTTTCAGGAATGTAATCAAACGAAAGAAACCTACCCTCTATGACAGTCTTTTTATTCCAACAAATTTAACAATAGCAAGCTCTTGTGGAATTGAAGGAGACAACAGACTTTGGGTAATCAAGTGTTAAAAAAATAAGTGAATAAATTTTCTATTATGTCGCTTGTGAATGGGATGATAACATCTGCCTCGCAGTGGCAAAAAATTGAAACGTAAATTGAGCAAGAAAAAAAACTGGATTCCAGACACAGGGCTACATTCGAACTTTAGGCAGGAAATGCTACATTTTATCGTATTCTTGAATGCACACCTATTTGTGGCAGGTATAGAAAATAACAGGAAATTATAGGGTAAAGTATTACATCCCCTAATGTGTACATTTTAATACAGATGTACAGTATATTGCCGAAAATTGTAGATGGTAAGATCCCTCTATGACTATGGTTACAGAAATTAATTTCATTTCAGATGGTATAGACAGGTAAAGGATCAGTAGAGCTACATATAACTGCAAGTTTAGCTATAGGTGAATAGTCAGATTTTAACCTACATTTGGTAAGCAGCTATCACTTTGGAATGCAATACATACAAAAGCATATGTAGGGAGTTTATACACTGTAAAATTTTGTGAAAGTGTTTTTGGTATGTCGCAGGCATGAATTTGTAATTGTTGATTACTCAAAATGCACGTTTACTTCATGTAAGTTCATCTCAAAACTTTTTGTTTACAATACGTAAAATAGTGAGCATGTTAAGGGTGACAAATATATTATATTGACAGTTCATGGAACTGCATGACAGATTGTGTCAGATGTAAAATGTAGCCATCAGTTTTGATTGCATTATTTCATGGTCTATAAAAATAATAGTTTCATTACTTTTGGCTACTAGTGCAGTTAATATTAAACTGTAGAACAGTATTTGTGCTTATTGCAGGTGCTAAATATTGTTGTAGTTCTATTGAAAAATGTATATTTATAATAGAAATTGCAATTGAAAGCAATATACTATACATATAATTAAATACCAATATTTTATAAGGTTCATTTAATATTTTTATTATTATACTTGCTTTATTCCTTTTGCTCTGGAATGGAGGAATGTTAATGTTTCTCTGTCCAGCTCTCAGCAGCGACTGAAGTCTCCTTTTTTATTTCTCTGCCATATAGGCAAACTTTATTGAAGGAAAGGAGGGGAAATGAAATGCTGCATTACAATTGGTTGTTCAAATTAGGAGTGGGGAAATTTAACTACACTCACCACTTTTCTCTAAATTAAATTATAATAACTTTTCTTGGAATTAAACAATGGTGATTACAACATACACACTTGTAGTTTTTATTGAAGGCAAACAACTGTTGTTACAACACACACGATAATAATATTTCTCGAAAGTAAACAACTGTGGTTACAACACACAGTTTCATCTGACATCATAATCCAAGCTGATGATTTGATAAGTTTCCCCCTTCTCTTACCCTCAACAACCAATCAGAGTACCATATTTCATTTCCCCTCTCTACCCCTCCTTGCAGTTTAGCTTATATGGTGGCAGGATCTGAATAAAGGACCTCAGTCAACAACAAGAGCTGAACATGGCCAGATCAATCTTTCTCCCAGAACAGAAGGAAAGGGGGTAAGTATAATAATAAATGTTCCTTTATATGAACTCATGCTCCAAGTAATGAAAACATTTGCATAATTTTTTTATCGCCCACAAATATATAACTAAAACAGCTCTTTATTAATATATATTTTAAAAAGATACTCACTGGAGAACATCTTGCTTCGTATGCCTGTTTACCATTATGATGGTACTTGTACCAGACTTGATATGTTATCCGACTCTGCAAAGGTTGTTGTATCCAAAAAAAGTCTAGGTATATCAATATGTTAAGCTTGAGTAGATGGCTTTGTATGTACAGTCACCATCATTTTGATGATGGTATTTGTACCAGATGTTGGTATTGGTAATCCACCTCTTCAAAGGATGTTGGTATCAATAATCTAGGTATATTAGTACATTAAACTTGAATCGATATTTGGCTATCTTCGGCTAGGGTTTGGAAACAAACTCTTATTTGCGAATTACTGGTGAATTGAAGTGGTTTTTTTTATTTTTGGAATTTGGGTGTTTAAGTGAATTTAAGAATTTTAACTGTTAATTCAAAATTATTTGATTTGACCAGTGAATTTGTCTAAATTTAAAGCATCACTTATGATTTTATTAAGGGTTTAATTATGTTCAGTGATATGTGTCGAGGTATTAGTGTGGGGTGATTTAGATATTAATTATTACTTCAGTACTTCAACTTTCTTCATGACTTACAGTTTACAGATCTCATACACTTCACATACACCCACATGATGGTTTATCTAAACATGGAGAAGCTTTCAAATTTCATATGGGCATACTTTCAGGTTAGTGATTCTCTTGTGTTTCAAAATGACCCAGATTAAACTAAAAGTGAGAGGAAAAGGGTACTAAAGAGCCTGAAGTATTTTCCTACAAAATTAATTTTCATTTTGTTGTAATCAAAATTTATTCCTTTGTGCAAAGCAAAGTCACACTGTAAGTTTCGTATTGCATGCCATGCCAAATTTTCCAGGATATGCCCCTGCCATTCATGCCAAAAGTCACTGTTTTTGCATAGTCAGTTATGAAATTGTTTTCGGGCTTTTACCATGTAAATCATATAATGTATGGGTGTGTGGTCAGCCCTGATAGTCCACGATGTAGGGCATAAATTATTATTTAAATATTCTACTAAGGAGTTGGAGCAATGCACGTGGAAGGATTGCCACCTTTATTCGTCGTCTGCATGAACCTGGTAAGGAGAGTCCATTCGACCAGATCTTCACAACATTATTGCCTGGATAATGCCTGGCGCCTGGGTAACAAGATCTATTTCCAAAATTTTCCACAACTCCTGACTTCCTAAAATACACAGTTTCACCACACCAAACCAAGTCAAAATGTCGCCCAGTTTAGTTGCGAAGACCTTCTGCAACACCTAGCCTGAATTCTGAAATTGCAACAATTTTCCCAGTACCTGCAACGAGGGAGCAACAGAGATGTCGCAAAAACATAGCAACAACCATTGGTTGACTTCCAGATGCCTATAAGATGCTAGAAGGGCACCATGTGGTCAAGAAAAAGTACAGGGAAAATCATTCAGAAGCAGCCATTGTGGTACAGAAGAAGAATCACGTGCAGTGGAGCGGCTATCTAGGGATGGTGCGTGATGTCAGTCTATATCACCAGCCCATCACCGCAGACAAAGTATATGAGGGAGAGCACATGACAGTGTTAACCCCTCCTCCAGTACCACATTGTAACAACTGAGTGAGAGCAGGCGGCACCCTGCCTCTCTGCTCCCTGTTCCTGCACCACACTGGTCAATACCCCATAGTGGTATGCACTGAGGCGACAGCCGCATTAGAGGAAAGCAAGACTTCTCCATCACCGTGATGCACTAACATGACCCGGTGGACTTTGCCATGAGCACATGGCTATACTTGTCAACATGGCTGGCCGAGCTCAAGTCAAGACAGCGTACTGGCACACTTGTGTCCACTCTTTATACACTTACTACCACAGAAGAACTTTATATACAAGTATGAACTTGGCAACAACTGCTGCCGATGCAGACAAAAGTCCAGTCTATCGCACAACAGCCCCGCAGACAACCATGACACATAAATAAAGCAAGAAAGAGAGCAGACAAGAAATATCATTACAAACTTTCGGATAATATCAATAATGAAAAGTCTGCAGCACTTACAAAAACAACTGGTGCAACAACTTGTGTGCAAGGCAGAGTACACTCACCCTCGTCTGTACATAATGTCAAATGCAGTGTCATCATGCAACCAAATCTCGATGCAACCAAAATCGAGAGTGCAACCAACAATAATTACACGTGTAAAAATTTTAATCAATATTTGAACCAACTGCAAAGTACACCTTTTAACAGGACAAATTCATCATAGAATTTAAAAAGAACACCACAGTGTGTTCAATGGCAAACTGCATAGGAGAGAAAGAGAATGTGAGCATCAAATGTCGTAGCTGCAACACCAAGGTACATGAGTGGTGCCAAACTGCACAGGAGAAACTGTCAGTGCAAGGTGCTAAGTTTTTGTGTCGTGATTGCATAGCAAAGGAGAGCACAGAGCAACTTTTGTATGTTGATAGCAAGCACGTGACAGCTGACAGTGCGCAGACACAGTGTGGTCTGTCAACACAAATAGAGCCAACCCTAACATCTTCCATTCATACTGCCTACACCATATTTGCAACTGCTACCGAACTATTATTCAACCACAATTTTTCCACATAATATACAATCAATCATGCCACCCATTGTTACTCCATTTTCTACAGCAACGTCCATGACACTGTTCCCAATAAGCAATACAGGAGTAGCACAGGAGAACAGTTGGAAGCAAAACAATATACCACAAACGGTAAATCCACTGCACAGCAGCATGCAACAGTACGAAAGTGAGGAAAATTGTATGCTTTCATGCTTTTAGATACTACTAATTTTTGCTGGAACATAGACGGAAACCCCACACCATTCCTGAAGGACTGCATGGACCGATTGTGGAGGTACGAAGTCTGGGAAGAGGAATGGGCAGTATGTGCGGGGAGCCAGCTGCAGGGAGATGCAAAAGTGTGGCGGAATTCGCTAAACTACTATGGCCTAGAATGGGCAGAATTAGTGCATGCCATCCAGTTCATATTTTAAGGTGCATTCACGTAATTGCAGGCCCAGAGAAAACTGACGCTCCAGGCCCAACAACCAGGCGAAGCACTAACCACTTTAATTACTCCTAAAATGCACTTGGTAAGGCAGCTCCTGGAAAGAAAGGCCATGGAAGTTGTGGCCAAAACAGCCCTACCTGAGTACAGAGCAACAGTAGTTCGAGGAAATGATTAGAGCAGTAATCATTTTAGAATGAAATCTATGTTAGCCTCAATGCGAATTTAAAGCAGCTTGATGGCAGCATGTGCCGAGCAACAAGGATAGTGGACATTCGCGACAGTATTCGAAACAACATTTCGGACTATCACTGGGGAAATTCAAAAGTGCAAATGTGGGTGGACACAGTGTACTGAAAAGTGAGTACCATAAAAGTGACAGTACAAATCAAACTCAAGGAAACCGTAACATCAAGTGGGACAAAAGCAAGAAACTGCTACACTCCTGTTGCTACTGCAGACCAGCAGAGGAATACCACTAGCAGTGTCAGTGCCTTAACAACCCCCACCATGACGGACACAAAAAAGCAGCACCCGACCAGCAGGGAAATGGGAAGCAGGTTGATGCCATCCACTTCCCCCTAGCTCGTTTGCCCGCCATTGCCGGAGCCACTGCAGCTACCAGCTCTCTAGCGGGCACTCGTGCACACCAGTTGGCGAGTTCACCACATCGGTCGAACTGCGAGGTAGTTACGAGTGCGGCCGCAGGGGCAGAAGAGAGCACTCGTGAGATGAGCAGGAAAGATCAAGTGTTAATCAAGCCACGTCTGCCCATGTTCACGTGTCTTAAAAGGAGACCCTGCAAATTTAGGCCTAAGTGTAATCAAGCTTAAGTAAGAAACGCTCAAGGATGTCCGTTCACGAAACGGCCAATCAAGGATCCCTATAATATTTAGATGTCCCTGTAGGCCTTAATTACAGTGTTTTGTATTATTCATTATCATTTTCACGTGTTTCATCCACATTTCATTTCAAACAGCGTAATATATCAATTAAAGGATTCCTGTGACAAGGGTAATTTTTTTTGTAAGTTTTGTAGCATTTAAAGTAACGTGGATGTGTTTTCTGGAGTTTGAGTCTGTATAAAATAGTCAGCACGGCTGGCCTGGCCACCAAACATCGGCCATCATGCCGCGCAGGACAGTTAATCATACCATGGCATCTCAATGAGTTGGACGTGCTGACCAATGGTGTCGAGTTTCGTGCACTTGGGTGGGCCTTCATCTTTGTTCACTAATCACTTCACAGCAATAGACATTAATTTACCGGAACTTTTGTTTACATTGCTGCCACCCAAGATTCTCCACTCCTCCCTTCCCGTGGAATAGCATAGCCCGGGAAGGCTTAAGTTTCCATGTAAGTTCTTTGTCGCCTTCGGCCATTTGTACTGTGTCACCCTGCCGGCAGGTTAGGCCCCGCATGTGTGTAGGTTTGCTTCCTGGAGGAGCTATTAATGAAACTCAATTATTCGACATAAAATGGTGTGTGTTCTCATTAGGGTTTCCTACGGGCCATAGGGGTGCGTGCCCCCACATTTCCCACCAATCATTAAGGGTTATGTATCAGTGTTTTGTTTATCTGTCAGCATTTTTATATACATACAACTAATTATGGTTGTGTGAACCGCCCCATGATGTCACTTCCCGTGGGTCGCCAGCACATGACCCAGAGAGGAGAAGAGTCTGCTCTATGCTAGCTAGTTAGTATTTCACTTTAAATATGTGGCACCAATCATCTACAAGTAGAAACATTGGTGAGAATCTATGGAAAATTTATCTGCCCCTCTCCCAACCTTAATTAACACCACTTTGCTCCACCCACTACCTTTCCATCAATGTGTAAGGAGGCCTTAAGCCTCTGATGCCCCGGTCCCATCGAATCACATTGATGTGACCCTGCAACAAGCGGTGATCAACCAGGTGAGTGGCAATCAGGCACAGTTTATTTGCATCCTTTTGTTCATCAACAGAAAACCATGTCACACATTATTAGACTCAGCAGTTTCGCATAACTTCCCACAGCCACATTTCATTAATGAACATTGCATAACACCTACAAAGAACGTGATCCGGCTTGCTACAGGGCAATAAGGTAACACCGAATTAGGGCAAGCAAATCTCACAGTACGAATTCGCGACTTGGAAACTATCACAATGGCAATAATAACAGCTGACATAATGGAAGAAATAAGTTTAGGCATACAATGGTTGACTGAGCAAAACATAATTGTAGAGCCCTCTGCAAGGCGCATCATTTTGGCACAAAAGAGAGCGAACAGTTTACAATATTGATAGATGTGTAGCACATAACACTCCATGTCTTTTAATACAGGAATTTGACCATAATGTACCACCACAATATCAGGCCACATTCCAAAGGTTATTGGACGAACGAAAAGAACTGTTTTCACAAAATGCATTAAGACAAACAACAGTCGCAGAGCATGCTATTCCGCCCAATGCAAGAAGAGCCTATATGTGTGTCATGCAGTTACATGCCACATCAAGCATGTTTTATTAAGGAACAAATAAATAAAATGTCCGACGGTGTTATAGAACCCGCACACAATCAATTTAACTCAGCCATAATCCTTGCAGCAAAAAAAAGGATGAAGGAGGGCGTTTTTGTGTCGACTTTAGGGCAGTTAACCTAGAAATTTGCAGTGCATTGATGATCTGTAGAAGTGTTAAGGATGCACTTCATTGTTAGGATGGGTAAAAATTCTAACCTCACTAGACCTAAGCAATGACTAATGGCATATTACAGTAAAACATCAAGATTGTGAAAAATTTGCTTTCACCGCACCGGGTAGAAGACAGTTTCAATTTGTGCCATGCTTTTGGCTTAAAATTTGCACAGGCAACATTCAAATCAATGACAGTATGTGTACTTGACAACTACGTAGGCAAATACACACTCGCATAATTAGATAATGTAGTCATAGGGTCGGAGAGTTGGGAAGACAACTTACATCGTTTGTCTGTTGTTTTTAAAAGGCTTTCAATAAATGGGAAAATATCTGCTGTGAAAAAGTGGCCAGACAAAATGGCATTTCTTATGGCAAAAATAGTCTATTTCATGTAAGTGGTCTCAAATTTGGCAGGCAATGTGACCAAACTACACACTATGTAAACAGTAAATACTCTTGCTCCTACAGTATTGTATCAGCTGATGAACTGCTGTGGGATCCATGTTGTTAGGTTGGCTATTTTGATGATGTCTTTGAAAGAAAATAGTACTCTGAACTAAAAGTTGTAATTTAAAATTTTAATTATACTTACAACATTTATGGTTTAAATTATGTTTCTAAAGGAATAATAAATTTTCTTGACTATTAGTAACGGGACTTTAAAAACATTTTCAGCATTCATGACAGAGTATGTCGACACGTACAAACAGTAAACATTTCCAGCCAATGGCTAGCAATGTTTATGTTTCCAGCCCGGTGAAGGAAGTTGTGCGAGCGCATTTTTTCTCATCGTTTTTATTATACGCATATCTTATCGGTGTTGTCGGAATATTTAATCAGTAGTTAATAAATTTTTATTTCCTTTTTCCAAACATAGTTGGTTGTAGGTACAGTTGTAGTGTGTTTTGTTGAGTGAAATGTAATATTAATGGGCACATCGTTAAAACTGCTCATTCCGCCATTTTCCTAACCACCCTCCACAATGAAATGACACGAATACAATATAATTTCCATGTATAAGTTGAGTTTTGTATCAGGAAACGTGCACAGTGTTGATTTTACTGAATGATTATTCAAATAAATTATTTAATGCTAGTGACGAACAAATGCGATATTAGTGAAGTAAACTCCCAAGGATTGCCATAGAAAAACACATGTTCAAGTTTGTGTGCTTTGTAAATGTATTTGTAAACCGTTAATATAATTATTGAAATGCACGTGGCCTGAAAAATGCCACTTTTTCCACACATTTGTAGCGAGTGAATAGTATTTGTTTGTCTGCATCATAAATTCGATTGCTAGGTTAACTTCCGTCAAGTGTGTGTGTGTATATATATTGCTGCATCTGTGCGAATACGAACAGCGATGTATGTATCAAGTTTTGTATTTTCATCAAAAATATAATTTTCGAAGTTAAATAATTTAAATGATATTTCTACAGCAAAATTTTCCACTGCTCCATCAAAACAATGTGCAACTCAAAATGCCACACACTCATGCCGGAATCGCATAGCCCCGACCAACACAGCACGACACAACCAAAAATCAACCACGGCACATTTCACTGTGACTACTTGAATTTATAGCATGACCGACACCATGTTCTCAGCATTTAACCTAACTATTTAGTAGGTGTTGATAGGTTATGTTAGTCTCAAAGGCTGTGAACAAGAGGGAAATTTGTAATACATAATAGTGACAAATTGGTATCGCTAATGCATGCAAAAGTAAAATTATTATTCTTAAGAGTTAGATACAGTAGTTTTCAATTTATTCTTCTTTTTAGCTGTGTATTTACCATTGTAGGGAAAGCTGCAATGCAATTTCATTTTGCTATGCTGTACATTTTGTGCATTGTGCCGCACGACACGACTAAGAATAGAAATCATTTCCAATCCAAAATTGCTGATCGGACGACGGAATCGGTCGGTCTATCTTATATTTAATTGGCTGTTGGATTTCGTGTCGTGCGCATTGGGGCTATGTAATTCCAGCATCGTAAGACCATCAAAATAATCCCGTCTAACAAAAGACAATAAACAAAGCCCATCCTCCCCTCCCCTTCAACAAACTTTTTCCTTTTCCTTCGAAATAAATTAAATATGATACCCTAATAGGGCCCACAAATCATTGCTATGAATATTGCTCTGTGTTATTGACAGAAACTCCAACACTCTGGTTCTGGAGGGTTTCAAAATGTAAAGCTTATTGGCCATACAAACTTGTAAGTTGTATCACTTAATTTTTTTAGAAAAGTTTATAAAATTTGTCAAACTTGTTAGGAAATAAAATTAAAGGTTTTTCCTGTTTTTAAAGGCTGTATTTGAAAGTAACAATGGTATGTAGGTTTCAACGTTGGAGTCTTTCGTAAACGTTTCGAGCATTTTTGTTTTGCATATTAAAAGCACTCATATGTTTTTACCATATGCTGTTAAGAATATTGTAAGATAACAGAAGAATGATTCACATAAACAGGATTTACATTGGAAAGACAACTTTTTGATATCAAGTAAATTACAGCATGCTTCTCTCAAACAAAATCCTTTCAATTTGAGCACCCAACGAAGGTGCTCTAGCATCATAAAGAAGTGTCTCATGCATCAGCGGGAACTGCGACATTCCATTATTTATCTCTAAGGAAAATGAAATTTATTATGTCTTCAATCTTGGGTAGGTGGAGCATCTTTTTAGTGTGTAAGTAACATGCTCGTTTGATATATTATTTCTTTAGGTCACGTCTGCTTCTCTAGAGCGCTTTGTAACACCTCTGAATTGAAATCCAGTTTTTCATTAGATACCCAAGAACAAGTGTAGGGCTCTATTCACAATTTTGAGGAGGGAGGTTGTGCAACTTAACTTCAGTGTAAATATCAACACTGTGTTAGTCAGAAATAAGTTTTATTTGCAGCATGACAACCTGAACACTTAGCTATTTGAGAAAAGTTATTAAAGAATTTTGTATGTAGACCTGCAATACATAACATTCCAGTTACTAAATGAGAGTTATTAAATTTACTGAAATTAAGTTGCATTGGCCTAAATATTATTTTGGCTACCTACGTACTTAACATCCTGAGAATTATAACCTCCATAAAAGTATCAGGCTGTACAGAGTTTGTTGTCATATCATACCACAAAGCTGAATTACGCACTTTTAATGTAATAGTGGGCATGGCATGTATGTAAGAATGTATAATGTCTTCGAAAAGAATTGGGGGGGGGGGGTGGTATTTCGGTATTTGTGACAAATAATTTATAAGAGATGCATATAAATTTAATTGAGTTGACACAGATCAACGCCCATGAAGCCATCTTAAGGGCATTCCAAACCGGTGCCCATAAGGACTGAGACCAAGTTTTGTATGATATTTCATTGGCATTTAATAATGCCATAAGTAGTGCAACGAAGAAGGTGCCTTCAGAGGTATTTTTCGGGAGAAAATTGTTTCATCAATTGATCAATTATTGGGGCAATGTTGATTCCAAAGACCTTAAGGAAGTTTGGCAAGGGGTTTCTAAAAATTTAAAGAAATATCACAAACAGTTATCTTCTAGGAGATATTATCTAAGTGGCAGGCACTGTATCCCTTAAAGTAGGCTATTAAGTGAATCTTGAGACACATTTATTGAGCAATAAGGCAGCTCAGTTTAGCTCAAAGTTAGCCCCAACGTTTTCCGGCCAACTCAGAAACAGTCGGTTTCTTACTCCTGCAACTTGGTTGTTAGAAGATGTTAGTAGTCCCGGGAGCTTTATGAAGGCTCATATTTCACAAGTTAAAGTAAGCACCTCTTCATAAAGGAACATGATTTCCTAAAACCATTGATTTTCGATTGTTAGGGTTTAGGTTAAGGTTAAAGTTTTTTGTATTTTTTGGATATTGTTATCATCTTGTTATTTATCATGAATGTGCATGTATTTTTAGTAGTGTTAGTATTTTGGGAGGAACGTCCAGCAGTGGTGTTCTCTTAAGGTTAACTGTCATGTAGATTGTAAGGTGTAAGTTATGTTCCCTTATATTATTATTGTGTACCACTAGCATTAAAGAATTAAGAGAGTATTTTATTGTAGAATGGTATTATTCGTGTTATACAGAAACTTTCTGTCTATTATATTGAAAATAAGGAAAACCAGGAGAGTAAGGTTTCAGGTCTAACCACCGAACCCCCTTTTGAGAATTTATAGGTAGAGAAAAACATAGATTGTTGCTTGGTACATTGATACTTGCAGTTGTCTTTTGGGTCTGTTCTGGTATGGTCTGGAATGTGGAGCCGGATGTTGCACTGGTGAAGATTCCATCCTCCTGGTATTTCTTCCTGATGTTGGTGGACTGGGGCCTGCAGCAAAGTCTAGCCAAATTCAATGGAGTTCCCAACATCTTATCAGGATCCTCACTGGGAGCATCGCTTTGGGCGGGGAGGATTGAGGCACGTGCCTAATATAAAATACATTTCTCTACTCCTGATTTGCCTGCCTGCTTCGAAACTGGTGCAACCAGGAAGACAATATGTGCACTGTGTGACCTATAGTCAGAATAAAACGAAATTTTACATGAAAATATGTGTCACTTCCTAAAGTTATTAAAATAACTTACTTTGTGACTTTACATACACAATTGTACATGCACGTGATGGTCTGCGACGAAAAGCCTGCCCCAGTAGGCTTACGTATGTGCGACAGTAAGGTGTCTCCCAACGATCGGACAGCTACTGCGCATGCTCGAGGTAGACTGGTAGATGAGTGTAGGGGACAGTTTGATCTGCCCACACCAGACCACATCGCGGTGGTTACATGGCCAGATTTTAAAATACGTGGCATGGAACTGTGGTGCTGGAAGTGGCTGTTCACCAATATTTTGGAATTGTATAGATGCTTTCCGAGAGTTTCTTGCTTCTGATTGGTAGAACCCATGTTGCTCCCTCCTTGGGAGGGGTAAAAGTTTTGTATATAATGCCAGGAGTTTGGTCGTGTAGGCAGAGATCAACACGCCTGGATGTTCAGCTCACAGTTAACTACAAAAATAATGTAACAGAAATAATATTTCTGGCCGTTCTGATCGTTTTCAGGATGATCTCTTTTGCATCATCGCAGGTAGAAAAAACTTGAGAATTTCCGAATTCCAAGACAGAAAATTTCTGTATGAACTATATGTTGATGAAAATCTTATGAGCGCCAGAAATTCTTAAAGAGCAAAAAAAAAAAATGGGAAAATTTGAGTCATTTGTGTCTTTTTTGGACTTTACTACAATATTGACTCTATTGTCAATGTCAGTATTGCGAGATAGTACTAAAGAATACGCTTAAATTAGGAGTTAGGAAATATTCCAATTTCAGACTTTGTATTTAGCCATATTAAGGAAATATGTTTAAGTATTCAGAAAATTGTCACGAAAATTCTAAACATGAAAATATAGGTAGCCATGTGGGCTTTTAAAAAGGAAGAATTAATTGTATGAGAGTATGATTTATTACTTCATCTGAAAGTGATATCACCCAGGCATTTGCATATTTAATATTTTATGATGACATCCTTCAACCTGTAGTAGGAGTACACTAGTCACATGTATTTTGTGTTAAGTGACAATAGAGAGACAAGATTTAAATTGTAATTGTTATTCAAGGACCACTTGTATGTGGAATTCTAATACTATTTAAAGGGTTATTTGTATTTTACATTGAAAAATAGCATCGTTGTATAAATATTCTTATCCCGTCTGATATTTAATCAGTATCCATCTTTTTTGGGAGACTGGGAATATAAATAAATAAAAAATTATTATTACTCTCCATAATCCTCTTTAAACTTTGAAACATCTATATAAATAAATCATACATGTTATGCCAAGGAAGTAATGTGTTTGTATGTCCTTTTAACCAGAAATATTTTAAATAGATTTGATATTGTTCTCTTTCTCTTGTGGACTGGTTGTTGAAGGACTATGTATGTATAAGTCCCGCTTGCCACACCCTTAGGAAGGGTATCGCACTTTGATTATGTTATTGTATGGTCATCCAGCTGGGAAAAGCACAAAGCACACTTATTTGTAGTGTTGTAAGGGCTGGCGATAAATGAGTTGACTTGTGGGCTAAGCGAGTGTCACCTGGGAAAACATCCCTTGATTTCCTAGTGCGCGTTGTGAATGAGACTGGTGACAAGCCAAATCGGGGACAGCTCCGAGTAATATCGGACTACGCAGCCAAGCACACTATGAAATAGTTACTGAAATTCTTTGGACTAGGTAACTGGCTGCGCGAGCACATGGAAGAGTTCGCCGTAATAACGGCACCACTGATGGAGTTACTGTTGCCGCAGATCATTTTCCAATGGACGAAAGAAACCGAGCAGTCGTTTCATGAAATAAAAGAGACGTTTTAGAATTTTCCCACACGTGCACGCTATGATGCAAGCAAACATTTGTTTTTACAAATGGATGCAAGCTAAGAAGGCGTAGGTAATGTTCTGTACCAGTATGACGAAAATGTGAATTGACAGGTGATCGATTTCTTTAGAGCAAATTTGGGCCTACTGAATGCCGATATGATGCAAATGAGCGAGAATGCCTAGCAGTCATGTGGGCTGTGAAGAGATACCATGTGCATTTAGAATACCAACTAATCACCCTTTGTAAGGACAACATGTGAAGTTGATGTGCGCTCATCCCTACCCTAGCCCATTTGTCAAGCTGACCACTCCGATAGATTCACAGACGATGTCCACACTCTACTCTGTACACTAGTGTGAGTGCGCATGTGACTTCTGAAGAGTGCAAGGTGGAATAGAATCCATCAAAGGGCAGGCTGGGGCATGTAATGTGACGTTCCGCATGCCTCAGCCCGGCTTAGTGGCAAGAGACTCCGTTCGCGAAGTGATATATGTTTGTGAATAAGTAACCAAAACTAATTGCAGGAAATTTGAGCTTGTGCAAAGTGTAATTGGGTCACTTGTGTAATAAAGGCAGTGTAATCATCCTTTCCTACGCTTGTCATGATTTAGAAGTGTTTTGCTATGTTGTGTGACATGAGCTGTACTCCCAACGCTTAGACTGTTTGCCCGCTGTCCACCATATCTGCAGCAGAGACCCACACTCTACCACATGCAGTAGTGAATCGGTGACCCGCGGAGTTGCAAGTGTAGGTGCACTGTGTGTGTGTATGTAGATGCAGAGCAAGGAGGACCAGGATAGTGGCCATGCAGCCACGTGCACAGCCATGCAAGGATACAGGAAAGAGTACAACATACTTCCATTTTTCCTAAGTATCACATAAAGACGACTAGGGCGATTATTAACAGTCGCATACAAGTAAAGGGAGACACAAGAGAGTATTTTCACAGGCCCTAAATTAATTTTGAAGTGTTTTTGAAAGTGTTTTATAGTCTACTTCATTCTCGTGTCATCACTAGGGCTGTTCGAAATATCGATATATCGATAATTATTGTCATGAAAATAAATTTTGGAACGATATGACTTTGAAACATATCGGTATATCTTTGTTTCGATATTACCGAAGTTTTCGGTATCATAAAAATCTTTGGTATTATCTAAATATTAGGTATTATCGAAATTTTCAGTACTATAGAAATTTCCGGTGTTATCAAAATATTCTGTACTATCTAGATTTTCGGTACTGTCGAAATTTTCGGTACTATCGAGATTTTCGCTATTTTCCACATTTCTGATGTTATCTAAATTTCTGATACCATCGAAATTTACAGTATTTTCAATACTATAATTATTTCCCATATTATCGTCATTCTTGATATTATCTAGTTGTAAAGATAAAACCCTTGTCACCTGCAATTCAGTCTCTTTTTGTTGTATACAAATAAGAATAAAGTATGCCATGATTGTAACACATTTATATTTTTAAAACTCTTTTATATTATCGCCTGGCTTATGCAACGTTCAAGTTAGCTGGTTCACTGTTTTTTCCCCCCGGTTCGCACTCATGTGTAAACAAATAGCGGTTCACGACCAACCAACATGTCAGTTTGTATCTCCTGAAATAAAGTATTCACGAATGTATTAAAAGAAAAAAAATTATACATGTTCTGAGTGCAGTGACGAAATTTTTAAATTTAATTTCTTGTGCCAGAAATTATAGAAATTTTACCTAATATGCCGATCTGGAAAACTTACTGCTTCATGCAGTTGAATTCGGTATACATTTTAAATCTCGAATAAACTTTAAGAAACTTCTGACGAGGTTTTTTTTTTTTATATTTACGATGTGAGTTGCAATTCTGAAAGCTTTAATAAAAGTGTGTTTTATTAGGTATTTACGCGATTCGTAATTTACGATAGTAGAAGGGAAATGTAAGTCTGGGGCCAACGGATTCCGTGATTAGAAGCCAGGCGCGGGAGTTCGCCATATTGAAATTTCCCTTTTATTCCTTTTTTCTCTAAAAATTTCTTCCCCCCCGCCGCATAAAATAGTCTAAATGTCCGTAAATATTTCCCGCTTTCCTTAAAAATTTCACCTTTTCCGTAAAAAGTTTCCCATTTTTCCCATTTGCAAAAAAGACCCCCAGAAATTTTCCATTTTTTGCAGATCAGGTGACCAGGATTCATAACTGAGGAGACTGGCATTCGTTAATCAGAGCCAGGAGAGCAGTACTCAAGACCCATGACCTTTGACCGTTGACCACTGACCTTTGACTCCAGAAATCCCAAAAAATCCAAAGATACACAGAAAATTCCACAAAATCCCAAAAAAAGAAATTTTTATAAAAAATAGTTTAAAAGGAATTTTAAAATATTAGTTCCCCGGCTTCCAATTCCCCTAAAAATTTCCATTTTAAACCATAAGTGTTTCCCTTTCTTCCTTAAAAATTTCCCTTTTCCCTTAATATTTACCTCTTCCCCGAAAATTCCAAAAAATCGCAAAAAATTATAATTGTCAACAAGCATATTATGTAACTGACTAAAACCGCCATCTTGAAAGCCAGTGATATTAACATTGACACCATGAACTTTAAAACAATAATTAGATAAAAATCAAAGTCCACATGCATATTACATTACAGGCTAATACCACCATATTTGATGCAGGTGGCCTTGACCTTAGCACCATGACCTTGAATGACCTTGAAAACAGAACATCGAGAAAAATTCGTCAAAGTCAGCAAGTATATTATAATACTGACTGTTACCGCCATCTTAAGTGCAAGAGACCTTGGCACACTGTGCAGGACTGATTATGTAGGTGACTACACTTTTGAGGGCATGTACCGAAGTCACAAGATACCTGCTTGCAGTAAACCTAGTACCAAGGTAATGATGAGAAATGCACTTCACCTTTGCAGATCTTCGCATGTCTAAACAAACTGTCGGTACAGCTGTACTGCTTATTGTACATATCACACAAATATGACATGCGACAGGGATTCTTGCCAGAATTAAAGTGCAAATGTCGTCGTATATTTTGGTTGAAAGTAAATGTCTCATCACAATAGTGACACTGATGACGACATAGTGGTTCAGGCAAATATGTGGATGGACCTGTTGGAGATGTAGGTGCTGGAGCTAAAGAAGCAGATAACATCGGCTGCAGTGGTGGAAGTATATGCTGCTAGTGATGTAGCCAACAGAGTTGAAGAAGTCGATGGCGAGAAGCCAATGGCCGGCAATATCCACCACTCTTTAACGTAACTAGCCATGGATCAACTGATGTAGATGCTAGTCGAAACTATGTCTCTTGCACGGCAGCCATAATTAAGCTAAGTCTCTCAGCTGGCGTCCCTACTGCTTATAATATTAGAGTATGCAAGCCCTATTATGTCATATTGACTTTGAGCCAATCGCATTACATCATTAATACATTGTTCGGACAGTTAGCAATTTTCGATGCACAACTTGGACTTTATACTGAACAATGCAGCACCACGGCAGGCCACCACCATGCTTCCCAACTGGTCGTCGCGCGAAAAGGACTTTACGTACAGACTGCCCTCTTGTGCCGACGAGCATTTTGAACATAGGTGAAAACTCTATTGCAAAATCGGTACTGGCGACAACCAATTAGTGATGATGCAGGTTTCGGATCCATGATCGTCGAGGTCAAAGGCAGGCATTCGTATTCGGAATTCATCTTAATGGTATGGGGGCACACTTATGAAACCCAAATACTAGTTCGCCACAGAAGAAGACATGCCGGTACTAAATTTATTCTATATATAATTATGTATGTTCCTATCGTATATAAATACATTATATTCTATACATAATTATGGATATTCCTATAATATATATAAAATAATACCTGCATGTTTTCTTCTGGGACGAACAAGTATTTGGGTTTTCTCAGATTGCACCCATACCACGAAGATGAATTGCGAATACAAAGGGCTGCCTTTGACCTCGATGACCATGGAGTCGCGACATGCATCATCGATAACTGGTTGTCGTCAGTGTCGATTCTGCAATCGAGTTTTCACCTATGGTCAAAATGCTTGTATGCATGAGAGGGCGGTATGTACGAAAAGTCCTTTTCGCACGACGACCAATTGGGAAGCATGGTGGCCTGCTGTTGTGTTGCTGTTGCATTGTTCAGTACAAATTTCAAGTTGGTCATCGACCAGTGGCGAAGCATTTTGGGAGCCTGCTGTAGTTTTTTGTTACTTTTATTGCAATGTGAAAATACAGTTTACCTAGGAAAAGATGAAATATAAAAACGGAACTGGATGTATGCTTTCAAGCGAGATTATTAAATAAAATGTCCACCTTTCAGCTTTTGGATATAGGACCATTTATTTTATTTTAAAATGAGATAATTTATTTTAATTTGCAACCCACGTACGCAATAGCAATAAGCTCCATAATCAGCACCAGAATCAGCGATGTAATCAGCACAGTAATAACAATACTCTCCGCAATCAGCTTTGCACTCTTATGTGCAATCAGCACCACATTCGCAATCAGTACCACAACCAGCACTGCAGTCAGTCTGTAGGAGTCAGTTGTCTACTTTAAGTGTAAAAATGATTTAAAGCTGAGCAAAGAACTTGTCTGGAAAAAATGCTGATTATATAACTGCATGGTAATGTGATCAAGCAACTAGCATCTAAAGTCTCCCTAAATGCCTGTGTAAGATATCTCAGTGCCTTCTCGCGATTGGCCAGCTTCAATTACGTGGCAACTCGGTGATTGGCTGGTTGGTGTCTGAACAATGTATAAATGGTGAAATAGAATTTGTTCAAATTCAATATAATGTCATAGGGCTTGCAAACTCGTATATTGTAAGAAGTAGGAAGGTCAGCTGAGAGATTTAGTTTGATAATAGCTGCCATGAAAGATACATCGCTTCAGCTAGCTTCTTCATCAGGTAATCCATGGCTAGTTACATTAAAGTGGAGTGGATGTTGCCCACCAATGGTTTCTCACCTAAGACTTCTTAAACTGTGTTGGTTACATCACATGTCGTCACTGAACCACTATGTCGTCATCAGTGTCACTATTGTGATGAGACATTTACTTTCAACCATAATATACGACGACATTTGCACTTTAATTCTGGCAAGAATCCCTGTCGCATGTCATATTTGTGTGATATGTACAATAAGCGGTACAGCTGTACCGACAGTTTGTTTAGACATGCGAAGACCTGCAAAGGTGAAGTGCATTTCTCATCAGTACCTCCGTAATAGGTTTACTGAAAGCAGATCTCTTGTGACTTCGGTACATGCCCTCAAAAGTGTAGTTACCTACATAACCTGCCCTGCACAGTTCCCATATAGGGGCCTAACTTTAACATGGCCTAAGATGTGACGAGCCTGTTTTTGATGTCCATCTTCTCTACCACCATGGATCGTTAACTCTTCTAGTTTCCGAGGACCATCCAGGGCTGCAGGCATGTTCATACTTCCTACTGCTGCTTTCAGGCCAAAAAATTTATTGATACTTAGCATGTGATTGACCTAACCTGCTTCTTAATTTTGAACTTTTCGGCTTAGTGTCAGCAGTCCGACACTACTTTTGTGACAGTTTTATTTTCAAGCAGTTTTGGCTTTTGGAGTTTTACATATTTAAAATCATAACGCAAAAAAAAAAGAGAGAGAAAAATGTAGCCACAAAATCACAGAAAGTTTATTTCACCGCAGGCCCTGTGCCACTTTAAACTTGATAAAAAGTAATGTTAACCAACTTTTGTGCTCGATTCTGAGTTCGTGTCACCTTAACCTTAAGAAGATGTAACATAAAATATTTATTTTCTTTAATCGGGATCCCATTTCAAAAGAAACTGAGATTAAGTGAAAATGATATTATTCCTATTATTATAATTAGGTAACTAGCCTATTGAACTAGAGTTGTAAGAAGATGTGTGTTTGTGTGTATATATATATAGAGTTGGTTGTATACATGGTAGAGGAGAGCATGGTTTGTGCTACACAGGACCTCGGAAGGAACACACCATAGGACAAATATCCTATAACTTACCATGCTCCCAACAACCCCATCCAGCAAACACCAAATAACACAATGGACCAGTTGTCTCGAGTGGGGATTACCAAAGGTTAGTAGATAAGTCACAGGGCCGAACACTAGCCCGGTTCAGCAAACTTGCATTCGCGGTAACTGTAAAGTAACTGGTCATTTGATAGCTAATTGTCCCAAGCTTTTAGCAAAAAACATGTCCCGCAGGGACATAGTTATATAAATAAATTCCTGTATTATTACAAACGTTACCCTTATAACTTTACAAAGAGATGCTTTTACAAGCAAAATCATTGTACTTTTACAAGGGTCGATGAGAAAAAACTGCTGTGGTTGCTGATTATCTGGGCGAGAATGATCTGCTGCGGAGTCTGACCTGCTTTAGTTGCTGACTGGTGGGTATGGACGGCATCAGGCAGCCCTATCCCCATCGTATGTTTCCCTGAGCCAGTGGTTGGTGTTGTTGTGGTGCCTGTGAGTCTCCCGCCTGGATGTAGTCTGCCCAAGTCGGACAATGAATGTTTCAGTGGGGCCCTCCACCTTTTTGCAGGGGTGGGGGTGCCCTAGGTCCTCCGGGTGTGAATGGAACGCCACCATTTTCACCCACCTGTTCATGCACACTGGGTTTCTTGTTTACACTTTTCTTATCCCCATAACTTGTTGATGTCTTTGGTTTTCACGACATCAAAATCGTGGCATGGCTGTGCTGGATCACATTTGTGGATCGGTCGGGCAGTAATGCTGGCATCGAGCAATAATGCAGTCTGTATAAATTACTGTTCTTTCCCGTGGATGACTGGGGCGAGCGCGGTCCAGTACTCAGACCTTGCAGAGCTGTCCACAATCTCCATGATGTCCCACAAGGGCAAGTTCTGGGTGGTACACCCTGACCAAGCTGACCTTGTGAGTTATAAAGTCGTACAATGACTCCTCGCCTTGTTCCTCCATAATCACTTGACTTTGTACCTGCAACGACATGAAGGTGTTGGCGAAACGACACTTGAATGCGTGGCTGAACTCCTGCTATGATATACCATAATGCATAATCCCATGCCACCATTTCCAGTCATCACCGAAGAGCTTCTCCCCAATGCAGTGGGGCCAATCCTCCTGGTCCACGCTGTATCGGTTCTGTCTCTTCTTGCAATCCCACAAAGAATGCATTTGGGTCTTCATTCGCTATTCCGTTATATGTGGGTAACGACTGGAAAAATGTCGAAGTTTTTGTTTGCTGGCATTTGTGCATGCATGTCCCATTAGCCCAAGGTCGCATAGCGGCGGTGGATGTAAACATTGCGGTCTGTGGTGCCTCCTAGAGTAGCAGGGTATGCAGTTGTGGTGGTCCTGGTAGTATTAGCTGGGGTATAGGGGGCTGGTATACCATGACTTCTTGGTTGAAAATCCAGCAGTTCATTTCTCTCGTCACTGCCAGCAGTTGGACGTGCATGACGGGTGACAGAATTTGTGGTGTGGCACTCTCGCCACTTGGTGACACAAGGGTGCTGTCTGGCCAGAGTGGAAATTTGATGGTGGTCGGCTCGGAAATGCATTTGTTACACTGAATGTACTGGCTGCTGTCCTTGAGTGTTCCCACTCTCATGCGGTGATGCACTTGTGATAGATGCACTTGCACTGAGTGTATACAATGGTGGCCATACTCCTGCCCTCACACCAGTTGGTGTGTGCATATTTTCTCAGTTCTTTCCAGAGGTAGGATAATGACGGCTCCGTGTCCTTGGCAGTTGCTGGGCACTTGCATAAAGATGGTGGGCAGACTGGATATATAAAACCTTTAACTACACGTATTTTCAGACAGGTGTTGCATACATCTTCTGGCCGTCCTGCACTGATATGGTAATGGCATTGTTGCATAGCTATGCATTAATATTCTCTATATAATTGTTTGTGGCTGGGTCTTGACAGACGCACATATCTTCTTGTTGTATATGGAATGACCATGGATTGGTTGCCGGTGGTGGTCTCAAACACCCAGTACACAGCGAGGTTGGTTTGCCATTGGCGATACGTAAGTCCATATGCCCCCGGTCATGAGCGGGGTGCGGTTGAAAGTCGGACATCATGTTTGTTGTTGTTTCGCTTTACCAGACCACATGGTCTCCCGGCTCGCGGAAGGCACCCTGTGAACGTGGTGCTGTGTGGGTGGTAACACATGACCTGGTGGAGGGAGGGTAGCAGTTTGAATGCTTCCCCTCTCAGCCTTCAAAATGGTGGTTAGCTGACGTCATGTTTACTGGTATGCTGGATGTCCAAAATGGCAGTTTTCCTCCTAGATAAAGATGCTTGATTGATGCCAAATTTCCCACTTATTTTCACGTAGATTCACCCATTTTGATGACTGGTTCTGGTACTGGAAATGTTGCAGGAGGTTAGAAATATTTGCTGAAGCAAAAATATGGGGATGAAATGCCCAGAGGAGCCTAAACAAGTATACCTATATCCCCGAGATGGTGATACTCGTCAATATAGTTCTAAAAGAAAACGAGATTCGTTATTTTATGAACAACGTATGGATACCAGAACCTAATAATTTATTTCCTGTGTCAAAACGATCAGAAGAGAAAGGGGAAAAACTAAACTTTCAGTTTTATTGGCTTAGTAGGTGGACATGGTTGTGCTATTCCAAAGAGGAAGACAGAGCTTACTGTAAATACTGCATAACATTTTCAAAACATGATGCTGGGAAAGGTTCATCACTGCCCCTTGGTTCCTCATGCAAAAAAAATTGATAACTGGAAAAAAGCTGTCAATATATTTGACCATCATTCCAAGACACAGTATCACTTAAGTTGTGTTCATGATGCTGATGAACTCTTATCAAGGTCTGCTGGTCAATCAATTGAATTGTCGATGGATAAAGACAGACTAAAAAAGGTTCTGGCAAACAGAATTAACATGGTGCCTATATTTGTCACAATTATTACCTGTGGAAGGCAAGAGTTATAATTGCATGGGTACAGAGATGCAGGAAAAATTCATATTGACACAGAGGTTTCCAGAAAAGAGGGCAATTTTCGTGCGCCTATTTGATACAGATCTCGGAGATACCAACTTAAAATAGGCAATGGAAGCTGAAGGACTTAGAAATAAATATACCAGCCCTTCAATATGGAATGAAATTATTGCAGTGTGCAATTCTGTTTTTCTCAATAAAGTTGTCAATAGAGCAAAATAAGCAACATTATTTTCAGTTCTGGCAGACGAAACAACATATATCAGTGGTGTTGAACACATGTTTCTTTGTGTTAGGTATTGATATATTGATGAAATGGTTTTGAGGGAATATTTACTTCAATTTGTGCTGTATATGACGTAAAAGGAAAAGGGCTTACCACATCAATTATTTAAAATGGAACCAAATTAGGGTTAGATATTGAAAACCTAAGAGAATAAGGATACGATGGGGCATCCTCAATGTGTGGTAAATATATTGGGGCCCAATCAATTGTTAAAGAAAAACAACCCAAAGAATTGTACGTCTATTGCTCAGCACACTCTGAATTTGGCCATAGCAAAAAGCAGTGAATTCCAAGCAATTCGGAACAGTATTGTAAACCTATCAAGAGCCCACAATTTATTTAATATTCCAAAAAGGAAAGGCTTACTCTCAAAATGTATTGAAAAAAAGGAGGAAAACTACCATGCCAAAAGCTAAACACGCCTATGTTCAACCTGATGGGTGCAGTGTTTTGATGCATTCACTGACTTTATTGAACTTCTGGATCCTGTAATTGAAGCTTTGTCAGAAATATTGCAGTGGGACAATGAAGATTCATCAAGGGATGCCTTTGGGTTACGAAGCTCTATTCTTCAGTGTGAGTTTTTAATTTCACTTTTCGTTTCTAAATAAGTGTATTCATTGGGAAAGGTTTTAAATAAAACACTGCAAAAGATTGAAATTTGTTTGAAAGAGGACATAGTGACTGCTGAAAGAATAGTCGAAAAGGCAGAGGAGCTCTGTGAAAATGCCGAAGTGGCATTTAAAGAGGTTTTTACAGCTGTTGAAAAAGTTTGTAGTGGGTTTGGTGTACCAGTGGCAGTACCTCGAAACTCAAAAATGCAAACAAGCAGACGAAATCAGCCTCGTTCAGACCCAGAAGACTACTTCAGAATTGCACTATACATACCTTTCCTTGATTCGTTAATCATGCAGATTAAGAACGGATTCACAAATCACAAAGTGGTTTTGTCTGGATTTCATGCTCTTTTCCAGGAAATGCAGATGAGTCAGAAATAATACAGTCTTTTCGAAATACCAGTGAATACTATGGGGAGGATTTGTCAAACACCATCTCAGATATCATGACTGAATTGGTTATGTGGAAGGACAACATGAGAAAATATAATCCACGACCTAGTTGTGCTATAAGTGCAATGAGAGTCAGTAATCAGGAAATATATCCGAACATTCACTGTCTCCTAGAAATTCTTGCAACCCTGCCAGTTTCAACAGCTACATCCAAGATATCATTTTCTTCCCCAAAAAGAGTCAAGACTTATTTGGGGAACTCAATTGGGCAGGTAAAGTGTAGATAGAGTTAAGCTACACCTAAAAAATGACATTTTAATTAAATATTTTTCTAGACCCGCCAAGCACAAGATTCCCTGACTTCTTGCCTATTGCAACTGTTACATCCCCTGCTCCCTTTTTCTATTTGTCAGTCAAACTTAACTTTAAAGTTAACTACAAAGATATGCATAGAATAGAAACAAATTCAATGGAATTATTCACATACGATCGAAACTTTAAAACAAATGAAACAAGAAACTTGCTTTTCTCTCTGAATTTTTTTTAATGAAATGCACAGCTACTATTATAGGCTAAATTTGAATAAATCAGAAAGTAATTGCTCCTTTCTTTGTCCCTGCTTCAACGAATTGTTTTTCCTAATCTAGATGTTATATTTTAACACAGTAATACAATACTGAGGCCAATATGTTATTGTTATAGATAAACCGAATGGCCTGGCAATGCTCAGCAGCCATCGCAGTGAGTCTATTTCTGCAAACGAAGTTTTGGATGAGCTTTCAAATTTTAAAAAGAAACTTAATTTTGTTGCTGTAAATGTAACTTAAAACTTATTTCTGGAGTATTTCTGCAAATGAAATTTGGGAACATGTTTCAGAGTTTCAGAAGAGATTTAGGGCCGCCTTCCATTACTCACGGATTTCACTGGTCAATAATTTCGGTAACATCAGCTATTGTTCCGATACTGCTGAAGGCATTGATAGCCACTGATGGTTGCATCTGAGAGGTAACTTACCATGTGTGAGACTACAACCATTACTGAGATCGCGAATTTTACTGGTGTTTAAAAGTCAGTGTTGTCAAGTAAACCGTAGATTTCGCGGGAAGTTCAAGTCATGTTCGAGGAAATTATACTAAAGGAAGGTACAGGTGCTGAGACAATCACTTATAATATTGCGGTGCCGTTAAAAAATGTACAGAAAGCAGTAGAATGTGAGTACCATTTTTACTGTTTTAGTCCAAATGCTGTATTGAAATTAGTAGGGTTAATGTGTCCGCCATACTTGTTTATGTTTTCCTGCACACTGGAATACGATTGCCAGATGCTCCGAAATAATCAGTGCCATTTACAAAGAGAAATATTTGCTGATTAATTACTGACGACTATGCCCTTATTACTGGCGAACACTGATAAACTATCAGTGATTTCAGTGCTCGTCAGCAGTAATGGAAGGCGGCCTTAATTTGTTGTTTTAACAGTTCAACTTAAAAACTTAATAAAAAACTCTAGTTCTTAAATTTATTGTTTTGTTATTTTCCATTTTTGAAGGGTCGCCGAAATTGTTCCCAAATGGAAAAGGTATTTATCCTCTTCAGCCCAGGTAGAAGCAGGAAATATTCCCCTCTGGACAACTACCCCGGTAGCGAAGTTGCGCTGGAAATATACAAATATACCCGCGTTTTTTGTATCATCTATGGAAATGACCACAGGGGAATTTCTCTTTTAGGTGTTCTACACATAGTACACTACTCGACTCGTCAGATAGTGTTGTCGCATGCAGCGATATTAACTTATAAATCATCTCATTAGATGACGTACAAGATGTAATTAGTGCTTACAGGACTGGAGGTAATTTTATAAGCATTTCTGCCAATGGTATCCAGTGGGATTTTATGTTCCATAAATACATCGCCATAGGTTTTGTGCACATGTTCAAATTTCCTTCGAGTTATTTTTACATAATTTTGCTTTTAATAATTTTTTGCTCTTTAGTTGTAGCATGTAAATTACAACTTTACACATTCCAAATTGTAATAATAAAATTGACGGGAAATAAATCGTTTCCCATGATTAAAGACTTAACTACCTAAAGATCTGACTTATTGTTGTATCAGAAAAATAAAGAATTAAATTTTTTTATATATTATAGAAGTATGTAATAAAATATATACTGATTGTTATGTGAAGTGAAGAGATTTGGGCGGCTCTAAACAGCGAGGTCTTGAGAGCCGATGAGGGTGATATAAGTATAATATACAGAATAATTCTCAATTAGACCGACAAATTTCTGCAGTTGCTTATTCATGAAAAAGTAAAAGGAAAACCTATGTGACACTTTATACCTAAACCGAATATTAAGGGAGGTAAGAACCCTTAAATATATATATATATATATATATATTAAGCCGTACTTATGCAAAATATCGGCTCTTATGTTGAAGATCCTGAAAATATGCAATATCGTTTCGAGGGTTGACATTTATTTTAATTCGTTACCAATATTTTGCACAAATACGGTTTAAAACCTCGTTTTTTAAGGGCTCATACCTCCCTTAATATTCGGTGTAGGTATAAAGTGTCACATGTGTTTTCCTTTTACCTTTTCATGAAGAATCACCTCCCAAAGTTTGTCTGTCTAATTGCGAATCATCCTGTAGAGCGGTGCCGGAATGATGAGGCGGAGGAAACGGGAGATATTGGAGAAAATCTGCCGATCAACGGCATCGTTTGGAACGATTCCCACTTCGAAAATCCGGTGAGCCGGCAGGAAATTGAACCTGGTCCGCATTGATGAGAGGCGAGCGTGCAAATCGCTCAGCCATCATGGCCTCTGATTGTTATGAATTACAGTATTAGAGTGAATCAATCTACATACTACTCAACACACTTGGGTGGCAATGAACTGGACATCTTGAGACTTTGATAATAAAAAAAAATCAAAACAAACATGTCATGAGAGGGTTCACTAGGTATTTGCAGACAAAGTAAATTATTAGTGGCTACTACAAGGTTAAGTAGACTGATCTCTTATCAGAGGCCTGGGACTATGTTCCATTTCGTTTAAATTTGTTTTTTCTTAACTTGTGTTGTAATTGTGTAAGATTCCTAGCGGGAAACTTCTTTGGCACTGGGACTTTTTTCTATATAATTCTTTCGTAAAATGTATGTAGTGGTTTCACACTTTAATTTTGCAAAATATGATGGCATACACATACAACAATTTTACCACAAAAAATTATTGTGAATAAAAATTACACATTTAATTAATATTTTAGCAATTTATCCTGAATTTCTATTTACAGAATGAACTAGTTATTATGATTGTGATACACAGGCTACTATTCTATTGGAATAACCTCATTTGAGTGTATACAGTAACATTTCAAATCTGCTATCACATATATGTTCTGGTACTTGTACTCATGATTCACGAAAACATTTTAAATTTATAATTCGGAAAACTGATGTGTGGCCTTACATTATTCTTGTTCCAGGAAGGTAACTCTGGACCTCTAGGAAGCATCAGGAAAGTAGTCACATTGTGGTATCATATTAAAGTATTCAAAAAGTTGTATTTAGTTTTCTTTGCTTTATGTTGAAAATGTTATACTGTACATAACATATTACACTCAAATATAACTACTTGTACTGCTTATTTTTGTAACATTACGAATATATTCACATCTCATAACACTCATTGTCCGGTATTTCCATATAATTCAACACCGAAAGAAACACAGATAACTGCCCTGTCTTCGACAGGAAGGAGGAAAGGGTACGTGCCGCAATGGGCGTCGACCAGTGTCAACTTCTTGATTGGGGGGGGGGGGGGGGGTGCAACGATATGGTCAATGTAGGATGTATGTAAGAATTAGTGTCTCACCGACTGTGGGGTTACTATATATATATATATATATATATATATATATATATATATATATATATATATATATATATATAATATATATATGTGTGTGTGTGTGTGTGAGCATATTTATACATCCATTTAATTTCTTAAATTTATGATAATACAAGATTTTAAATTTCTTAAAATATTTTATTTACAAACACAGAATTTCAACCAAGCTGTCTTCTAAACATCGTAATAGTGTCGAGCGAGACTGGCAACAGCGCACGCTATCTGTACTGCAGTCTAAATACCTACTGTAAGGTACTCCAATATGCATTTAATTTAGCCTTGTACTTTTATCACCAAAACCACTCTCTCGTAGCTTAAAGCATTTTGCCTGTGTGGTTGTGTGTAGCATGAAAAACATTTTCAGTTCCTAATGGGAAAAAAGGCAAAGATGCTTTGTTTAAGCATGGTCAAGACATCCTTGAATTAATGCTTCACCGATTCTGTTTCTCGGCACGTATACTGTACCTCAATTAAGGCGTATGTTTTATTTTGTACTATAACTGTGTTAAATACAAAAAAATGGCTACAACACATTTTAAAACAAGCGGTGTTATAAGCAAAAATATCTGCCTGGGTGCCAACATATGAATTAAATTTTTATAAAATTTAGTTTTTAATTTAATAGTGCAAACACCAATAAGCAAACTTGTTAACATGACATGACTGCTGATAGCTAAGTCTAAAAGTTGCACACATTTATGAAAGACAATAGAAAATGTAATGTACATCATGGTGTACAGCATTGAAAGTACTAGTTGACCCTGCGTTTTAAGAGAAAATCTTAGCATAATACTGTACAAAAAACATAATCGAGTACTGTTAGTTCTACTCTTTTCACTGAATGTAAATTTTCATTAAGATAGCCATAGCCAAAATAAGCACATACAACACAATTACCATTATTTATTGCCATAATATTTATTTTAATTATTTTTTCGTAATTTTTAAAGTAAGCAACCAAAAATGTATGCATTTATAATTAAACGACACATTTCTTTTTTCAATTTCTGTTAATAAAATATGATAATATATAAACATACTGGCTGTTACCCATGGCTCCATCCACATGAGAAATCCAAACTTTAATTATAATGACCAAGGTCTCTATCTTAATGGTTCTTCTTTATTACTCTAATATTCTGATTAGTACATAGGATGAAAAGTACCCTATGTGCTAATACAGTATATAATCTACCCATGAACCAAATTCCATCCAAATCCATCAATCCATTATGACACGATTAAGTAAATAACAAACAAACATACATACAAATTTTAGCATTTATAATATTATTAATATAATTGGCATACTTACTATTTACATCTTCACATTCCTGAAAGAATGATGTAATATTCTGGAACCTTCTTGCTGCGCTCTTAAATTAATCTTTATGCCTCATTGCGAGCCGAGTACTAAGACACACTATTCAATTCATATAACGACCTCACCCCAGTAGGGGTCCTGGAATACTAAATCACAAAGTTTCTTGCTGGCCGAGCACGAAGCAAGCAAAGTATTAAGATATTAGGGCGTCCTTGGCCAGGGTATTTTTCTGGAGGAGGGGGTGGATAATGATGGCCGCCGAGATCCAACAAAGAATGCGACAGAGAGGAGCAGGGGACACGAGCAGGTAGAAAAACCATCATACAAATACCTTTATGGAATAAGGATAGGGGAGAGTTACTATTGCCTTTGTTAATGTCACACACTTGTATTCTTGAAACACGATGTCAGTGTAATATTACTGCCTACTTGCAAAGTAATAGAATGCGAAGAAATAAGAGAATAATCCTTACAGATAAATGGAAATTATTTGGTTAAATGACCAAAATGAAGTTATGAGTTTTTAAATATTATCTTAATCAAGGGATGATATTTACCATCACTTGTTGCCCCTCCCCCCTTTTTGGTTTCTCTTGCTCGACACTTGGGGCAATCCCCCCTCTGCCCCTACTGTTAACGTCCATGCATTTACCTGTGACCGGAGACATGGCATTGTCAACATGGCATTGTGATGATATAATTTTTAGTTTGTGCATCACATTACTATTTTGATACTTTTATTCTATAAATAATTTTAATATATCAATAAACACTATTATTACCTAGGAATATAAACTTTTCAATACCTGTATTCAGTAATAGCATTTGTGGTGACTGTTTCTTTATCTTTCATTGGGTAGGGGTTTTAAATAAAGGACAGCAGTTCTTTAGGTTTCCTTTTATTCCGGTATGTGTTTTTGTGTAGGTAAACTGCGTACATGTCATTGAAATAATGAATTTATGACATGCGAAACTATGCGTTTTTATGCATATAAAAAGTTTATTAGAATTACTTTAAGCAAACTAAAAAAATAGTGAGTTGTGCTAGTATTATTTCTTTGTGCATCCCTAAAGACTAAAAACAGGAACATGACAATAGCTAGCACAGCCACCCGCTCCCCTTCCCCTCAGGCAGACATTCTAAGATTTTGGTTAGTCTCGCCCCACCCCCCCCCCCCCTTTTCGACCCTTCAACCAACCGTTCCTTTCAGGAAGTTCATGTTTGACCGACCACCCCTCCCTTTATGCCATCTCCAGGTATAGGCTGTTCATGGTAAAGTAAGTACTTTTGAAGCCCTGATTACTTTTTCTTTCAGCTATTCTTTACCCTTTAACCACCCTTTTTAAATAAATATAGCTATTTAAGTAAGAAATATATTCCACCGCACTGGGAAGTTAACGTCTAAGGATAAAATAAAATATATTTAATGGCTGTAAAAACAATTGGGTTTCCACCCTCATCGCAGACACTTAATTGCTGTGTGTGCATGTGTGTATATGTTTTTCTACACATTTATATACATTTAATAGATTTATAATATTTTAAGGCTTTTCTAAAGCCTTTGATACAATAAATCATATAAGCTTACTGGGTAAATTAAGAAGTATGGGTTTTTAAATAAGTTCTTTTAAATGGTGGAGATAATATTTTAATAGTCGTTCACAAATCAAAGCATAGAATAAAGAACGTTTGACGAAATAAATTGTTAGGATGGTGAAGTCATCAAGGATAGAGTGCCACAGAATACTCTCTTCTGGCCGATTTTATTCTCTGTCTCTGTTTATCTATACATATATGTATACACACAACACACACATGATATTCCATGTGTACCTTAGGTGTCAGCAATATAAAGATGACACCGAATTGTACATCTTATCCTCGCCGAATGATTAAACTGGATACAGTAGAAATAGTAAACAAAGCTCTTGAGAGAATTAAGAAGTGGTGGGGCAAAACAGCCTTAAATAAACCCAAATAAAAGTTTTTATATGAAAATTGGAACATAACAGGCCATTAAGAAGACACCAGTGTATCCAGTAAACAAAATAAATAATGAAATAAACCTTGAGAATTATGGATTAAGTATGTTAAAATATTCAAACATTTCTTACTGGCAAGCAAAACATCTACATCCGCTTATTGGTCATATTTACTTCTAACTGTTGTGCAGGACTGTTTATAGGAGTAGAAAATTCTCTGAAATATAGAATACTGAAGTTACAGGATGCTTGTCTTCCATTCTCCTTTGATTTTAAGAAAAGGGAGTGTATAACCAGCTCCGGCTGGCTGGATATGGAACATATAAGACTGCTCAAACATGTCAGACAAAGGTAGGTATAAACAACCAAAAACACCTCCTGGATAAATTAATGCAGCTTACACCTAATCACAGACATTTCGTCACAAAGAAATGCTAAGCGTCCCCATTCAGGGAATTCTATTTACTGAAAATCATTCCTTATGTATCAATGTAGCATGCAAACTCTGGAATGACTCGGGGCCAGATTGGAATCAAATCAAAGCAAACTCAAATACACGTCACTGTTGTAGGTCTATGAATATTAGTTAACGAGTAATTCGTAACTGTTAATGTGTTTGTAATGGAAAACTATGCCTCAAGTAGTATGGATTACAATGTAGTGTTTGTAATGTAAGTAGGATAAAAAAATTGTGTATATAATTAAATTTTGCTAAGTATATTTTTATTTCTTCCAATGCTGGTATATTTATTACTCATGCGTGTCACTTTTTTTTAAACAGATGTATACTGTAGCTTAACAGTATGTGGTTGAATAAAACCAAAAAAGTAAATAAAATTAATAAAATGTGTTTACACCGAACATCTCTTATACATCCTTTTTGTAAGATAGAGCCACAGGAAAACCAAATTAATAAAATAATGATTTTAAAGCGATTCCTCCCAATTTATGCAAACAATTAGAACCATGGTTGTTCATCTGAATGTGTGTTTTAAGTGGGTTTTACTCTTATTTTCAAAATGACTGCCATATCACATTACATTTAGTATGCTTTGTTTATATATCTATGAAATAATGAAAATATTTTCAACTTAAAATCGTATTCTGAGAGTAGGGGCCTATCCATAAAAAAATCAATTGTGTCTACTCAGTATGCCCCCCCCCCCCCCATTTTATATGATAGCATCAGATGAATAAAGTTTTCATGTCATATTTCGGGAAACATCAGCCGATTCCTTCTAAATTTGCCACACTGATATTGCCAAAGTAGGTAATGTAAGTTGACATTTTCAAGTGTGACAGGAATTTTTCTAAATGGTGGTTATATGAGTAATTTAGATTAGTACGTTACATCTTTTATATTATTTTACAAAATTCACCCAAACTTAGTATTCTGGCAGTATCTACTTATTTCAGCCGTTTCACACATTGTGAAATAGCACATTCTAAAATGCAAGAATTTGAAAATAAGCGGTACTATAAAAACATACAAATTTTGTTATTTACTAATATTTCCCATTTAGTTGCATAAAATTAGAAACAGGAAGGCACCAAAACATTCAGGACAAACACATGTGCTTGAAACAGAAATAGAATTGGCATGGTATTTTCCAGTACAGCGTACTTACCGACTTGCATCCTTTGAAAATCTTAAAAAGGACTTGGTGTAGTTGGCAACGTTGTAATTATTGCAGCCAGAAACTACACGAATCTTTCCTGCCATAATAAATAACCACTCAAGTGAAAAAAATTTGAATTAAAACGCATCTGAAATACTTAAAACTACTCATTCAATGCACCGCTTATTGTCATACGAACAGCAAAAACCGCTAGGAGCGCTGGCATCGTTTTCGTACGTTTTTTTTGGCTACTTTCCCATATTTACTTTCTGCCATATTTGGTTATACTGATTTCTGAGATTTTTTCTTCTTCAGTTAAGTCCCTATTCTTAAGGATTACATTATTCTGTTATATCAATCGTTCCCCCTCCTTGATGGATGATACAAATATTTTCGCTCAGTAATTTGTTTTCGGAATTCGAATTGTAACAATACTTTTGCGGTTTTAATATCGATAACTGTTCTTTCGGAAGACATTTTATCGATGCAATTATAAATAAAGTTTGCTATTAAAAATCGATACAATATTTTAATTATTATCAGCAGTCCGTACAGTTCGAAAAATCCAAAAAATTATAAAATGGTTCGTTCACCAAAGACGTCTACGAAAACAAAAGGGACCTTGTAACTATTTTCCTTACTTCTGTTGGAATTACAAATTTACAATACTGTAACTGTGTGTTTAGTGATGTCGCCATTTGCCAATACACTGTCAGAGGTTAAAGGTTAATTTCTTTTTGTATAAGTAATTGGAATGGCCAATTCCTCAGGGAAATTATTGAATTTAGTGAGAGCTCTGATGAAACATCAACTAAAGGATGGTGGATATTGGCGAGTGATGGACAAGGTATGCACAGTATACTTGCTTTTCGAAAGCACATGTGAAATGCATGTATGTAGAGTAAAGACGGCTTCGGCCCAGACAGCGCTCTCTCGTGCTCTCGCTATGTCTGGGAGAGCTCGAACAAATACTATTATTGTATTTGGCTCGAAGCTGTACGCACTCGCTAGCGACTGCTCTTGCACCACGTACAATTGTTACATTACTTCCGTGTTTAAAATTATAGTAGTTTTCTGGGCCAAAACCACATAACATTTTAACCAAGTGAATAATTTCAGCTGTTTTATTCAACGAAATATGTAAAACAACAGTAATAGTTCTATACGCGCTAATAATTGTAAATTATTCTGAACTTAGCCGCTATTTTACATTACCACGATACCCTGCCATGTAGTATCAGCAGTCTGTGAAGTAGAGAAACGAGACAGTGTTTGTCTCAATAGCACAGAGCAAGAGCATGAGAGAGCGAGAAGCAGTGCTCTTGCCAGTATGTTTGGAAGAGTGCTCTTTTGAAAGAGTATTTCTTAAATTGAGTTACGACCTTAGGCAGCATCCCAATTTTCTGAGAGAGCACTCTCTTGCTCGTACTTGACATCACAGGAGAGTCCGCTCTCTGTCCCAACTCAGAAGATTTTGAAGGGAGAGTGAACGACAATTTCCACTCGCTCACTCTCGCATCCTCTGGTTGGCAGCCATGTTCTCAAGTCTTACCTCGAATATTCAGACATAGACTAATGTTTGTTTGTTTGTCCAGCAGTGTTTGAAATATTTTACTGACACTGCTATTATTACTGGTGTGAAATGTGTAATACAATATTCTGTATGATATGTTTAGGTTTAGTTAATGTTAGGCATGCACATATGCTATTATTAAATTCTCTGCTTTGCACATAATAGTGTAAGTTTTTAATCAGTCAACAATATAATTTCAAAAACACTGCAAATTTATTTGAAGAATGAGAGAGGCATGCAATGTTTTATTTTTTACTATTTTTCAAATTTCCCACAACACAAATAAATGCTGAAGGTTAACAACAGAGGACACACGTCTCACGAGTCATTTGTTGCCGGAGCACACTTTCGTTGGGGACACACTTTCAAGTTGACATTCTTTTAATGCTTTCTCCTTGTAAGTTCATTTCCGGTAGTGTAGCTATGTATATGTACTATTTAAATCATTATAATTTTTGCCTTTAAAGATGCAACAATTTTGCACTTCCAGTTCACAGTTCTTTTTTAAAAACCAAGTTTCTTTCTTGTAAACAAAACAAATCTAATTGAACTGTTATGCTGTATGGGTGTTATCTGATATTCTTGGGGTTGTGTCTCAATTTTAAAAGCCCTCTGTGCAGAAGTCACCCTTTGCCCCCGGCGGGGTAGTTATCAAGAATCATAACATTTGCGAAGGAAACGCAGAGATATTGTGTATTTGGTTTTTGCATAGCTTACCTTGTTTAAAAATTATTGGGATGTCATTGTAATAGGTACATCCCGAGTAGCTATACAGTAAAAAAAATTGAGATACTTACACCAGACATTTGAGCTATTGTTTTCATGTAATATCATATATAGGTTATTAATGGTAAAGTGAGCACTTTTGAAAACCCTCTCATTTGGAATAACAGTCGACAGACAAACGTAATTTATTGTAGCCATAGATGTTAATGTCCGAGTATGGTAGAATATACACACTGTGCTTATAACTTGCATGGCAATAGTTATTTTTAAACTGTTGTTAAAGAATATGGAAAGCTGTAGGAATAATGTAACTGGGGCCTTAAAAGTGCTCACTTTATCGTGAACAACGTATAATGATATACTGTCATAAACAAAAGTGATTCAAAACTATGGTGTTTGCTCTCACTTTTACTATAGAATAGAACAATCAGTTGATGTAACAAGTTTCACCCCAATATTGCCCTAGCCTTTAATAGACTTCCTTACTAGCATATCATTACTTGTAGCATGTTCTGCGAATATTGTAATGCCCCCCTGCAATTATTATTACTAAGCATAATTAGTAGTGTTGATTCACACAGTTAATATTTTTTCTCAGTTTTTTTTTAAAAGCAGTAGGTAGTGTAATTCTTAACAATTACCCCGCTGTGTACTTAGGTGAGTTAAAATGTGTTGGTTTGAGTATAAACATTCATTGTAAACATTGTACAATAATTGTAGCCTGCATGACCATACATATATGCTTCATGAGTGGTGTCTGACAATTTTCTGAATAACCAGGTTTCATCAGCCTTTTCAAACTAACACCCTAATACAATTCTACAGTTTTCATAATGTAGTAGAAATCATGAGTGAAGCAGGTAAAGAATGAAAATTGCTGCTGAATTAGGCCTATGACTAGTGAGAGTGCCTGCCAACTAATGAGTAGTTCTTCAGTAAGATACATTTTATTCTAATAGTTCTATAGTGTTTTCGGTTGATGTCTGTTGAGTAGAATTTAGGGATCTTCTCATGTGCAAAGGTCAATTTTTTTTCCTAATGTGTGTTATTTTTGAAGTTAAAATAGTTAAAGCAGTAGGTATTTTCACTGGCCTTTATAGGTAAGAAAGCTCGTGTACATATTTAAGGTTGTAGGGTTCAGTGTTTATCAATTGTCGGGTCACAGCTGAAAGTTTCATAAAGGCAGATTGCCAGTGGAAAGAATCCACACCAGTTCAGTGCCTCCCATATGGAAGCTATGATGAGACATCTGTTGGGTGTGCCTGGGCTGTCAGTGGTTCTACGACTCACCACACACATTATTTTAGGGTAGAGGCACCTTCAAGCCATATTCAGGACAATAAAGACCATAGCAGCACAATATGCCTAGCAACAAAAATGAGAATTTGAATCATTTGGTAGTGTGGAAGAATCCCATGAGTCTGATTCTCCACCCAGAGAAGTGTTTTGAACTTGGGCATGTTCGCTGGTACCTACTTGTGAAATTTATTTGGGGGGAGGCCGTAATCTTCTGGAAATATTTTTTGAGGGTGTGGAACAAAATAATCCAGTGATTATATATACATACACATTCATACTGATACACAGAAGTCCAAAGTAACATTTTTTGCTATGTTTGCAGTCTTCGAATTGATACTTTAAATTCACGCAACATCAAAGTACTCATCTGTACATGTCTGAAGGGTATTTTCTTTTTGTACAACATTGATTTGATGCACATGAAACTATTTTCTAAAGAAAAAACGCATAGCGTAGTTTGAGTACTGGATTGGTGGAAGCATTAAAACGATACTTCTCTTTTAGAATGTAAGAGAAATTCGAAACAGTTGGAACAGTACATCACAGATTTATGAAAAAAACAGAATTATAATATTAAATAAGAAAAGTTATTAAATTTAATACACTTAAACAAACAAAGGAAATATGAATGCCTCACTCAGCTTAAGTGTCTCAGAATTACTTCAAAACAAGGCAAATGTTCTACGCACTGTATTACTTTTGATGAACTCATTTACAAGTGGTCTTAAATCCAAGTTGTCCAGCACAGCCTGGTGGGTGTTAAGTTGTGCTATGTTGGTATTCTCTCTTGCCCCATTCTAGATTGCAGGTATGTCTTCAGGTGGCGAAGAGCGCTGAATGACCTTTCACTGGAACAGTGCGGAGGAGTTTTATGCATGTGTTGACTTCAGGCAAGAGGTCTCGAACAGTGCTACCTTCCTTTAATAATTCCTGTATATCACCTGCTTAGCAATATCACCAAGCATGGTTAGGTGTAAAAGTAGCCTGTCTATCCAAATCGCCACGAAAGAACTCTAGTGTCTTTTTTAGTTTTGGAGTGGTGTTCTTCACAGCAATCACGGCAGATACACATTCTTTCTCTACCGATACAAGTTTCTGAAGTCCAGTACAATTGAATCTGTCTTTAACACACAATATCACTATATCACATACACCGACATACTCTTGTCTGAAATAGTCTTTTGGAGTGAAGAATATGTGAAGTTCTGTAGCACAAGGATTCTCAAACCTCTTTGGGATACGTCGTCTTGGTGGCAGCTGTGGCTCTTCTACATGGGTGGTTTTTTCCTCTAAGCATTTCTGCCAAAACTGCTCATAGTGCCCATGTTTTCCTTCCAGAATGTAAATAAGGTATGATAGTTTTGATTCTACCTCTGTATCACCAATGTGTGGACACTATCTTGACATTTACTTCGTCAACAGGACTCAAGACATGGCAATAGAGGTTCGAAAAGAAAAATGTCCTGAAGTGCTGCATTGTTCCAAGGTATCCAGCACATTTAGAGGCTGCATCAGAAGAATATTCTTCTGAATATGTTTCAAAAAATTCAGCACGTCTTTCATAGTTTAACACTTGTTGGATACTGAAGGCTCTCATTGTCCACCAAGTAGGGCAGAGTGGACGAAGGCCAATTTTTTCATCTTCTCTGATATTTTTGAAAAGTTGTATTCTTTTCAAGGATTCCATTATTGTGTTTATCAAGTCTTAGCTAAATTTATAATGTCTCTCATACAGGGCAGGTGACGCAGGCAGTCTTGAACTGCTAAGTTCAAACTATGCGCACACAATACACATAAATGGCCTTCGGATTCAAATCTGCAACAAACTTCTGCAGCACTTTAAATTATTCGCTCATAGTATTGTCCCCGCAAATTCTCTATGTTTAGGTCTAAACGTGCAAGAATGTCCTTCACAATACAAAAAGTGTTTTTCCTTCTGTGTTTGGATTTTCATACAGTCCCACAAAGTCCTCACTTATAGTTAATTTTTCATCGACACTTCGAATGCAGAAGGTCACTTGTTCATGTATTGAGATGTCACGTGTCTCGTCAACCATAATGACGAAGTGTTCCCTCTTTTTCATTTCACATACTACTGAGCGCAAAACCGATTTTCTTACAATATCAATAATCTCATTTTGAATGTTATGCGATAACCACTTGTAACTTGAACGTCCCATCCATTTTTTTAAGTCAGGCACATCTTCTTTTTGCAATTCTAGCAACTGAATTAAATTTGAACTTACATCTTCATGGCCCCGGATAGATAATCCTTGCCGACAAAGGAACCACAAGGTTGTGAAAATAGCCATTAGAGCTGAGTGAGCATTCTCTATTATCTTTGTTTCACTGGTATTTTAATTGTATTGCAACATTTGTTTGGAGGAAGATGCTAACTTCATTAAACCTTTATGGGATTCTGTTTTCTCATACGACCTGAATTTTTCGAGCACCTTTTTCAAGTTAGAAAAACCCACAGAAATAAAAGTAAGAAAAACCCACAGAAATAAAAGTATTATATTTCTTAGTACTAAATTTCAGAAAGCCATTCACCTCTGTTTCCTTGCAAGTTTTACAGAATACCTTGTCGCTAGAATCAATCCCTTTCCATCCAGCTAAATGAGGTCGTGCATGATTTCTAAAAAGTTTTACCTTTACTCTTACCAGGTAACTTGTTGCAGCTCGCAACAGTTTTCTGTGACGGTGATGATGCCAAAGCTGATAGAGCTAGTGAAGGAATATGAGAAGAGGCTTCCGCATCTGGCAGTGATGTCACATTCTCTCTGAATTCAACTAGTGGCTTTTTGTAAATAAATTTATCCATTCCGAACTGTTTTGTTATCTACCTCAACAGTGGTAATGGGTAACAATATTATATGCATTTAAAGCACTACTAGCACAGTACTAATAACAACTCAGTACTGTATACTTTATGCAAGAAGCAAATTAATCACATCTTGCGAGTGGCAATGTTGTAGCTCGTGGGAAGTTGGTGGATCAAAGAGTAACCACACAGGAGACACTACGCATGGCCGCAGCCGCAAATGGTCCCGATACACTGGTGGGAGTCAAACAGTAACGGTACAGTAAACACTTCACTCTACGAGGCTAAATTAAATGCATATTGGAGTACCTTACAGTAGGTATTTAGATTGCAGTACAGATAGCGTGCGCTGTTACCAGTCTCTCTCAACATTATTACGACGTTTGGAAGACAGCTTGGTTGAAAATCTGTGTTTGTAAATAAAGTATTTTAAGAAATTTAAAACCTTGTATTATCATAAATTTAAGAAATTAAATGATTACTCAATTAAATTTGTATGCATCTCTTATAAATCATTTGTCATGTGGATGTATAAATATGCACACACACGCACGCATGCATGCACGCACAAGCGCACACACACATACACACACACACACACACACACACACATATATATATATATATATATATATATATATATATATAGAGAGAGAGAGAGAGAGAGAGAGAGAGAGAGAGAGAGAGAGAGAGAGAGAGAGAGAGAGAGAGAGAGTAACCCCGCAGTCGATGAGAGACTAATTCCTACATACATCCTACATTGACCATATCGAGCATTTAAAAATCTCAACATAAAGTCTCTTCCTGTGTATTACAGGAACTAAAAAAAAAGCATGGATGGACGGAATGTTGTTCAGTGAGTAGTTTCACGAGCAGTTTGTACCCGCGGTTAAACGGTTCAGCAAAGAAAATGACTTGCCACCTAGTGCTATTCTTTTCATTGATAACGCCATCTCACCAGGACATGGAGCAACTTACCAATGGTGACATTACAGCTCTATCTTTATCCCCCCCCCCCCCCCGTGTAACGCCTTTGCTACAGCAATGGACCAGGGAGTGTTGCAAGCTTGCAAGCTGACTTACAGAAAAATTTTATAGACGACAATGAAAGCTCAGTGACCTTGTTACAAAAAATTAAAAAATGTTAACATTAAGAATGTTGTTTACTGGGCTGCTGAGTCGTGGGAGCCTATGACCGATCAGACCTTAAAAAAGTCATAGAAAAAATCTGGCCTTTCCTCAAATTCTTTGAAAGTCCGGAAACTCACAATGAAGCAGAACTCCTAGAACTGTTAAAAGGGATTCCCGGATACGAGGATGCAATTGGCGCTGACATCAATGAGTGGATGGTGCTAGTCACAAAAATCTGACTGACAAATATATGGTTGCAGCCGTTAATCAAGAAGCAGAGCCGCCTGATGTCTGAAGTGATGACAAGCCCAAGGGTGATACGGAGCATCTTGTGTCAGATGCTGCAGCGGCCCTTGACCTCACTCTTCGTTATGTTGAGCAACAGGACAGCACTACATTTGCAGATGTTATGTTCATGAGAAAGTGGCCTAATACAGCTTCGTCAAGTACATTCTCTTCACTTCGCCAAAAGACACTTACCGACTTTTTGAGTTTGAACAAGTGATGTTTGTACATATTTTTTCTTCAGTAATGTATTTAAGAACTTCCTGTAGCCTTGTAGATATTCTTGTTTTTACACATGTTTTTTTTGTGTATGTACTGTTCTTACTGTATTTTGTATAGGATTTAAAATAAAGTTGATGTTTACAATTTATATTGTTTGTTTTATGTTACAGTTTCTTTACCAATTAAATCTATTGAACAAAAAATCTTGAGTTTTTGTAAATGTAATTTTTTCCAACAACACGTGTTCAGATTAACCGGAAATTTGGATTAGCGGGACTCCACTGTACTATCACCTGCCATCCTGTGATAATTGAAAATTTTTAGCAATTATTGTTGTCTATGATTGTACTCTCTGTTACTGAAGTTTGTAAGTCCTCAACATCATTTAGGATATTGAAGGAGAGAAAAAAGATAATTGTTGTGATTCTACTGTGTGTGTAAATACAGAATACTGGAAACAAATGCAGACTTACACACACAGCAGTACACAGTTGTCACACACAGTCTAGCATGTGCAGACCAGGGCTGTGGTGGTCCAACTAGGCATCTCTAACCAAGGCGAACCGGGTTCAGTTCCCGGTGGGGTTGTGCCCGGATTTTTGCACGTGGGAATCATGTCAGATGATGCTGCTGCTGGTTGGTGTGTTTTCTCTGGGATTTTCCATTTATTCCACCCTCGCATTCCATATGCTCACCTCGCTTCACCATCATTGGCTCTCAATACCTCTATATTAAGAGCTGCCCGATATCTCTACTTCTCCACTTCTAGCATGTGGGGGTGAAAATATTATTACACAGCAAGTATTTCTGCCTTTAAAAATTTGTAGAAATACTTATCTATTTTTAATTGTACATTACCATAATGGTGTACCACTTAAGAGTCTATTTTACATTTTTACATGTATTCTAAATGTTTTTTTTTTAATATATGATATTTTGCAGTTTTGATAATTTACTCACCCAACTGTGAAGATGTATACAATTACCAGAAATACTTTATAACAATACAGATTGTGTACAATATAATCAATCAATGCATCTTTGTACACAAAAACAGATGCTCATTTACCCCATTCCAGCATCTTTTACTAAATTTAGGGAGAGGGAATGTAGACACTGCCCCCTCCCCCTCCCATCGAAACCAACAGTTATTATGCTACTGCCATCAGCCATCAAGGACTACACTACGGTTTGCATAACATCACATCTTTACATCTTGTACAGTACTCCAATTACTAAAAAGATTCATAGTAATGTTAATTGAAATACATTTTGTTATAGTGAAACCTGTTGAGAAGTTCCCACTTTAGAAGTTTTCATGCTTAACAAGTTGAATAAATGTGCACCTTATCTATCTGCATATTTGTAATTTTAACTCTTTTAAGAAGTTTTAATGGTCAATAAGCATTATTTTTTTCAGTTTCTTTTTAACAAAGGTGTACTGTAGTTGCTAATGATAGCGGACAATAACTATGGTCATGCTCCTGTTTTTGTAAGATCCACACTGGAAAAAGTGGCAATGTTAGAGTGTTGCTGATACCACAGTTTTGCTACATCACAATAAGGTGTATACTGTCAGATGTATTGCCAGAACCTTGTGTACAGTATCGCAATGTCAGTATTTCAGAAATGTAATGTTGTAAACAGCGTATCACCAGAGTTCACAACATTATAATGCATACAGTTTATGTCAGTGTTTTATCTGCATCATGTTGTGTTGTATGTTCTGCTCAGGTAAGTATCACTTCGGCAGGGGAAGGATGGTGTAGGGCGGAGATGACGGTGCTGTCAGAGCACCAGAACCCAGGTGGAACACTGCACGGGGGTTTCACTGCGACTCTCGTTGACAACGTTTCCACTCTTGCATTGATGACCACTGGCTCTGGAGCCCCAGGGGTGTCTGTCGACATGCACATTACGTACGTACTTTTACTAGTAACCTAGATTTAAGATAAATATTCACAATGTAGCTCCAGATATTAAGTCGGTTGTAATGCATAAATGTGAAATAGACAGAAAGTTGTGGTTAGTGTGCAAAGAATGAAAACTTCCCGCAAACACGTGTGGTATGAATAGCAAACACACATTCCAGTCTGCACTAAATACCGATACTTACGACTCCTTGTTAGGCATACCCTGAATCATGCACTCTGCAATCATTATACTACTCCTCCATTGATCTCTCTCATTTGTTTCACTTACCACTTACAGAAAAATACCTGGTAGTGAACAGTAAACACAACACACTGAACCAATCACTTGAAAATAGAACAATCCAACTATTCTACTAGCAGTAATAATGCTCTCCATAAAATATCACAAACTAATATTTATTTAAATGTTGAGAGATCTCAGACCACATTTCAGATTAACATTCAATACACAGCGATGCTTTTAGTTCAACATGCATGTAATATCTGAGACAGCTAGGAATTAAATACTTGTGAGCAAAATTATAAAATAGTTAGACATTGGCAAAAATACATGCATTTATGATTAAGAGCAAAATTTACTTTCATTTACGTGGCCGCAACTGCGGGAGCTCAAACCAGTGAACAAAGCCAAAATAAACTAATATTCCATTAAATTAATACTCTCCATGACTAATTATTATTAGAAAGGTCACACCAATCTGACTTGGGAGCATGGGTCACCTTGGAATCTACAGAGTTGGTGTGGGTATAATTAATAAGCAAGCTTTGGTGACTTTCAATATGGCGTAACTGGTGGGCTTTACTTGCAGTAAAAATTAATCTTCGGCCGTCGTGATTAATAGTTCCATCGGTTAGAAAACATAACGTTCGATTCACAGATAATATCTGGTAGAAGCATGTCTTGAAGTTCTGCAATACTTAGGGTCCTGAGTTCAGTTCAAGCTTCTTCCCTAAATTAAGGCTTGCAAGCCTTGGTACACGTACATTACAGTTCCTTCAGTACCACCCTTATCACTTGTGGGTGGCAAACTAAATTAAACATTAAACACATAGGAAGTGCGAGCAGACCTTCTTGTCTTCATTAAAATACTGGCTTTGCCATCAGGCAGTCTGCTGTCCTAACCCATGGAACTCGCACAGGTTCCCTAGCAAAAATATACTGGGCCTGCGACATGCACCGCAGCCCACCTATCGGTAGAAAAGTAAGATGGCTAAACCCTAAACTAGTGGCTTAAGGTGAGGTGAAGCTTCCATGGTCAGCCAATCACGTTATGGCTACCCCAACGAGGATGACCAACAAGGTTACTAATGTGTATGGCCACGTGAGAATAAGACCAATATTACATAACTTGAAACACTTATAACGTTGCAGATATGTAGAAATTATAATACACAATGAAGTATCTTGCCAATATATTTGTTGATTGAAAATAAAATGAGAAATAATATTTATGTCTGTCGCAAAATTATACGCAAATGATTAAATATTATCTGTTGCTTAAATTCTGCATGCTAATCAATTTGTCTTGTGCATGTATAACGACTAAAAAAACTCGGGCGTTACAACAATTATGATCGTATGTAGGTCAGTTCTATTAACAGTGTCTGTATTGGTAAGTTATAACAGTGATTATTTTACAAATTATTAAAATGTTTGTTTTATTTACAATACAGCACATTAGGTATATTGTATGCTATTTATTTAAAGTTTGGATCAGGAAACTAGTTTATTTAATCTATTGTGATTTTGGTTGTTTGCTTTATGGGAGGCTCCAGTTGAAGGAATATTAAAATGAACGAGCATCTAGTCATACTTAAAAGTGGACAGAAGTGTAACAAACTTAAAAGATATTGGTAAACACTTAAACATTTCTGTGAAATAATACTGTAACTTTTACGTAAGTCATTTTTTTTTTTGCATCTTTTTTCTCTCTATTTGGGTTTTAGCATTTTAGTTAGTTAATTGGGGATGCACAAAGTATTAAATTTTCTGAAAAGTATAAGCATGTACAGGCTGTTTCAAACACCAAAAGAAAAGTTACAATATTTGGATATAAACCGGTGGCTTTTATTTAATTACTGCTGTCATAGAAGTCATTCTGTATTAAAAATGTATAAACCTCATACACCCAGTGCTGCTAAGCCAACATTAATGCTTTGGAACTCAACCAATAATGACTGTTTCACAAGTGTGTCATTCTACTCAGCTATGTGAAATGACACACTTCAAAATATATAGTTAATATGTTGATATATCAATGAAATATCAATTGTTGTAACATGTAAGTTTGTGATACGTATGTATACTTCAATGATTTGTATTTGTTGTTAACTTTTAGAGGTACTTGATAAATCACTTTGACTCGTGGCAGCTGAAATGGTTCTTTTCACTGGTACAGTCTTCTCAAGCATCCTGGCTAATATAAAGTAACTTTATGACATGGTAGCAGCAGTAGTTGCCTATCTACCTTATTGTTTTTGTTTTAATATATATATTTTTTTAATGTTTTCTGCAACTTGTTTGTTTAATTCATTGTGTTGATTGTTTGTCTGAAAATGCTTGATGGCATAGAGCAGCCTATCTCTGGGTCTGAAAGAAAGCTAGCAGTTCTCTATTCGAATGGGGTACTTCCTCACATGAATTTTACAAAATCTTACCTTGCTGATAAATGGAAGCAATGGTATCAGCAGTACACCATTCACATACGAGCACAAATTTTGGAAAATGAACAATAACAGCATTGCATTGCCATTTTATTACATTACCTGGGGTGTTAAGCATTGGACATATTTAATTCATCCTGTTTTGAATTTGACCATGTCAAATATGAAGAGCTTGTTGGTAAATTCAGCAACTTGTTGTTTGCCCAAGGAAAATTGTGACAATGGAGTGATATAATTTTTTTTAATAGGCAACAACTGAATGGTGGGGGGATAGAAGACTTTTCTGTGAGCTTGAAAAATCTTAGCTCGTCCTGTGATTTTGGCGAGTTAAGAGACTCAGCTATCAAGAGTATGATAATTTGTGAGCTAGTGCCACAACAAGTGATTTGGCAAGGAAGCCCCGGAAGTGGCGAAGATTCTCCATCAGACAGAGAAGAATGGTGAAAAGTTCCAACAAGATTATCAGGACCATAACATCCTTCTTGTCGACGAGGCAGATCCCGGGACAACCAGGCGAGATGCTGGCAGGCATGCAGCGCCTCATGGTCTAGCAACTGTGGTAAATACTGCTTTACGTCATCATTATGGCAAGTGTTCCGCTCATGGGCAGGTATGTTTAAATTGTAAAAAGATTTAACAATTTTAAAAGGATGTAAGTAGGACTATTAGGGGCACCAAACATATTGATCTTGTTCAAAATAACAATAACTCAGATTTTTGTTCATCTAGTATACACTCATTGAATACTAATGTAAAATCATGGTCAGTTATAGTACTCATTCATGGCACAACTGGGTTGTTCTTGTTGAACTTGGGTGCTCAGTACATTGAAAAGAATCAGTCTCGATGAAAGTCAGTTGGCAACAAACAGTATTCTTAAATTGTCTACCTTAAGTGTTTGTACATTACCCTTACTAGATTCAATTGAGTTGCTGTGTGACTTTGGCAACTTCCAGACTGAAAAAAATATCTTATTTGATGTATTAAAAATAAACTGCAAAGATGTGCTTGGTATTGAACTTTATGTTAAATTAGACCTTATTAAATGCAATCCACAATTTAATACAAGGGCCTTAAGAGTCAAATGTAGATTTTTTTTTTTTGTCAAATATGAATATGTGTTGTAACGTGGGGGGTGCATATTCAAAATTTTGCATACCCCAAATTTAGTTCGACAAAATTTTAAAACTTATAAGTAATGGCTATGGGCACCATGAATGAATATTGAATTATTTAATAGCCTTTGTGTAGCTCTCGGATAATATGTGAGCATGAGAATAAGTACAGTAATAATAATAAATAAATGTGTGTGGGGGTGGACCCAGGGCAAGGCAACACCCTCCGAGTGACAGACTTTCCAGCTGGGACCCGTAGGTGCCCGTCATCCCTGAACATGATATGAAATAAGACCTTAGGGTGGAGCGATGCTGGAATGCAAGGGCAGGGGAAATGGAAGTACCCCAAGAAAACCCGCCAAACGGCATCATCCAGCACGGTGAAAAAGTACACACATGCAACCAAACCCCAGCGATTAGATGAAAACAAATGTTACAAGCATAAAAACACCACCACTACCCTTCCTCGATAATTAGCATGCAGTTATATACGGACAAGAACGCAAGAACTAGTGATAAGAACTTTATAACTTAAGAAAACTCATTTTATGCTGTCCTTTAGTACTACTACACCAAGCATAAGAAATCAATCAGATTAAGATAATATTCACAGTCTATTATTATTGATATGATTAAATTAAATAATGGCACTACTCAAAGTCAGATAGCTTTTGTAGCCATGGATTAAATGAACAAACTAAAGAAGAAATTCGAGGTTAGGCTATTAGAACGTCATTTGCGAAATCAACAACCCAAAAAGACGACACAATTCGTATACTCATTAAACATGCTCCTCTCTGGTTCCAAGTGCTATTATTATTATTAAAATAGGAATACCACTAAAAGAAAGTTGACTTAATTCCTGATCAAAAAGGTACATTCAGTAGCTGCAATTGACCCTAAATCATCGAGTTCATGGCGAGGATGAAGTCAGCATGTAGTTCACAGAATCTCCAAAAGAAATGGTAACCGGATGAGGGTCTCGAAACTACCGTAGCTGCTGGAACACCACTATCAGGCTGTGGCCATCGTAAAACACTGGTAGAACCCTTGCAGGGATGCAAAACGAAAGTTCCTCGAAATTTGATTGTCCAAATTAATTAACGTTCCTCTATTGCGGAAGGATAGTTTAGCTGACAAATTAATACTTGTGGGCACATCAGGAAAGACAATATTTTCAAAAATTATTGATTCAACATATCATATTTCTGTTTCTTCAATAGCCCACAATTGTTCTAAATTTTTACTCAACATTCCTAACATTCTAACAAGACATATGCCTCAAAGACAAAAGTTTTCTACGAGCAGTGTCGTCTCTTTTTACAGGCAAGCACACATTTCTTATTAACAAAAGATTTACACCAAAGATTAACATACAGTAGAGTTCCATTATAGCGAGATGTCATGGTTCCAGGTTCGATCCTTGCAGTAAGTGTGTCCTCGCTGTTCCAAAATTAGACAGATTTTGATCCCCAGTTGAGCCTTTTACTTAAAAATTGCCGTAAAATTGCTTTTAAATTGTGTTCGAACCACCATAGCGTAATAATATCCTGTTATATGATAACTGATAGCGGGAAAATGAGCGGAAAATCTGACCGTGCCACGTAAGTATAGCCACTGAGTCTGTAATGAGTTCCTCGTCCTACGTAGCATTGTCCAGCAATCAGTTGCCCGGCCTGTGCAGCATTTCCTCCTTTCGCTTACTCGGCCGTCGAAGCACCACCCTGCAAGCGATAACTCGCCTGTCACAGCTCTGCACGCATAATTCTTGCACCTTTTTTACAGGACTTTAGTGCCAAAAATTAGGGTGCGTGAATTATGCAAGACATTGCCAAGCATGTAAACATTAAAATAGGGTCTACTCTAAGTAATCCCTCGCCAATTGCAGGAAATACTTTTTTTTAAATACAGCACTTTATTTATTGATAATAGATATGAATATTCAAAATTAAATCACTCGTGTGCTGGGGCTAGCAGCGAAAACATTGCAGTGTGCATGTAGCTGGGCTAGTGCCTAGATCCTTGCAGCACGGCCAGATGTCGGTCGCTACATGTTTATTCTGGCAGGTGACGGCCGGCCACTGCCATCGTTACAGGTCTGGTTCACAACGTAACAGCAGCCCGGTAGTTTGAAAACATGACATGCACTTTAAACTCAGAAACAGTGTATTTTTGGTCCGCTTCTTTATTGCAGTGTTCCTAAAGTTTAAATGCAGCAGTCTGATTGGTATATTTATTTACGCATTATGCATTTGTACTAAACAAAAATTAATATAAATGTAAACTATTCCTTTCGCATGAAAAAAACCCACCCGAATACAAATAAACTCCGTGACTGATTTTGTTTACATGTTTGCAGCGCGGCGCAGCAGCCAGAAATTGATAATGGTACCAGTGACCTTGAAGTGTCAGCGACCTGGCATGGTCAAACAAAGCCGGGGCACGTTAGCATTACATGCATTGTTGAGAGAAACATGCTGCGTGAAATACGAAAGGAAAATTTATTTTCACAAGTTCGGTACACTATAAAATTCGGATGCGTGAATTGTGCCAATGCGAGAATTATGCCAGTAAATACAGTAGTCACTGGAAAATTGGATGTTTTCAACTAACAAAACCTGCATGGTGCGAGACAATACTCAAAACCAGCAAAAATTCAAGAAAACTTTATAAAAATGGATTTAAATTAAGTTTGTTATAGCACAGTGATAAATTGTAGTAGTTGTGTCTTTATCTTTAATTGGTATGCCACAGTATGGAAAAAAACCGGCAAAAATTTGTTAACATGTAGCTGTATTCGATTCCAGTTATCACTTGGACTGTTATGTTTAAATGGAATTTGTTTTTATTTAACAATAATGTTCGACCCACGTACGCCAAGTTGTTTGACACCAAACACAGGTGACAGTACAGTGACCGTGAACGACTACGTAAAAGCAGAACTGATTCATGAAAACGGTTTCAAGTTAAAAATATCAGTATTCTATTTATAGAACAATGTGCTTAGTTTGAAAGATAGGGAGGTTAGAAGGCACGGCAGAAGAATGTGACACATAAGATTGCCACAAGGTACTTCAGGAAACGAGGAGGCTGAGTGAGGGAGTGGAGTTACGGCAGACAGGTAACAAAAGTGTGCTTCACAAGGTCACGAGTCCTGCTGCAAGTCTGCTCCACACGATCTCGCCGTACTTGTTTCAGCTCGTAAAATGACAATCTTTCATGGTCTATTTTTGCGATTTTTTGATGGTTCTTTAAAAAGACTTTGTTATACCCGTGATCTCGCAGTTGCCGTGCTTGCTACAACGCCATTATATTGTAAGTGCACTTTATCCTAATTTTTCAGAAAAGGAAATATAGACTAGTTGAGGATTTGTGATGTACTTTGCTATACGTTTGGGTTGGTATAAAAATATTTATTTACGAACAGGGAGAATAAAAATTAATGGCTATTACAGAATAAATTTTTAACATGAATATGTTACAAATGAACTTGTAAATACATGTTATTGGCATGAAGTGGTGAGGAGATAGTTGGAGACGGAGTTGTAATCATAATTCCAGGGCGCCAGGCTGCGATTTTACACACAACCATGCGGTGAGGAGCAACTCGTACCAGGGTCGTGATGTTGCCACGTGGTTGTACACAAATCTTCTGCTCTGTTGCTGACCATGAAGAACGCCAAGTGCAAGTAAGTGGTGGCTAGGTCACTGTAGGAATTAAGGGCAAGCTGTGCATGTTAAACCAAAACCATCCAACTTTTAATACACAATAAAAGTACTGCAAAATGTGCAGGGTGCTACATAAACTCAGTGACAATAAAGAAACAGTACAAGGGCGCTGCAGCATGACAACATTTACATGAGGTCTTGTCTAACCAGCCCGAGGTAGATGTTACGTTACAATAAGAAAAGTCCAAAGGCGACATAATTATTTAGGGCCCTCAATTGAGCAGATGGGCCTAGGCCAGCTGTGGAAGTAAATAAAAGAGGCTTAAGAATGATTGTCAATGAACACAAAGTTGATGCCCCGCAGGCCATGCGGCATGCACCTGCATGCACACAGCTGGCTTGAGCTCTGAGGCCCTTGACCTCACTCTTCGTTATGTTGAAGCTGGTAAATTATCTTGCAGCAGGGTGAATTTTGGGACAAAAACTACAAACTTGAAAAAGCAGCGACAAGTTAAGCATCTTTTTCACAAGGATTTGGTTTCCAGATGCCTTGTACTGGTGGTGAAAGCATACTTCATTAGATGGTGAATCTTTCAGTTTTCACAAAGACAAGACTTCATTATTTATACTGAAGACTAAATCAGAACTATCCCGCAACATGTTATGTTTGTCAAATTGGCGAAAAATTTTCTGCAGTTTATACATAGGCATAAGCATTTATTCGGTTAACAAATTCGGGTAGCAAATTCAGCAGAAGTCTTTAAATTGACAGTGCTCAACTGGTAACTAATGGAGACTGGAGCATGAAGCAAAGAATTGAACTCTTGAGTCAGCAGTCTTCATTTACATTACAACAGACACTTAGTGTAGAGAATTGCCAACCTGTCTTATATTCAATGCCACCACATTCTTGTAGTCACAGAACACTACCTTGCAACATTGATGCGAATGAGTGGTATGTAACTCGTGTTCAACAACATTCAGCTCAAGGCAACAAACACCTCAGAATACAGACGTAAGTATCTCGCCTACTCTTGGTGACGACAGTATTGATACGCTCGTATCATCATCAGTGTGCTCACAAAAAAAGTGATGATGCCTATTAAATAGCCTGGGGTAAAGCATTCATTCTGTGGTTTGTTATGTATGTGTAAATATTTTTGATTACATTTTTTATTACATGTAAGGATTAAGTTTTGTTTTACTTTTGTAGTATTCATTGTAATGATATTAATCATCAAATGTAATGGTGGAAATAGGCTAATAGTTTGTATCTGAATCATCAATTGTAATGGTGGAAATAGTCTAACAGTTTGTATCTGAATGTTTATTATTTGACATGTTGTACAAACATTATATAAAATGTTTTGTTGTATGTTATTCTTTAGGTTTATTATTGAGTACAACCTTGTACTTCCTGACAATAAGTTTGCATACTTGTACATACAACCATACTTACAATTTCACACAAAATTAAATTGTAAAATGTACTTCAATAGTTTAGACATTATCACTCAAATGATTGATAATCTGATATTGTCATGGTACTTTTCCCACAGTATTAAAAGTACGGATAGACCGGTCCCATTTGTTACGAGCCACAGTATCTTCAAGTTGAGGCTGGAGAGGCTCAATGTTCTGTAAACTGATGCAATTGCTTATCTTTTTCCATATCACTGGTATTTAATTGCAAGTGTCAGTGTCCTTGTAATCAATTAATGATTCACTGAAGTAGTTACTGTCACCATTACACCGGAACAAAATATTCACACTGTTCAAACTATTTTCCTAGCTGAGTCTACTTTTGTAGGAATTGATTTGTCAAATACCGAAACTGAGATACCAAAACACTGATAACATTTTCAACTGTATGCTTGGTTCGACTAAGTCTGCAGTTGTAGATCTGGTTTCCTTGTTTTGCTTCTTTCCTTGGGTAAAGTCTTGCCAAATAGGGCTTCAAAGAAAACACTGAGTCCCTGATTATTATAAACTCATCTGGTATATTCAGTTTTTATTTTCTATTTCTTTCTTGGGTGAAGACTGATTAAATATTCCTTTATCAGAATGTCTATCTGGGGGACTAATATCATCCAACATACCTGAACCAATAGCTGTAATCCATCATGGCCAATAGAACTATACACTCCTTTGTAGGTTTAATATTCATTTACACTAAACATTGGTGCATGAATAACATGTTTTTTCGTCAATGGACCCACAGTAACCACGGACATGGAAATTATACTTCTCTGCAAAGCCTTCCACTGTTCGGCAGGATTTGGAATAGTAGTATATTCTACGAGGACATCATAAATAGAACTGGAATAAATTTACTGATTAAATTTTGAAGAAATTCTGGAGTCTAGTGTAGGATTCACCTGAAACCAGAAAACGCAATGTAATGTCAAATTTTGTTTCCGCAGAGATTGCGTTCCACATATTCATAACAACTTTTTGTAGTTGTGTTCTCACGTTATCCAAAAGCCACATGTATTGGTTTGTATTAAGTGATAAAAGTTTGTATGACCAATTTCATTTTCCTCCCCAAGTTCACAGCACAGTGCACGTGAGACTCCCAACATTCAATGCCTTTTTACCTGCTTGAGAACCCACAATTTTCTCTTTCGTAGTTTCCATTTTATAATCAGTTTGTAGGTCAATACATCATAATCTTTGACTTGAGTTACTCACATGGCAAAAGAATCCACAACTGGAGAGATGGATTTGTGGCAACACCCATGGTAGTGTACTACTTGGCAAGTAAACTACCTAACAAGTACAAGTTATGAAGGCAATTATTGACTCAAGCCCTTCGGAATCCACCAGAATTAATACGCTGGGGAAATATTTGTATTTGGGAGCAGCCTGTATACACTTCAGCATGCAGGTTATGCTCATTACTAGACAATGGGATGTGAATCCTCTGCAGATGCAATACCTTTTGTGTTGATTTTAGAATTCAAATTTTCTGTTTTCTCTCATGTGTATTGCTGCAAGACACTTAACAGGAATTCTAATTTAAATCCTAAACATTTGAAGTTGCTAGGAAACTACCACTGAAGTTAGTCCATCTTACTATACATGTCTAGTAGCCCTTGTGTTTGTGCAGTTAACACACATGGCTGTCACCATAGATCTATGACTGGTTTCCTTAAGTTTGTCAGCTTTTAATCTGTAGTTGGTTTCCATACAGTAAATATGATAATTCTGCAGTTCCCAAAATGTTTTTTTTTTTCCCACCCAGGAGTAGTATTAGCAGGATAATATCACCTCCTTTACTTCCACAAGTAATATTCTAATGTATGAAAATGATCATTTGACAAGATTCTCTTACAGCAGAATTTGCAGGCCAAGCTGTTGATTATACAGCACTTGAAAATCAAATCATCATTTGATGATGATTTAAGGTGTTAACGTGATTTTGACATAGCAGGTAAGAAAGGGAGACATGATTAGTAGTATGCTAGGCTATTCTCGGACAGACAAGGTCTAAACCAGTCACAACAGTGCAAATTCCAACAACGCATGATATATTGACAAAATAGAAACTACAATCAAATCATCAAACATCATAGACAGTTTCAAATATGTATGCTGTGACAGGTCAACCTAAGGGAGATAGGCGAACTGGTACTGTAACAGTAAGAGAGAAGGATATTACCTCTACTGGGAAAAACCAACAAATCTCTCAATCACACTTATGCAAAATGAAATTAGCAGTAAGATAAAATCTGAGCATCATTATAAAACATCCTTTGAGCCTACTAAAACCCTTCTGACAAAGAAACCGTTAAAAAAAAATGCAGCTATATAAAGAACCTTGCATTAATCTTAATATCGTACTTCAGGGAAATCAACTACGAAAATCATTAAGAAGCTGCAAACACTAACATTAATCTCATATGACTCTTACAAAAATTTACAGCTAATTTAATTGATGAGCTGCAATAAATTAATAACAACCCTCACGTGATACTGCAAAAGATCACTACTAATTGCATCAATAAAAGTGCAAAGAACTAACATACAATGTCAGGCTGCTCTCAACACGGTATACAGTTAAAAATATTTTATTTATTTATTTATTATAGTCTTAATGTGCCACCCAACAGCCAAAGCCAACTACTTAGTGGCACAAACATACATACAAGACAAACAAGAATTTACAAAAAAACAAACACATAGACAAACAAATATACACTTACAAAGAGAAAAACAAAAAGAACAAAAAAAAATAGTAAAACACTAAAATTCTGTCACCTATTGTAATTATAGTATTATAACACTGAAAATAGATACTATTATAATAATTTAATCTAGACTCTGTACTGAGCAGTATAGTGTTTCCACATGTTTACAAATATTAACTTCTTATTAATAAAAGAATCATATTTACAGAACATCGTGTTATAATTTTCTATACATCTGTTTACAATATATTTTTTAAAAGTTAGAGTTTGGAAAGAGTTCCTAAAGCTATAACTATAGTTAGGTATCCTAAGCCCTACACAGTTAGTGATTGGTGTACAATTTATACGAGATAAAAAGCTATTGACTAAAAAAAGAGCATCCATAATTTCTCGCAGAACCTTTAAAGTTTGTGTGTTGTATCTTGTTAATTCTGTGACATAATCAAAATTTGGGTGTGAAGGAAATCTGTAATACAACAATTTAAAGAACTTTTTTTGCACATTTTCCAACTTTTTTGAATCCGTACCAGTGACAAAATCCAAATGGCTGAGCAATATTCTAGACAAGACTTAACTAATGAATAATACAAGCACAGCAAGGAATCTGAAGATGAGGCTGTATAAGTAATGTATTTAATCAAACCTAAGTCCTACTTATATTACTAATTAAATAATCTACATGATGATGAAAGTATAATTTAGAGTCTAAAATGACACCAAGTTCTCTAATAAACTCTACCTCTTTTATAACTAAATTATTTACATTATATTTATATTTGATTGAATTTGTTTTTCTTGTGAAAGTGATATGTACTATTTTGTCAAAATTTAAGCCATAGAATTGACACTACACCAGTTACAAATTGCAGAAATGTCGTTTTGAAGTAGGTCACATTCTTTTACATTTTTTATATTTTTATAGATCTTGAGATCATCTGCAAATAATAGAGCATTTGAGTGACTTAAAACTGTTAACAATGTCATTGATAAAAATATTGAATAATAAAGGAGACAGGTCCTTCAGGGACTGCTGAGGTAACATGAAAATAAGATCATAAAGAGTTTTCAATTCTAACAACAGATTTTCTGTTGTTTAGATAGTTTATAAACTAGCTTACAAAAGATTTATCTAAGCCTAAAGCATGTAATTTTTCAACTATTATCATATGCTGACATGTATCAAATGCTTTTTGCATGTCAAAATAAATTATATACAATTTGCTTCCTAGTTGTTATATTTTCATAAAGTACATTAACAAAGTTTACAAGATTCGTTGTTGTCATTTTACCTGATTAAAAACTGTGTTGGCAATTTGTGATCAAATGTTTTAAGTGAAAATGTAAATATATTTTAGAAGCTACACAATAATGATATGGGTCTAATTATTTATAATTTATTTGTTTCCTTTTTTAAAAATAGGAACTACAATAGCTTACTTTCGAAGTGTAGGATGGATATTGCGGGAAATGCTGAAGTTAAATGTATGTATTAGTAATGGAATTAGAACTTTTGAGCAACCTTTGATTATAAAATATGGAATGTTGTCAATACCTGTGGCTTTACTACTTTTGAGCCTTTTTATAGTCCAGAGGACCAGACTTTGTGTAGTTGGAGGTGGAGATAGCTGTCGATTATTTATAGAACTATTCCAGTAGGAAGTATTAATATTAATTTGTGTGTTTTTTACATAAACTTCCGAAAAATATTTAGCAAACATGTTTGCAAGAATTTCAGGTTCATGTACGATCCCTGAATCAGATGCTAAATTAATATTTTTTATTACAGTAAAACCCCTCCATTACGACCCAATCCCGAGGAACCGTGAAAAGTTTGGGTCGAAAATTTGAGGGACGTCTAAAAATAGATACAGTAATCCCTTGGCAACTGCAGTACAAGTTTCCATTATCCACGGTTTTCAGTCTATGAGAAACTAGCCTTTACTGATGTTAGTGGTCGTGCATTTCTTAAGCTACCATCATAGACTTTGACATGTGTTTTCCCGAGCACCATAAAGCAATAAATTACTTCATGCCAGAAAGGGACATTGGTGGATTGTCTGTTGATGCGGGGAGGGAGGGGGGAGCTGCAGGCCGGGTCAGTGAAGAATCTGTTTCCTAGTGACATGCCGCCGCCTCTGCCTTACCCTCCCTTGTCTGTTTTTGTTTCCACTATCCCTCCTCTTTTGCTGTAAAAACAGCGGCACATTACAGACTAGTTTCTTAATCAGTATATGTACAACTTCAAATTTAATTCAGTGTCCCTACGTAATATGCTAATTTGTTTGGTGGGCATTTGTTTTTTTTTCCTTATGTGAAGTCAATTTTATGTGTAATGTGAATAAAGGTAGGTATGTGTGTGCAACAAATGAAATGTGTTCTTATGTTACCATATTTTGGCGAGCAAGGCCGTGTGCGTGTATAGGTCATGTCAGAAGTTTTTGATGAAAAATTTGGGATAATGTATATTTCAAGTAGACCGCACTAAATTTATATGTTCCCGTAAACATTGCCGGGCCTCATCGTGCCAGTGCCTTTGCACTGGCACAACGTAAATAGCATCTTTCAGCATGTTTTATCAACACTGGGCCACTGTTACGAAACGAACCGGCCCTGTAACGATGGCACTGGCGGCGGCCACTCGCTAGCTTGTAGCAACAGACCGACCGACAGCTGCCCAGCCCCGAGGATCTAGAACCGATTGTCAGATGTGAATCACCGCGCCCGGCTGCGCTGCAGAGGATCTAGGCACTCACCCAGCTACATGTGCACGGCAATGTATTCATTGCTAGCCCCAGTACACGAGTGAGCCAATGTATCTTTATATATATTATCAATACATAAAGCTCTGTTTTTTATTTCAAACATAAGGCATCTCCAACAGTGTTTAAGTTATATTTTAGTAATACGTAGTCTAATCTTTTCACACACTTTCATTGGCCATGTCATACTGTGTTTAGGCCTTCTTTTTTATGAGATGGGGTGGTCCAATATGTCTTTCTTGGGTATCAAGTAATGAGGAGGTGTCCAGCTATTAAAATATACATACGTATTTATATTTAATACTAAAAGTGATTTTTATGCCCTAGAGACAATTGAACATGAACTTCATGCAAAAAATTGCAAGTTTGGGGGCATAGAGGTTAGAGGTGGGTCAAAATCGCCCCTAAATTTTTTGATTACGACCCTATTCTCGGGAACCGTGACGGGTTGTAATAGAGAGGTTCTACTGTATATCCATGTTTCATCACTGTTACATAGTTCCAAAATTTAGTGGGATTATGCTTAAAATTATTAATATTGGCTTGCCACTTAAGTTTGTTAGATTAAATTTTTTATTTGACTATTCTCCTATAATGAGAGAATCTACTATAATTGTCATCCGACCTATTTTTTTTATAGAGTCTAAAGAAATATTCTTTTGTTAATAATTTAATAAATTCATTAGTAAACCAAACAGGATTATTGCTTTTGATGATTTTCTTGTTTGGCACATGTTGATTTATTAAATGTTGAGAATTTAATGTTAAATACTCGACCATGCTATTTACATCACCCATATTGAAAATAGGACTCCAATCAAAAATATTGAAAGTTGTGTACACTGATAAGTAGTCTCCCTTTTTATAGTTCCTTACACAATAGAGCTCATTGTTTCTTATTTTAATATCAAATTCAATAATACAGTGACAGTATAGTGCAGGATGGCAATTATCAACATCAACAAGTGTGTATTAATTGCTTGTTCAACATTTATAAAAAAAATTTTCAAAATACTACATCTAGAGTTAGAATAAATGGCTTTGTGAAGTTAAATTGGTCCAGATTTAATAAACTCATAAACTGTAGGAGAAGTTGACCTTCTTGTTTAAGGTAAAAATGATCAATATTTTGAGTACGATTATTCTTCCAGTCAATACCTGGTATATAAAAATCACCAACGATTAAAATTCTATCAGGGTAGTTTGTTAATCAACAACAGATAAATATGGAGGAAGATTTAAATTGCCTAAAAGAATTTTTTTTTATTTTCATAATTTCAACCCAAACTGCGTCTATATTATCTTTAGAGAAATCATGTTTTTGTATTGTTCGTGGAAATCTAATAGAATTTACAGCAACTAAAACACCACCACCTCTATTGAGGTTAGTCAAATTAGGATACCGATCTTCACGAAATACAGTAGAATCCCGCTGTAGCGAGCACGGCAACTGCAAGAACATGGGTATAACAAAGTCTTTTTGAGGAACCGTACAAAAATGGCAAAAATATTCCATGAAAAATTGTAATTTTACGAGTTGAAACATGTACAGTGAGACCGTGTGAAGCAGGCTTGCAGCGGGACTCGTAACCATGTGAAGCACGCTTTTGTTATCCCTCTGCCTTAACTCCACTCCCTTGCCCCGCCTCCGCATGCCGCTCACATGTCACATTCTTCCGCCTTGCCTCCTAACCACCCTCTTTAACAAAACCAAGCGCTTCGTTCAATAACTAGAATCTCACTCTTTCTACCTTGACCCCGTTTTCATGAACCAGTTCCGCTTTACCGTAGTTGTTCATGGACATTGTGCTGTCAACTGTGTTTGCTTTCAAACAACTTGGCGTATGTTGGTTATAAAGTTATTGTCAAATGAAAACAAATTTCATTTAAACATAACAGTCCAAGTGATAACTGGAGTTGAATATAGCTACATATTAACAGATTTTTGCAGTATATTTTTTCCCCGTACTGTGGCATACCAATTAAAGATAGGGACACAACTCCTACTACTACATTTTATCGCTGTGCTATAATGGACGTAATTTTAATCCATTTCTATAAAGTTTTCGTGAATTTTTGCTGGTTTTGAATATTGTCTTGCACATGCAGGTTTTGTTAGTTGAAAACGTATAATTTTCCAGTGACTACCGTTTTTACTGGCATAATTCTCGTGCTGGCACAATTCACATACCCAAATTTTGTGGTGCCGAATTAGGGAAAAATATTTTCCTTTCATATTTCACGCAGCATGTTTCTCTCAACGAGGCATGTAATGCTAATGGGTGCGCACTGCACGCGCTTTGTTTGACCACACCAGGTTACCTACACTTCAAGGTCACTAGTCCTGTTATAAATTTCTGGCCGCCGCACCCACACTGCAAACTTGTAAACAAAATCAGTCGAGTTTATTTGCATTCGGGTGGTTTTTTTTTAATGCAAAAGGAATAGTGTACTTTTATATTAATTTTTGTTTAGTACTAATGCATAATGGGTAAATATACCAGTCAAACTGCTGCATTTAAACTTCGGGTAATTGTGTGTGCAGAGGAACACAGCAATAAAGAAGCTATCCAAAATTATACTGTTTCTGAGTTTAACATGCATGTGTCATGTTTCCCAATACCAGGCCGCTGTTATGTTGTGAACCGGACATGTAACAATGGCAGTTGTGGGCGGCGGCTGTCTGGCAGTGGCGGGTGGTGGCCGCCCCCCAGAATAATCTTGTAGTGACCATTCGACCACCAGCGGCAAGCCGCTGCATCCGGCCACACTGCAAGAATCTATGCGCTCGGCCAGCTACATACACACTGCAATGTTTTCGCTGCTAGCCCCAGCACACAAGTGATTTAATTTTGAATATGTATCTTCATATCTATTATCAATAAATAAAGTGCTGTGTTTTTAAAAAACGTATCCCCCACAGTTGGCGAGGGATTACTTACAGTAGACCCCATTTTAATGTTTACATGCATATGTCTTGGCGATTTCTTGCATAATTTACGCACCTGAATTTTTGGCTTTAAAGTCCTGTAAAAAAGGTGCAAGAATTATGCGTGCGGAGCTGTGACGGGCAGTTATTGCTTGCAGGGCGGTGCTTCAGTAGCAGAGTAAGCGATAGCGGGAAATGCTGCGCAGGCTGGTCAAATGATTGCAGGATAATGCTGCGTAGGCCGAGGAACTGATTACAGGCTCAGTGGCTATACTTAAGTGGCGCGGTCTGATTTTCTGCTCATTTTCACACATTTAGTTATCATATAACAGGATATTTTTACGTTATGATGGTTCGAACACAATTTAAAAGCAATTTTAGGGCAATTTTTAAGTAGTAGGCCCAACTGGGGATCAAAATCAGTCTAATTCGAGAACAGCGAGGACACACTTACTGGAAGGATCGAACCTGGAACCATGACATCTCGCTATAATGGGACTCTACTGTATTAGATAATTATTAGAAAAATAGTGAGAGTTTATACTATTGCTATTAAGCCAAGTTTCCATTAAGAAAATTATGGGATATTCCACACTGTTTGTTTTGTGAAAATAATAAAGACTTTGTTCGTAAACCTCTCACATTCTGATAATATATACTAAATACATCCTTCCTAGACATTCATATACAGTATAGACACCTCCATTTGCCCCTCATAGATTAATCTCACTTGCTGCTGTCGGCTCCCTGTGCCGTGTAAGTCAGCTCCCGCTACTGCCACTGAAAGAGGAATATGTATCGTATTTTGTTTTCAACTTGGCTACCTTTAGATTATAAACTTTTTGTTCAGAATTTATATAATTCATAATATCATGTTCTTTAACATCAGGTCCAAAATGAGAAACAAAAATAGTTTTCATGTGCAGTTTTGTAACCTTGGGCACAATTTTAATGTTATAATTGTTTCTGACCCCCAACTGAACTTGTTTACGTTGTGCCGTCGACTTAGAGAACGGTGACCCATTTTCAGTCGTCACCTTTGTTCCACGTCTTCATACTAGGACAAAGCCGTCTTTGTCAGCGGCCCGTTGTTTTGAAGCAGCAGGCTGATCTTGCAGTTTGTTCACTTGCTGCAGCTGTGTTACGTTGCCAGGTGTTACATTTTTTGCTCTCTCCCCTCGGCCTCTATATTTACGACTAAATTTGTTACAGCTTTTTTTCCTACAATTTCACTGTAAGATTTATTACCAGAGGGTCGGGGCAGCTCCACCTGCTGAGCACAGTGAACATAATTTATTTTCGTCACTGACATCTTTAACACTTTCCACCATAGCCCTTAGCAATAAATTATCCTGTTTGAGATCACCTGCCTCTTTAGTTAATAAATCAGTTTTCCGCACAATACTTTGAATAGTTCTTTGATGTTGGTATCCATGTTCTCTGTTGTATTTGAAACTACTTGAGTGTTTTATCTTCTTCACAATCACTTTACTTTTCCGTCAAAGCATAATTTATTATGGAGACAAACATAATAAAAAAAACATTGGCTTAGAATGTATCTCTCTACATACAAATGATCCTCTCACATGCAAAAATCCATTGAAAAGTCTCTTAGTATGTGACAAAGCACAACGGTGAAGAAAAACTGTGCTATAAAAAAATTAAGGTGAATTGACGGGGAAACTAATTCTTGAAATAGCTGTGATTTACTTCAGCTTAGATTCGAAAATTCACAAAAAAAAAAAAAAAAAAAAAAAAAAAGGATAGACTGCAACCCCCTTGAAAATGTGCAGGAAACTATGATCCAACATAGTCCACTCTTGGGCAACTAAGCAGACCTTGGTATCTCTGCATATTGCAGTAACTATAAGTCTCAAGAAAATTAACTTTGTTTTTGAACATACCTGACTCGGATACATAGATTTGAAATGTGTGCTCTCATGATGACGTCGACACGTCAGTTCACCAGCGCTGCTGAACATCGGGAACTGCACGCAAACTGCCTGGCTCGGATGCGTATCTGTACCTCCAAAATTCGTTAATAAAAATGGGTAAGGAAGGGGAAAAAAAAACCCGGAAATGCGGTCATCATAGAAATTACCAGAAGGTAGTATGAGCATTGGCCCCAAGAGTGGTAGGGTCACGTGCTACATGCTTTGGTGCGTGAGGGTGTGCCAGTCACTAGCTGCTTCATGAGGAGTTGAGGGGCGGTCAACTCTAACCGACACCAGGTAGGAACAATTTTGCCGCTAAAGTTCACTATCTTCCATGTCGTTCTAATAAATTATAACTGGTATATTTATTAATCTTGATCTTGGCACAAACTGCTTTTCAAAATTTAACGTGGAACGTGGCAAGTTAATAACTGTGCACATATTTCTCAACAAGAGCTTCAATAGCACTTCAACTAAATTGAATATGTGAATATTTCTTATATTGTGTGGCAATATTGGATAACTTGCCTGACGTCTTAAAATACGTGTTTTACTGTGACAAACACGCCCCATTTACTCTCGTAGCTTTTTAGCAACTGCACAGTATATTCAAGCTTCGTAGTTCACGTGTTTTATGCATAGTAATCAATACTTGTTCTTGCTATACCAAAAAACACTTCTTCATGGTAATACTACATTAGGTGATTGATTTTCAGCACATTGAAGGTTAATAGATAATTTCAGGTGGTGGTAAGAAACTTAACTAAATTTTTCCAAGTTCGTGGTCGACATGTTTAGGTAAAGTATACTTCAAATGTTGTACTCTAAATATCCATTTTCTCTCTCTCTCTCCCTCTCTCTCCTCCCTCTCCCTCTCTCTCCCTCCCTCTCTCCCTCCCTCTCCCTCTCCCTCCCTCTCTCTCCCTCTCCCTCTCTCTCCCCCTCTCTCCCTCTCTCTACCCCTCTCCCTCTCTCCCTCTCCTCTCTCTCTCTCTCTCTCTCTCTCTCTCTCTCTCTCTCTCTCTCTCTCTCTACTTGTAACTTTAAGGTGAAGTAGTGATTCTAGTCATTATTTGCCTCCCTCTCTGTATAATAACCTGTAACTTTTTACTACACACATTTGATTTTATGTATTTTATTTGCAATGGTTTTCTAAACATATGATTTTCATTTACAATATAACACAGCAATTCTTTTACCTAATTTTCTTTGATTCTCATTCTGGCCATCCTGATTTTGATTTTCTACGGTTTCCCTAAATTACTCCAGGGGAATCCTAGGATGATTCCTTACAACAAACCATGGCATTAATTAATTTAATTTGCCAAATGTGTTTCCTTGCAAGGTTAAGGTCCAGTCTCAAACATGTTGTGTATATCTTAAATTATTTATGCTTTTCTACTGTGCAGAAAAATGTTCCATGAAAACATTGGTTGACACTTTTTGCAAAGAAGTTGTGCGCTACTGAAAATTTTCAACTAAAAGTAACTGGAAAAAAATTAAATTGTGGTTGGTTGATTGAATATGCTGTTTTAACCTCAGCAAACATTTTGGCCAATAAATATAACTTGTGTCACAATTTTTTAATACAGAAATAAAGTGACAAATTCCTTAACACTTAATATTTTGATCACACTAATTTTCATTGTATATAACGTACCTTATTTTCACAAAAAGGTTTCGAGATGAATACATAAGAAATTTCTTTTTTTTTTTTTAATGCTGTGGTGTTGCTCCTGTTTGCAGCTATCAGTGCTACAGACAACTGGAATGTGTGTTTCAGGTATGCAAAAGCAGCACCAGTGGGGGACGAGGTGGTTATTGATGCCAAAACACTCCGAGTTGGGAAGCGACTAGCATTTCTTGAAGTTGAAGTCAAGAAGAAGTTGAGTGGAGAGCTGGTAGCAAAGGGCCTGCACACTAAATTTTTTGGCTAGGGCATCTCATGTAGTTGACGGGGTGTCAAATCTTTAGTTGTTCCTACTCCAAGAAAGGTTTAGTTTGTACATGTAACTACCTACTTCCATTTTAGGAAGCAGTTATTGTATTGTAGAGGCAAAAAGAGTTCAGGATAATTTAAAAAAATAAATGCATATGTAAACAAAAGGCAACTATTACTTAATTGTGCACTAGCATCAAAGAAGCCATGATGACTCAAAATATTTGCTTTGTCATACCATAACATTAAGAAAGAGAAGTTAAACAGTAGCAGAACTGAACTGCTTAGAAAAATGAGATTACTAGTCCTATAGTAGGAATATTACAGTATGTTAACCCACGTTAACACTAATAATGTTTTCCGTTTTTAAGCTTTCAAAAAAACAGCTGAGGTTCCTTATCTGATCCATTACTACAGTACGCTATGTGAAATATGACTAAGAGGTAATCCTAGGGAGTTGCGGCTATCAGTTTGAAACTGCTTGCTTGATGTGACAGTTGCACAAGTTAAAATATGTGTTATTTTGGATGTTGATTTCATGCACTTTGAGTGAATTATAATGATTTTGTACCTGCTGTGATTTGTTTCATATCTTGTTCGAAAGTGATATTTATGAGATGAGGGATGATAAATATAATATGCTTTATTTTGTTAAAATTGTATTTTTACTGTAATAACCCTATTTTCTAGTATCCATGCTGTCATCTTGTTTTTCCAGCTGTAATAGAAATCCTCCATTTTATACTTCAGTAAGTGTTAAGGGATGGGCCGATACCGATTAACCGGCCGATACTGCGACCAACGGCATCTGAACATTTGCTGATTATTATTCACCGATTAGTAGCACTAATTTATTTAACGCAATGTTAAATAACCTGGCATGCTACATCTCATAAAGCATTAACTTACTGCATCCATCAATCAGATATTCTGTCCGAAACCCAAAATATATTCGTAACAATTGTTTTTCAATGATTTGTTCCCATTGTTTATATTTTACCGTATTTCCTGTTGGTGCATTCGCCGAAGATTTTATCATTCGTTTTTGGACATTATGTGAATGCTAAAACAACTCAGTTAATCGACAACTGCTGCTATTGATAGTATTGTTTACATCTCGCAAGAGTTTTTTTTGTTTTATTTTCATCTTATGATATTACTGCACTTGTAGGTTGGCGACAATCGAAACGAATCACACATTCTATGACACTGTTGTCATTAATAATGGAAAGTGAAAACAAATACTCAAGAAGATTTTGATGGGCGTAGTTCTTATTGGAAACTGTCGGCTACGGTTTTGGTTAGTGTGTTAAAGGTCTGAATAAGACTCGGCAAGTAATAATTGGCAAAAAATATCACAAATATATCAGTTGTCATTTTAACCAAGGGATTGAGTGTGTGGCTTGGCCAATGAAAGAATACTAAGAGAAAATATTAATATAAATAAAAAAAAAATTTGCTCAGTTTTAAGTGAATATTTAATATTAAATTGATTTCAATAAGTTCTTTTTAATGACATCTTCAGACTGTTAGTTTAAACAAAGATGCATGTTGAGGTTATGTATGGTATTTCTCAGATCTAAAATCAAAGTTTGCATCAGATTGCCTTAAGTTTAAAAGGTTGACTTTAATGAACTCGGTTTGTAGAAGGTTGACTAATGAATTCCGTTAGTAATGTATGCTGAATTGCCTGGTAACAATTTTTCCTTGACTGTTAAGTCAGTTATTTGCTCAGTTGAATTGTCTATCTTATCATTTATTATTAAAATTAAATTTATGTAATAAAAAGTATTTTCAAATATTCGGAATTGGGAATTAAGATTGTTCTCATCAAAACTGTAATTGGCGGCATCGGCAGTTGAGAATCTCTATCGTTGGTATCTGCGAAATGTGGTATCAGACCATCCCTAGTTAATAGTACCCATAAATCTGTTGTGACACTAGGGTTGTGCAAGAATGTGATCTGGGCTTCAAGAAAAAAGATAAATTTTCTTGCGAGAATCTAGAAGAAATTAGATTTTTCAGTTAATTAACATATTTGTGACCTGTCTTTATTTTTAATAATCATGTAATATCCTAGCATTTGATTAAATTTTAAAAATACATTCAAATCACAGGTGAACTGTTTGCATTTTATGATATAAGCACTCACTAAATTTAACACTAAAACTTTACCTCTCCAGGGGCCATGGTGGCCGAGCGGTTAGCCTCCTCCCCTCCCACCAAGGTGATCCGGGCTCAATCTCCAGCTGGGTCACTCCAGATTTTTACATGTGGGCATTGTGCCAGACGATGCCGTTGGTTACGGGTTTTCTCGGGGATCTCCCGTTTCCCCTGCCCTTTCATTCAGGTGCTGCTCCATACATCAATCACCCTCATTGAATATTCAAAACTTCGATGTTAAAGAGCCGTCCCAATCTCTTCACTCACTTTACCCATCCAGAAGTAGTATCGACACCAAATTACAAAACTCTGGAACACTAATTTAATACGTATGCTACTAGTCCGTCAGCTACCCCACACCTCACCCTCCCTACATACACACCTATCTGCTGACCACGTCATATCGGCGCGGAATAGTTTAAGGCCAGTAGAGGATGGATTACCACATTTACTCTTCTAAAACACTAATATAATGATTTGTTTTTCATGTGATTTCAGAATTATTTATTCTACGTTTCTATTTAATACCTGCTTTTTCCAGTTTCATTGAATTCCATTACAGCTTTTTAATTGCATATTTTTATCAGCGTTCTTTAAATTTCATGTTGCCAAAGTGTAAAAGCTGCGAGGATATAATATAGCGTTTGTCAACGTAAAAGTGTTAACTATGTTATTTTGAAACTTTTTTTTGGGTGCATAATTTTAGTTTTATTAAAGTTGTAACCTCACCTCAAAAAAAAAATTTGTCCTCGTGCCCACACATTTTATGCATCCCGAACTATCATCTTAAAATATGGCATAAAAATTGTTTTAAATATGCAGAAATATATGGTAGTAGGCGGAGACTATTGGGGTGCATGGGAGGGGGAAGAGGGGCGATTGAGAAAGTGTTGGTGACATCACGTGTCCTGCAGCACAGGGAAAACTAACTTTCAGGTATTGTGCGGTGTGCTTGTTTCTAAACACCATTGCCACATTTTTTTAAATGGATTTTCTCTTTTTTTTTGTTCATATTGCAGCTTACAAATTAACAGTAACTATATTAAAACACGTATGTTTTATCGCTGTGGACTGGCAAACATATTTTTAATCAGTTTTCATTGTGATCTTGTAGAAAAAATTTCAGGATTTTTCCATTTTCGTCAACTTTTGTGATTTTTTTTACAGTCCTTGAGAATGGCCTCATAAAATTGCTTCCTCATTAAATCCGATATTCCTAACATTGGAGTTCCGACCGTACTAGGTTATCTGCTAAATATTTTAACTCAAAATTATTTTAATTTTAAAATTTGGACAAAAATATTAAACATTAAAAAAAAAATTAAGATTGGAGTGCTTTGCTATGAATACATACCCTCATTTAATAGGCTTCATGTAAAACAAGTTTGGTGACTGCAACAATTTTAAACAATATATTTGTTGATGAAATCTCTGAAGAGATTGATAATGCTCATGTATGAGCACCAAATTCCTTTGAATGTAACATATTTAAAGTACAAGTGCAGATCCAGGTATAAAAAACAGCCTCACAATTTTTCGGTAAAACAATTACACTCTGAAAAAACTGTTATATGGTCAATTTCATATATGTGGAGTAAATTTTGACAGACAATGTGACCAATCTACCCAGTATATGCTCTCATTTGTGAAGTATTATATCAGCAGTTGAATTGCTGCAGGATGTATGCTGCTGCGTTGGCGATATTGATGACTACAGAAGAAAATAGTACTGAGGATTAAAAGTAGTACTTTAAAACTTCAATTTTACTTACAATATTTCTAGTTTAGATAACATTTTTAAAGCAATGTACTTAGTTTTATAGTGAATTGGCGTAAAAAAAAAACATAGTTAGCAATTATGACTGAGCATGCGGACACTAAACGATAAGCGAAACGTTTCCAGCCCAGTGAATGCAATTGTGCATGTGCTCTATTTTCATCATATTATGTGAATAGCTTGTTGGAGCTGTCAAAATATTTTATTGGCAGTTCATTATTTTTGTTTTCATTAAGTAATGTTGGTTGTAGGTGCCATTTTCGTGCATTTTATTGAGTGAAATATAATGCTAGCATTTTGCCATGCACCTACACAAATATAATTTGGGTTTAAAAGTGGAAGTTTGTTGGTTTCAGAAACAGACAAAGGGTTGATTGTACAGATTGATTGTGAAAATAAATTTTTGTGTGTGCGTGTGTGTGTGCGTGCGTGCGATGTACGTGCGTGTGTGAGAGAGATAGATAGAGAGAGAGAGAGACTGACAAACATGATTTTAGTGAAATGATCGTGCAGTTATTTCCATAAAAAACCATGTGTTCAAGAGGTCGGAAATTAAAAACAGTAAGTTAAGTTAGCGTGTTTGGTAAGGAATGCATTTCTAAACATTTTCGTAATGTAAAAATATTTGTTTATTGGGTGTATATCGTAAATCTAACAAGTGTAAGGTTAACTTCTGTAAAAGTGTTTGTGTTTACTGCTGCATCTGTACAAACAGCGATGTACGTATCAGGTTAAGTTCTTTCATTGAGGTTAAAACTTTTGATGTACCGCAAACCAATGCCATCTCATGAAATACATTAAACTAAAGTCAACCCCTCCTTTTTTTTTTTTTTTTTCACCCTTGAAATAAAATAAACACAGCCCCAACATATTTATCTGGCCATTACAAAAATAAAACAGTTTGCAATGCAAACCTAGCTGTAATATCCTACATTGATTACTAAAGGAAGTTAGCTAGCATCAGTATTTCAGTGCCTGTCATGACATTTTTATATTCTTCTTGTATACTTTTGGTTTTCTCTAAATATTTTAATTTTCTTTTTTGGATACAAATTTATTCTAATTCTTGTTTTCTTTTTGTAGTAGACAGCAGATAAGGAGTATTAAGAATATTTATTTTTGTAATAGTATAAGGAAGTAATTTATTCCAAATATGTATTCTTTTTCTAGATACAGACAGAATAATATTTGTAGTTTTTATTAAACCCAAATCTTCTATATTTATATCCTTAGAGATGATAGAAAAGAAAGTATTAGATTTAGAAAAATATATTTCTCCACTTTTAATCAAACATTTTTGGTTTATGGTTATAATATTCTTATTTTCTTCATCTTCTAAAATTTCAAAATAATTGGCAATAAATTAAAACTAAATGCAGACAAAACATAATTAATTAATTTGTATTTTTATTTCCCCAATAAACACGTTGCAGAATATTATTAAAAACAACACAACTACTATTTTGTAAAAAAATCTGCTAATTTTATCCACATATTAGATAAAGAAACAGAATAAAATGGTGCTTTTTGGAAATAATTTTTACTGTTTTTTTTAATTATTAATTTTAAACCATCTTTCAATGGATGAAATGCTTGTTCTTTTTGGAAATTTGTGTTAGTATAATTATAAATTGTTGCTTCTAATTTTGTAATACCATTTTATTTAGCTAATCTAGAAACAGATGTTTTTTAGATCTTTGATCTGGACAATTTAAAAAGTCTATAATGTGGTTACCAAGTTGTTTATTAACTCCTGGGCTTGTTAATTGGAAGTTGAATTTAGCAGATTTCTTGCCGGTGAGCCAGAAATAGAATAGGGCCTAGATGATTTCTTTGCTGGTGTATTAGGCAAAAATCATTATCTCAGTATCTCGTACCTGCGTTCTTCTGTCTCTCACTGACACTAACGTCGCCTCACACATTGTCGCCTACCAATATACTCTCTCGTTATTAGGTCACTCAGAGATGTTATTAAAACAGGGGGCCGCTGTTGAAATCCATAGTACATGCAAGGTTAACTTCTAAGTTCTTGTGTTCGGGCCCCCTGGAGCACGCTACAACTTGCAGACTCCAATTCAGAAGATGTTAGGTAAAATCCAAGATCCTGAATTACAGACTTACATTTTACATTCTCTTCTAATTAACCTTGCAGCTGTTTGTATGATCACAAGTTTTCATCATAAAGATTAGAGCTACCTCTGCTCTGGTTCATAACAGAACTACCATTCTCATTTTCACATGGAGGCTATCAACATTTGTAGTCTCTTGCTTTTTCGAGATCAACAACACACCACGAAAACACTTAAGAAATTCTTATCACAAACTTTTCTGAATAAGCTTCTGAGTTTTCTTGCAAATGTCTTTTATCAAGACCTGATATTCATCAATATTGTTTTAGTCTGTTATTCAGAAATTTCAAATTCTTCCATAGCATTGAGGAAGGCAAGATTCAGCAATCAGAATGTACATACGGTTCTTTAGCTATGCTAAGCTAGACTACCCTACCAAATGAAGCAGATTTTATCCTAATTACACCCTTTTTGGTAAACTTAGCAATTTCTTTATATTTAATATGTGCATAACAAAATACACACTATCATTGGTTACTTCATCCATGCTGGTTTTTTCAATACAGTTCCTTAATTAAACCGTATGCACAGTGTTTCATGAATATCATGGTATACTCCAACTGTTAAAGAATAATGATTATGATTACTTAAGGCTGTCAATCTCCATTATCCTTCGCGAAAGTTAAACAAACTTGATATATGTAACACATATATTAATCGTGTTGCAATCCATCATAAAGAAATGTCCTACATAAGCATAACAAGAGTTTAGAGACCTACTGCAACCTGCCAGCACGAAACCACAACTGATACTGTCGACAATGTTACAATACTTGTCTAGGATCTAACTTCTCGCTCGCTGCACGGCCTGTGCGTGGCTGCGAGAGTGTTTTCTTCATGATGGTGTTCTGCTTCTTTTCTGCGGAGGAATAAAATAAACCATGTAAATAGGAAAGTGCATTAGCAATACCACTCATTAAACTCAAAACGATGCTGAGGCAACACTCTACAGATAGACAAGTCCTATACCCATGCTCCACATTGCTTTTTTTTTTGGTATTGAATTTATTAAGTAGTTTTGTTTTCAGGGGCTCGGGGGACTATCACTACCGCCGTGCCCCTACCTAGAGTTGCCCTTAACAGAGCACAGCATACGAAAAACAGAAAACAATTAAAGGGGATTGGGGAATGGATCCAGTCGTAACATTTGCCTGTATTGATTTCTGGAGACCATGGAAAGCCAAATTCAGGATGGCAGAATTAAGAATTGAACATGAATCCTCCAGAGAGAGCGAGTCCTGTGTTTTACTACTTTAATCGGTGCTTCATGCTGCTAGAGTAAATTTTTTTTAGAAATAACAATTCAATGTCTCATTTGTGCTGTTAGCACTTTTATTAATTTCTAAAATGTTTTCCGGGACTAATCCCGGGAAGATAAATAGAATTTATTGGTGGGGTTTAGAGATTTTTTTTTATATATTACAGGGAATTTTAAGGTCTTAAAATTTTGCTTGTCATAGTTTTTGTCCTAAGATACAAAGTTCTTTAATTATTAATTTTTATAGATTATTTAGGGTTTTTTAAGGATGAATCTCAGGAAAATAAAATTTCGGGGTGGATTTTAGGGTATATAAAAGGAAATTTCGTGTTCTTCAATATTTATTTTCACTCTTTTGGTTCGAAGAGATGCCGTTTTCGAATAACAAATTTTTAAAATTATTTTCTGTGACAAATCCTGGGAAAATAAGTAGAAATTATAAATGTATTTATGCTAACTTTGGAAATGTTATAGGAAATGCATTATTTAATTTTTGTCTTTGCATTTGTGGTTGTAAGACACATCATTCACAAATTATTAATTTTTAAAATATTTTTCTAGGACCCATCCTGGAAAAATAAATAGAATTTATTGGTGAATTTATGTTAATTTCGGATACGTGACAGGAATCTTAGTGTTAATTTATTTTTTCCTCACGTTCTTTGTCGTAAGATGCACCATTTTTTACTTATTAATTTTCTTAGCATTTTTCCAGGACAAATCCCAGAAAAAGAGTGGGAAAAGTTGAGTGGATTTTGGATATGTTAATCTAAAGAATTTTCTGCGAAATTTAATTTAAAAAACCTTTTCTTACAATTTGTTCATAAATATAAGCACATTTTTCCATTAAATAACTGGACAACATGCAGAGGGGCCTTGTTCATTGTGCCACTAAAAAGTCTCCTTTGGACACAGGTGGGCTCTACATTACTAGTTAGACATTAAATTTGTCTTATTGAGACACAGCAGCTTTTAGGTCTTAGTTATACCCGTTCTAGAGTTCACACATGCGTAAGAAAGTAGACATGTAGCCTACAGTAAGTTCAACGAACTGGTGAGTCGGGAAACATATATATATATATATATATTTTTTTTACTTGTTTACAAATCAGTTCTAAGACATAGACTACATAAAAATTCTATTTCTCATATAGTGCTTACTGCTTAATATTTCTCTAGAAATAATTATTGCTAAACTTAATATATTAATATACAGGTCAGTGTAACAAAAAATAAACTTAAACATAATATGGTAATCTACATGTCTATGTAACTAAAAACTAACAAATTTGCTTTAGCAAAAATGCAGTTTATATCTAAAACAATCGCGATTACGAAATTCTGCTGTTCATTTTGTCGAGATCATCTTATTGAACATGGTATTATTATTATTATTCCAAGGGAATAATGCCAATAATAATCATAAATAAAACCCAGTGAGAAAAAGTAATCTTTAGATTAATATACTTTTCAGCTAAGTCAGTCTTTAGTTTATCAACGCCAGAAACATTGCTCAGGTAGATGTTTGAAGTATATTTGGTGTAAGGTATTGAACACTTGAACTTAAGCTTTGTCGAGTCACTAAACATTTATTCTGCTGTTATATGACATGATGGTGAATATTCGCTGTCATGACATCAGGTACAGACAGCAATTTAGACTCTTGTAGCAGTGAAGAGAGCAGCACAGACATTTTTTGTATGCCTGTATTTCATTGTTACATTGTGTCTCAGTATTTACGTAGATTTTACGTCAGAATTCTAGTGTGTGTGTGAGAGGTTTTTTTATGTACTTGTGCATTTGTGCTTACTTTAAGAAGAATACTCTTCTTGCTGATAAATAATAATCACAACAGGTTACCTTTAAATGTAAAACTTGAATTATGGTACTGTAGTAACTGATAACAACTAGGTGTATATTGTGTACGAGTTCAGACAGGACCAGTTCTTTTACAATATTTTTGTCATTGGGCGCCAGTCTTTAGAAGACGATTAAATTTGTAAATTCATTACTTACTGTTGAAATGTGTAAGTGTGGGTATGTTGGTTGAATATTACCACAATTCGCAGTCGTACGATACTGCCTCAGTAAGATACGTGCACAAAAGATAATCCAGGCATTGTAAATCATGCACGGACATGAACACACAAATACCATCATGCCAAGATTATAATTGCTACTTAAATAAAGCAATTTAAGCAATTCTTTTGGATAAGGAAAACAAAACAATATTTTTGGACCATTTATTGGGAATATGCGAGGGGAAACAATAGAAAAATACAACACTTAACATAGCAGGACATATGCACTTCGGTTAAATTATAATAATAATTATTTATTTTACAAATATTAGTATGCTGCCACCAGTGTCATAAATTTAGGTTCTACCTAACAGATCACCACAGTTAACACAATATGACCAGACCACATAATGATAATGTTTGAATAGTGTCCAAATTAATTATGTATTTTACTTATACTTCTGGTTTGACTTGTCGGCAGAGCAAGCTTGAGGCTCAAATTTTCTACAGGCCACTGGGACATACTGTTATTTTTTTAAAAGAACAGTTCCATTACTGGTACATCTTTAATTTAGAAATTGCCGAGGATAAGAAAGTTACTTTTCATTCACTGGGCAGCAGGACACACCTTGGGTAATGAATGGCGACCTTACTTGACAATGATTCAGCAAACAGAGATGGCTGCAGGTCTGCCATTAACATCTGGAAGGGACATCGGTATCTCACTGACTCGTCGTCTCCCCTTAGAATAATACGACTCCAGTCGTGGGCACCGTGCCTCTGCTACGTACATCTGACATCATCTCGTCGTCGGTCCTCGTAGATAACCAGGCGTTCTCACGGAGCTATTGCACTAGCGTATCTTCCATCTCCATGATGTAGAACAGACTCTCTCTTTTGAACTCCTCTCATTAGTTCCTTAGTAACTTTTGTTTGTAACAAACAGTTTGTTAGTTTAATTGTAGATTTGAACTTGATGGCAGCTGGCTAAGGTTATAAAGTTTGTCTAGCCAGTAATGTTGGGAAATTATGACAACAGAGAAAATTATAAATGAGTTCATATATGTGACCATCAAAATGCTAATTTCATTTTGTTGATGAAAATATTAATAAAGGTGTTGTAAATCACTGAATCAATCTTTGTTTAAATAAAAATAATTAATTCAGTTTATTATTATCATAAATCCATTTTCCTCATTTTCTTTTCCAAACCTTGAACAAGTATGATAGTGCAGAGAACTAAGGTAAATAAAAATATTTACTTTCACTTTCAAGCATAAACTGGCATTACAGTAAATAAACAAATCAAAAACAGTGTTTTGGAAATACTGTAAGGGCAACCCCTTACAGTACAAAAAGTATTAGTATAATTTTTTAAACACTCATGTATGGCTTCAAAATCATAATCCAAACTGTATGACTAAGGCTAAAAATCTATTATCATAATAAAAATTTGCAAAAAATAAAATTGCAAAATCGGAAAGGATACCTATAGAAAATATTATTATTTTTATTTAGAAGTCTCATTTGATTGGTTTAAACTATGAAAACCAAAGTTACGACCGAATGTAACTAATAAAGTTTCCCACCCTTGCGTGAAAATCTTCCGCCACCTCTGTAATCAACCTATGCTGGGCCTACCTAGGGCTACAAGATTCCCGACTGCCTTATCTGACTTTGTTTCATTTTTATAGACTTGACTAATTAAATAGTCACTGAAAAGAAATGTGTACAAATGATCACACTTTAACATAATTAATTTCAGTCCTGGAATGTATTTTATTTTTGCAAATAACTTTGTCTGAAAAATGGTAACATCTTCAGAAGGAAAGGGATTAATTGTTGACACAAATGCTACGATTTCGTCATTTGGAGGTAACATTCCATCTTATTGCTTGAAAAACGTGTGCAATTAAACATAAATAAAAATAACACAAGCAGATGTTTTATTTTTAAATTAATATTTATGTATAAAAAATATAAAAAAAATGTGTAAGCATATATGTTGGTGTCCCCTACACATTCACTTAAATACAGTACAAAAAATAATGCTGCAATATTTTTTGCTACCTGATTATAAAAATTAAATGACACAACAGAAAATATGGAACTGATGACTGTACTGTAATTTACACCAAGATGAGTTATCCTAATTTATGTATTTTCAAAAATACTTGGATGTTTAGATCCACTTATTACAACTGAACAGTGTAGCTGCATGCAGATTTTCAGGCACGACAATTAGGATGCTTATTATTAGTCTAATGGCTCAAGCAGTTTCACTTACTAGTTCCAGCATTATTACTGCCACTATGATTCTAGGTACAGCAGTTATGAGCATGACGGATGCCTGTGATAATCTCCAGAGGACTTGTGTTCTACTCGATACTGGATCACAAGCTTCCTTCATATCTGAGGAATGTGTGAAGAGATTGGGTGTGAAATGACCTGTGAACATCACAGCAAGTGAAGCGAGTCAAAACATTTGTAAATCAATAATTTTAATTGGTACATGTTGCAGTGAAAACACGAGAATCATTTAACAATAAGGATGAAAAGACAACCTGAAGAGAGCAAAATACACTTGGTAATGTAATGCACATTGTCACTTGTAGTTACTGTCACTTTTTCATGATCAGTCTTGTACTTTGTCAAGGCATTTAAAATTGCACAAGAACACTTGACTAGCATTTGAGTTTTCCAAGATTTTAGTTTTGGTTTCAAGTTACACAGTAATAGTTAAAGACTGGGGCAACAGGACCCATTGCTTACAATGAGTCTCAAACTACTTGGGATACAAGAGAATCTTGATTGATATACAGTATCTAACTGGATTTGAAATGTTATGTTTAATATTGATAACTACTTTAAACTGAACATGTATTAATTTATATAACATCTGTCTGAGATTTGAAAGTACTTTAAAGCTGAGTACTTTATACTCAGATTTACTTTGTTTCATTACATATTATGAATTTTACCCCATTCAGCCTCCTTGCCATAAAAGTAAATGCTTGAGTGCTTCTTGTGCCACGTGACTTGAATACTAAGAGAGGAGAATATCTACATATGGAGAATATTTATTCACCCAAGAGCAAGGCTGAACCCAAGTTCATCTGGCATGACTACTTGTTAGGCACAATACGCTGGAACAGGATGATATGCCTGCTGTAGATAGCAGAGTCTTCTCTGGTGCTCAAATGCATGTCTGCCCAGGAACGGCAATTAGCAGGCACACTCAGCTTGTCTAACACGCAGCCTGCTAATGAGGGTGCTACAGGCTGAAGCGCAATCCCACACACACGCAGTGCTTCCATTGCAAGATGCAGCGTGCAGCGCAGATGCTCGTTATGGCCACGCTTTGCCAGCTCCCATGGCCGCTGCATTTCAAACAGGCGATTGGCGTGTCGCAGTGTTGCCATCACTGCGTCCACCCCTCTGTAGAAGGCACACTCCTCATAGTGCTTGGCCACCATATCTGAAGCATGGGCATGTAACCATTCTCACAGTTTGCATCCCCTGTCAGCATTCATCACATAATTCACAAAATCAAGTCAAACCCATTATTAAATCAAGATAGAACTCTGTTGGTCATGTCATCAGCTAACAGTAATCAAAACCAACAGAAATCTAAAACCTGTACACAAATCCTCGTCTTAATAAGCAAAGAGAAAGAAGTTATCGACAAGCATGCAACGTCACAGTGACAAGACAAGTGCATGACTGGATAGCCCTGTCGCACAAGGATGACTGAGGAAGGTGTGGTAGAGTCTATGGGCATTGGCTAGCTGACTGTCTATTGGAGGGGATGGTAGCTACTTTATTTTTAGGTATGCCCAGCTTGCAATACAATGCTTGCCGAGAGAAACACAATGAATAACAACCAACAAAAGTGCAACAAACTTAAATTTTCAAACTATTTCCCTCAAATATTTTGCAGAATTTTTTGCACTTCCTTAAAATTAAGTCTTAAAAGAGAGAAAAACATAATAAAAGGAATCACAAATGTGAGTTTCTACTGTACCTGTATAAGCCAAATCTGTGTGTAATGCAACAACGTTGTTAAAATGAAGCGGCTGGCAAAGATCTGGCAACATAGCTCGCCGCGATATAGGGTGCGTCCCCGCTTCCTCTTTGAAAGGTTGTGGTGGAAAAGTCAGTGTAAACACGTAATGCTGCGCAGTGCATGCTTGTTAGCAACATTCATAATGGCACCTGAAGAAAAGTGTGTATCTGAATAGAGCGATCAAAAGTAATTCAAAATCTTGAATCTGTCGTTTCTGTGGTGAATCTAAGCCTGGAATATGGAATAATGAAACAATTACGGAAGGAAAGTAACTAATAGTTATTATTTTTATACTCAGTGTACGAAAGTGATAACAAACACTTTCATAAAATGTAACTTGGAAGTTATTTTTTAAATGTGCTGAATTCTATACAGAACACACTTTATTTGTACCATGCAGACCACTGTACTATATACGCTTGGACTTTCCTGCATGCGTCTGCAATAGCTTGAAGGCACACAGCTAGAAAGTAATTGTTACAATTTACGCCATTATGTCTGAAATGTTAAGAACCTGAGCTGTAAACATTAAATTAATATTTACTGGGGGATCTAGTACTCTGAATTAAACGACTGTATTTAGGCACTACTAATGCCTCTAATAAATTATGCCTTAGTTTAGCTGTGCTTTAATTTGCAGTAGAATATATTCCTTTTTAACTTTATCATGTCTAAGACAATTTTATTAAACAGTAACACAGTTGTACAGTATGCATATTACACACTACACCCACGATGCAGCTGGCAGCTGACCTTCACGTAATCTCTGACCTTGTAGGTGGCCAGGTGCAATGAAGTGCTTAGGCTGCTGCGTCTTGTGCATCTATTAAAAGACATACTTCATTACTTTTATAGAATGTCTGCAACGGTTTCTAAACAAAACCTTACGTTATTTTTATTGCCACAATCAGTATACAGGGTTGCCTAACGTGGACACCCCCAATATTTCCGGAACGGTTGCTGATCAAGAAATATGGTTTTTGCTAAATGATATGAAGTATGAGAGCAAGTAATTTGATGCAAAGTGACTATTCGAAACACGTGTATACAGAAATAATTAAACCACATATGATTTTCCCCTGGAAACATACATTTATTTCAACGGCATCTGAAAGTACATGCAAAGATGAATTCAGTGATATAGCATATGCAATGTAAATTAACACAGAAACGCTATGAAATAATGAGCAAATATGATTAAGTTAAGTGGGTCGGTAATATGAGGCAGTGGACCTGTTCTCACAGCTGTAAGCAAGCAACACATGTTGTGACTCATCCAGTATCACTTCCTTATAGCAGCGTAGCACTTACCTTAATGGGGTAAGGGATATGGAATGTGATATTGGACAAAGGAGAATACCGCAGTCTGCATTAGATGGACCACCCTGTATATTTAGCTCATAATGCACATGTATAATTCTATAAATAACAGCAGATGCCGTTGCTTATTGCTTAGGAAGCACCTTATAATTATCCTCTTGGTAGGATAGATGAATCACAATTTGGACAATCTTTTATCCCCATTTAGTCTTGAGTTATTGGGAGTTCACAGAATGTACTGAACATCTTAAAAGAAATTAAGGAAATAGACTAATACAATTCAGAATCTTCCCTTGGAAACATATAATTTAAATATCAAAGGTACAGTAAAAATTTAGTAGAAAAATTAATATACACTTGTAAAAAGCAACATTACATTACAAAGCGTCACTACATTTTAAAGTTATCATTTTAAAACCATAAGCATTTTTATATGTACGCAGTGAGCCTGTTTTGTCTTTCCACAAGTTTAAAGAAGATATATTTCTATTTTTTTTTTAATAAGAAAAATCTTATTTATTACCAGTCAGCTAACTAAACAGTCAAATTTATATTTTACAGACACTCACAGTTACCCAAAATTTGTCCATACAACTGAGTTGTCCATATGAACCAATACAGTCAAATTATTACCAATATGACCCTTTCCCTCTCAAATGTGAAAATTGCATTTAAACAGCATGTTTTGTAATGGAATACATAAAGTCATGTTCACATGTCTCTAACGGCAAAAAATGTTTTTTTATTGCTGAAATACTGTGATACCCCAGTTATTCAGAAATTACTTCTGAGCAAGTAAATATTAATGAATAATAAGTAAATATTAATGAAAAAGCAGACAGCAATGTCATGTATATGCTAACAGTAGCCAGAATATGATGTGTGTTTACATTATCCGCAAGGAAATGAGACAATTTATATTGCTTACATTGATGAAATATAAATGAATTCAATAGGGTAACATATTTAAAAAAAAAATGGTACCCCAGTTTTGCAAAAAAAAAAAAAAGTTACTGAGCGCGCTAAAATAAACGAAAAAGTAGACCACAACGCCATGCATATCGCCCATGTTTACTTTTTCTGCGAGGAAATGAGACAATTTATATTGTTTTCATTGATGAAATATAAATTAACTCTATAGGTTGGTGTATTCTCAGAAAAACGGTACAACATTTATGAAGAAAAGAAGACTGTGCAATGGTAGCATTACATTTGAAAGTTTTATTTAAATTTGATAAGTACTTTATTATTTTGTTTTAAATTCTAACATTTTTTTTGTGCTTAAGCTTAACATATTTGGTTTAGAGGTGGGGTTCAAACCCCATTTTGCAGATATTACTGATAACTATACTTTGTGGCTGATCCTGCAGATAGTGCCGATACAAATAATTTCATTTGAAATTTTTATATCATGTCTGAGTAATTTTAAAATACCCCCGAACTTAACTTTTTGTGTTTCCTTGTATCTCAGATTAAAAATTAGCATACAAAAAAGTATGCAAATTTACAGGCTCATTTTTCTATAGTTGGCCACCAGGTCAAATTAAACAATAGATGGCAAATGTTTGGGTCAAGTGTACTATTCAATTCCGAATAATTGTTTATAATTGTGAAGAAGTTAATGATGTCGGGACATTGGCTGTGTAGTTGAAGAGGTTGGTAGTAATTGCAGCGAATAAAGAAGTAAGTTAGAATAGCGAAGAAATTTAGTTTTCGTAAGTTGTACGTTGGAATGTTTATGCGCATCGTAGAATACAAAAAAATAATGAATAGTTGTTGTCTATGGTTGTTCTTGTGCGGTTGTACAGTTAAAAAAGATAGTAGTTTACGTGTTCAGAATATTCAGAGGGAGCTTTGTGACATTGTGTCATAAAATGGAAACATACTACATACGGTGATAATAAAGTAGTGTGATTTATATAAAGTGAAGTGGTATAGGGTAGTGTACAGAGTTAATAAAAAAATATGTTCTGAATAATAGTATTGTGTACGACAGACAATTATATACGTGCCATAGTGCAAATTATGTGAGTTTTGTGGAATAATAAGGAATTGTGCGTCATTACGTGTTGGCAGAAAATGGATATGTTTGGTACAGGTAAGTGGTGAAATGTTAAATTACTGATGTGTGTATCTGGTGTAATTAACTGTGTTGTAGGTAGGTAATGTTAGGTCAGGATTCTGTAGCACATACCTAGTCCTTATCATTTTGAATTAATAGTTGGATATGTTTGATGTTTGTAGTGACATGTAGAATAAGGTTGTTATAGGTAAGTCCTGTTAAGAATGGGGTAGTATGTTTAGGCAGTGTTTTGATACAGAGAAGCATATAATATAGTAGAAATGGTAATTAAACAGGAAAATGAGGTTGTGTGTGGAAATAATCCTTTTCAAGTGGTTAAAATATGAAACCATTACAGTGATTCATCCACATGCAACCGGTGATAAACAAGGTGTGGCTGAACAACCAAAAATAGCGAAGTGTCATTTACAAATCAGATATGTTAGTTTTGGCAGCAAAATAGTAAATTATTGTATTTGATCCTTAAGTGGTATCACGTAGTACACTTGGACAGGTGGGCCCAAGTGTACTACACAATTCCATAGATGGAATTGGGTAGTACATTTGAGCAGATGGGTTAAAATGTACTATCCGATACCTTATGTGGAATCGGGTAGTATACTTGAGCAGATGGGCTCAAGTGTACTATCCGATACCTTATGTGGAATCGGGTAGTATACTTGAGCAGATGGGCTCAAGTGTACTATCCGATACCATATGTGGAATCTGGTAGTATACTTGAGCAGATTGGCTCAAGTGTACTATCCGATACCTTATGTGGAATCGGGTAGTACACTAGAGTGGATGGGTTCTAGTGTACTTCCCGATACAGATGAACTCTCCATATTTCTCCAACCATTTACGGGCTTGTCCGCCCAGATGGTGGCATACTCGGCCAACCCATTGCTTAGCGGGAATTAAGTGATTCCGTAATTCCTTTTCACACTCACATATGAAGCCCGTAGGATCTTCATACGGCCTATCATTGAATTCCAGTAATACCATTTCCGTGGGTATTTCAGGAGTGCCTGTACTGGTTCATGTTATCGGGTTCGAGGGTTGGTGCATGTGTTCCCTTCGACACACATTATGCTGGTATACTTGCCCAGGGTTGGGTACTCGTTCGTCTACCCACCCGATGCATTGATGGTGATATTCTCTTTGGCAAAGAATACACCGGACTGTGTACAGTCCTTGGTCTGTACATTCAGGCCATTCGCATAACCGGGCTGGTGCTTTTCTATAATTAAGACATCTAAATTAAAGACAGTCTGTGTACCTAGGGACATCTTCCCAACCTAGGCACCGGTAGTGATACCGTCAAGTGCAGAAGGTGCACTGTATTATGTTTAGGCCCATTCCTGGGCATGACGGTATGGGACAGGGTTCAACTCGTGTCTCATCGACCGTTTCCTCTCATCTACCGTAGTTTCTTCTGTTTCGGCCTGGGGGTTATGTAGGCTGTCTTCTGAGCTATACATGACGGGGATGTTGTTGAGCGCTATGAGGTGTTTATCTCGATTCCCTAAAGTCGATGATAGGGGTTCCTTGGCAAGGAGTCCTATGGAGGTGGGGGGGGGGGGTGACTGGGGAGGTCCCAGCTCCCAAGAATGAGCTACTTGGAGCTAATGGCCCCATGTTGGACGCTAATTGATGCACTAACCACCTGCTTACCTTTCACTCACACCTTCCTTTATAGGGCACATGCTATCTCTTTCACTTCTACTCAAAGTGTGTTTATGTTTTGCAAGGTTCACATACTTCGCTGTACCGTAGGCACCTTAATTCTGTCTGTCTCACGAGTGCAGATTCCCTCCTAATGAATGTGTTAGTCCCTTCACCAGTGATTCTTTGTAACTGACATGCCTGGTGGGTTGGGGTTTGCCCATGTTGGGGTTCACGGTAGTGGACCATCTATCTGAAGGATGCAGGGATGGTAGAGGGGAATCAAACCACAGGGTGAGTTTAACAATACATGTCTCTTTCCCAGTGAGCATGATCTTGCTCACTTTGATGGTTGCCTAAAATCTGGGCACCAGTTGTCCAGAGATGAGTTAATATTAATATATCAATAAGGAAACTAGTTGATTAAGAATGGTGTCAAGTAGAGTGTGAGATGAGATATGGTGATCTTGGCTATCCCTACTCTGCATTAAGTTGGCAATGGCGTCTCCTGAGAAGGGGATGGCTTGGTGGATCATTGCACAGGGACGTAAGTGAGAAGTAGAGTAGCGATCCTACGCCTTTGAACAGGTGGTAAGATTACCACCTTAATTACCTTTCCGGTGCTGGTATGTATGGTGCATGTCTTGGTACTCGGCTTTCCTATTGGCCAGGGTGGAGCTGGCGAGTTATTGACAGGGGTAGGTAGGGGTGCATATGGGTAACTAATGTCATCATAACTGAGTCACAACCAACAAATCCCTAACCAGGAATCAAGCTCTGAATGGTGTGAGGGGATCACCACCAGCGAGAATGGTAGTGGTATGGGCGGGGTGTCATGGGTGCGGTCGGCGGCAGCATGTTAATCTGAGGGATGTCAGTCGCTGGAGGGGTAGCAGATCGTTCTAGTTTGTGTTGCAGTGCACGTCGAGCTTTGCGTCACCATCTACTGGGAAAGCCACCACCCTTCCTTGTTATCTGAATTTGTTACTCGTGAACAATTATTTTTGACTCAAAAGATACCCTTACTTAATTTAGGTTCACCAATTATGATACTGATCATGACTTCTCCAACCAGCATCCAGTATTCCTGTTTGAGTGAACTTTCAGCTGCTCGGAGGCTTTACCGGATAACCACGGCCAGAGTTGGTATGAGTCTGTGGTGAGGCATGGGAGTTCCGGGCTTACCCAAATGTCAGAGTATGTCCTCTTGGACTAGAGATCCCTTTCGGACTCTCCGACACTAGGAAACTCGATCCGATCACACTTAACCAACAGAGAAGATTTTTAGAATTAGGTTTGAGCTGAATTATGCAATAAAGTAACCAACTATTTTATATGAACAGGGAGAAAGTAAATAATTAATTACACAAGTAATTATGGTTTGGATTTAAGTGTTGTTATTTAGGCTATTTGGAAATACTGGGGAAAAACAGATTAGTACATGCTACTGAGTAGTTATATTTTCCCTCGTGAGTTACACTTAACCAGGTGAAGGCGAACCTGGGAACTTCAGAACTTAAACACAACAATCCAACTTCGAAAACACTATGTAGTGCTTTACAGTGATGGCTTCTTCTGAGGGGGGACCTAGGACGTTGCGACGGCCAGCTACCATGGAACCAGGGATGACTGAGGTAGAGGGTGTAGGGTGCTGAAGTAGAGGATACCTTGGGTCGAGTTGCATGCGTGTGCTAAGTGATGCACTTGTGCGCTCTGTGCTATGAGTGTGAAAGTGCAACGAGCGAGAGCGGAGAATGCTCGTGCACCGCAGTGCAATATAGTGCACATCAGTGTCATCCAAGTGGATGCAAATAGTCCTAAAGGTAAAAGGGCATAACAGCAGACACCATAAAAATTCTTAACCATAGGTAACATAATAGGGCACCCACAAATAAAGGATGACAAGTAAAGTGTTGTTGAGAATCATAAATGCAGTGTATTGTTTCACCTCACTTGTATTCACCCTCATCTCATTGTATTGCAGTGTTCATAGTTTTATACGTACCTTTTATTGCAAGTGTAATTTTGTATATTCAGTTTTCACTCAACAAGCAAGGGTTTGTATACGTGAATTATTTTTTGCGAGGTTCCAAGAAAATAGTGTCTGCTTGGCATGCTCACCCCACCAGAGTCGGTAAGGCGCCATGCCGGCCATGTTAGTAGCGCCTGAGAACTTGCATGGGCAAGGCTACGTTCATGCACGCTCTGGCAGCATACAACGTTGCTCTTAACTCTTCACTTCAATAGTTGAAAATTAACCGAAACCACTTTTAATTGCAGCTGGAAATGCCTGCCCCTCTCCCCAGGTGTTTGCATTGCACTGGAGAGCATAACTTACCGTAACACATTGTCTGGCCTCATGGTTGTTTTATCATGAAGCCTTACCGTAGGCTATGTCCAGTAATCATGTAAGTTATTCCGAAGGGAATCTTCAATAAATAATGGAATACATGTGCAAGTCAAATCTGCGTATTATTTAAGTGCTAACCGTAAGATGTGTCAGGACACGGGCCCTCAAAATAACCGTTGCAATGATATGTTTCATCAAGTGTGTTACCAATCACGTTGTGTCTATGTGTAATTACTTAATTACTTCAATATCTGAGGTGTGTGGTCAACCGATAGTCTACCGGTTAGCAACCGTTACATAGTACATTATTGAAGTTACGGCATGTGAACCTGCCACAAGAGGTCATGAAATTTGGGTAATATTAAATAATTGGGAATATAATTATTGAGGGGAGAATCACACACGCGAACTAGAAGGATTTGGGTCCAGGTGAACGGCCCACAACTTAGAGATCAACGGAGTCTGAAATCACGGCATCACCAGTCCTTGGATGGTGCCTGGTGCCCGGGTAAATATAATTTCCTAACGTTACAACCTCACTGCCCCTCCAGTGCACCATCACCCACTTAAGATCCCACCACCTGACATCAAAATGACGCACCATCCGTGTGGCCTAATCCATCCCACATCAAAAATGTCCAAAAACTGCCAAAATTATTTTCTACAAAATTTTCTCCTACTGGAGTTCATACCCACAACTTCCACGATATCTCCTGAATACCCGCAATGGGGACATCAGAGAAGCAGGACAGAGCCAACAACAGCGTCGCGATGCCCTACACGCCATCGAGATGCTGGGAAAGTGGGCCAAATGGGTGAGTAGAAAGTGCACCAAAACAAGAGCCAGGCATCCGCCTTTGTTCCAGTGGCAGCGGGCAAGTACAGGAGCTGACATCTTGGAGCAGCGTGACATCAGGCCACCACCATCCGCCTGGCGCCGGACAGCTGGGACACATATCGATCTGCGGGAGCAAGTATGCTCTTCCCCTGCCACACCACCGGCCGGTCAACAACCCCTGTCTGTGCTGAGGAACAGCCGCAAGAGGGGAAGGCGCTTGCTACTCTCCAGCACTGCGCAATCACGATACTCCGTGACAACAGTGCATGTGGTCTGCTGTGAATAAACAATAGCTGGCCAAATACAGAGTGGCGTGCCCGCCTCTCTGTGTTTGCAGTGTTTGTGTCCAGTGCCGCAGGACACAATCTTTAAGTATGAACTTGGCACTTCGTACTGCCAGTGTTACCGAAAGACCAGCTCTACAGTCAACCGTGTCGCGAGAAACCACGGAATCAACAACAGAAGTGTGGTAGTGGAACTTCCTCAACAAACAGTGTCAGTTTTGGACAATTTACCATTTCCAAATCATCAGCTGCCCAACTGGTGTAACAATCTTTTATGCACCAGGCAAAGCACAATCCAACTTAAATGTAAACAATGCAACACAAACTACCACAGGGAATGCTTGACTGAAACAGAACACGTGCCAGTATCAGGCTTCAAGTTTGAATGTCAGCAATGTAATCTCAACGCAGTAATTCAAACCACATGTACAAAGTGCAGGATATTTTAACAGGATGTTAAACACAAGTAGACGTGGGTAAACAAGGCCATTGTAAAAGGGAGGCAGATATGCAATCAACACAACAGAATTGTGGAAACGAGGAGTCCAAGAGGTATGTAAATAACCGAGAGTGGAGCGGATCTACGGGCCAAGACTGCACCGTGGCGGCATGCAAGCCCAACTGTCGCACACCAACAGTGCGCACGTGGCCAGCAGCGAACCAGCCCTACCCACCCATAGTCTGCGCCATTGCATCCCGCAGTTACTCCTGTCACGTTTATGCCATTTACTCCATTTTATCCACAATTACTGTTATTTCCAACACCAATTACCACATGAAAGCACGCCCTGTCAGTAAACAGCCACATGATGAACGAGGGGAAGACAAAGCCAGTGCACTCCCAATCACATAACAACCACCAAGGCAGATTGCAACCAAAAAACTAGCAAAGTTCCATACATGACCAACTTTCGCTTGCACGCCGATGGGGGACCCAACCACTTTTGTAGATGACTGCACATCGAGGCTAACACGGTATGGTGGATAGCAAGAAGAATGGGCTGGTTGCATCGGGGAGCAACTCCGCGGAGACGCCCACTCTTAGTGGGAATCCTTCAACCATTAAGGGGTGCAGTGGTCAGAATTCCTACAATTGTTTTAGTGTCGATTTGGCGGCACTTTCACATCCCTGTGCTCCAAAACTAACTGACAATGGAGGAGCAGTCAGCAAATGAACCATTCACAACGTTCATTACTTGCAAAGTGCACATAGACAGTTTGCCGGTTTTATCCAGGATTGCCTAAGCAGGAAATACTGGAAATCGTGGCCAAGACAGACCGGTCAGAATTTCACACAGCCTTAATCCCCCTGCTGAATGGAACGCTGAAGGATGTCGTGCAGGCAGCCACAATGCTGGAGCGAGACTTGGGTCAACCACGCCACAATTGGAATGCCACATGATTTCGTCACGTGCAAACGCGGGAAAGTGAACGGGTGGCGAGTGAGAGCAAATGTTGGCCAAACAACACATCTTTTGGACAATACCGGGAAAATTTGAACAGAAATCAATCCAAAAATCAAAACCGAGTGAAACAGGACAAGTTTCCGCCTTGCGGACAGAGTGACAGCAAAAGTGCAAGAAATGCAAATGCACTTGTGAAGTGGGACAAGAGCAAACCACTAAGGTCGTCGTGTCAGTATTATGAAGGGGAGTTATATCACTGGCATAGGATTGCCTGAACAACCTACATTTAACAAGAGTACAGGATAATACCAAAAAGCAGGGAAATGGGAAGCGGTGGGGGCCTGATGCTCCTGCCACCCTGCTACCAATGCAAAAGGAAAATACCAGACCTACACCGCAACAATCACTCATCAGCCAGATCAGTAGCACAATGGCTAAATTCATTCACATTTTGGTTACTGTCAATAATCATCATTGTCATGCATTGATAGACACGGTGGCATCCACAACTTTATCTGGCCACAACTTGTAAGTTGATGTTTTTTACTGATCATGTAATCAGGCTGGCCACAAACCAATACAATATCAAGGCAATCAGACAAGCAGAAATTACTGTGTGTGTGCACGATGTAGAGACAGTAACAAGCACTATTATTGTGTCTGACACGCGAAGAGACAATATTTGGTGTTCCTTGGTTGACGGATCAAAACACTACTGTCGAGCCAGCTGTTCGGACAATACACTTTGGTGCGAAAGATCTGCATACCATTTATAATTTAGACAGACACCCGCCACCTGTAATTTCACTCGAGAAGTTAGACCACGATTTTCCACCCGAACACCAGGCCGCCTTCCAACGCTTGCTGGAAGAGTGTCGAGATGTATTCGCCACGCATGATGCCCTGCATCGAACTACGGTGGCCAAACAAGAGATTCCATTGGAAAAACAGGGACCTATCCGCACTCCGTCGTGAAGTTATTTACCCCACCTGGCAAAAGTTATCAGTCAAAAAATACAGGATATGCTCGCAGATGGCGTAATAGAACCAAACACTAGCCAATACAACTCGGCTATACCTCTTGCACCTAAAAAAAGATGAAAATTGGAGATTCTGCATGATTTCTGCCCATTGAACCAAGCAGCACGCAGTGCACTTACACCTTACATTAGCATCAAGGATGCCTTAAGTTCGCTCAGCTAAGCAAAGATCTTTACATCATTGGACCTTAAAAGCAGGTACTGGCAGGTGCCAGTAAGTTGCAGACAGGGAAAAGACAGCTTTTACAGCACCCAACGGACCGTAGGTTCCAATTTTTCGCAATGCAGTTCGGGTTTAAGAGTGCCCCTGCGACCTTCCAATCAATGATGATGTGTATCCTAGATGGCCTCATTGTGCAGTACACCCTGGCATACCTTGATGATGTAATTGTATGGTCGTCAAGCTGGGAAGAACACGTGATGCACTTATCTGTTGTATTGGAAAGACTGGAAATAAATGGGTTGACTTGTGGAACAAAAAAATGTCACGTGGGAAAGACATCCCTCGATTTCCTAGGGCGTTTGCTCGTGGCTATATCATGCAGCATTCCCATCGCGGTTGTGGCTCTCCATTAGGATGTGTGCTGCCCTCCAGCAGAGCAATGTTGCAATAACACAACCATCTTGAAGGGAGCCACAATTTTGTAGACAGTAAAATCTTCGGAGAGGGGTGTTGATATGACGACTTCTAGGCGAGATGCGGCAAACAGTAAAAGCTGAGATGTAAATGTCTGAATAGCTTATGCCCGGTCATCATTATTGTTTTATTTGAGGTTAGACTTGCCAATAAGAAACAATGTGTTTCAATATGGGGCATGGTCATCTGGTAGAGTGTGCTCATTTGAAGCGCAGGAATTTGTCACCTGTTTCACTCGGTTTTGATTTTTGGATTGATTGTGTTCTAATTTTCTGGTATTGTCCGAAAGATGTGGTGTTTGGCCGATATTTGCTCTCACTTGCGACCCGATCACTTTCCCCCACTGTCAGCAAGACAGGCAACACGCCAAACCTGGAACAGCTCCGTGTAATAGCGAAGAATGCTGCCTCGCGCACGCGAAAACAGTTACGCAAATTCTTCGGACTGGCTAACTGACTGCATGAGTACGTGAAAGGGTTCAGAGTCCAGTCATAACAGTACTGCTAAAGGAGTTACTGTCACTGCAGCGCAGGTTCCAGTGGACAAACGAGGCAGAGCAGTTGTCCAGGAAATTAAGGAGAAGTTTCAGAATTGTCCCACAGTTGCATGCTATGATGCGAGTAGACATGTGTTTTTACAAATGGATATCAACTTGAGAGTGTCGGACGGGGAACGCTTACGGTCAGGTGCATCACGTGCACATCTTAGTACCATCTGGCATATACAGGTTGGCCGGATGAGCAGATTACTCGCCCCGGCCAGGTATATTATTGCGATGGCTATAGACGTAACCTGCAACATCGTCCTACAAATCCCGGATCACGACCTAGCCTAGCGCTATCTCACACTCTCACTGAGTTCTAATTACCAGAATTTTGTCGGAGAACACACGAGGACCATGTCATGTTCTTACAAGAATGCGAGAGGAACTCATTGAGCACGACATACCACGCAAGCAACGGGTCCAGAAAATCCATTGCCAACTCCATGGTAAGGTGAAGGAATGGTGGGCGAAATATGGTGAGTTTGTTACTGAGTGGGAACAGCTTTGCCACAGACTGACTTCACATTTTACTAGGGAGGACGTCTTTGTGTATCACAGACTTTGATACAAGAGTCCAGAGTTCTGAGGAAGTAGTCGAGATATACATAATAAGGAGGCGCAGATGCATAAACACATCCACCCAGCAGAGAACGGGGAGAGCTGCATTCGTAATATTACATGCATTCTGCTCCCCTCTCTCCGGAACCTCTTAATCACACCAAAACCACAGACAATGGAAGACTTTGTTGAGCAAACGAGTGAGATTGAAAAGAATACCAGAGTGCAGGCGCGGCTTGAAAGCCCGGCACATGCTCCCAAAGTCACCACCTCACCCCTTCGGCCCGAGTGACAAGTGGTCGGGGGTCCGCCTCCTCCTCGACACCCTATTGCCCCACTGTTGGCACTGCCCAGGAAGCCATCTAAACAAAGATTGCCCTACCTGGCTGTGCTACGGAGGGGAAAGAAATAACACAAGAATGCAGAGTGCCCAGCTGCGCTCGCACTTTAAGGATCCCGCCAAGGCAGGAAACATCACATCTGGGGTGCACGCAGGGCAGCCACGCGGCGGCAACCGAGAACTTCATTACATTAGGAGTGACCAGTTGATGTCCTACCAGCAGGCTAATTGACAACCAAAACCTCTAGTTGTCCGCATGGCTCAGCAGTCAGACCTTAAAGGTCGAATGTAAATTAAATCTCATGATCGGGATTCATCACCTAGCCTATATAGCAGAATTCACTGTGTCCCCAGACATTGAGGAGGAAGACATCGAAGGACAGCCGTGGCTGTCCCAACAGCAATGTGTGTTAGACAACCGGCACAGAGTAGCACACGCCTCAGAGCAAGCCAAGAAATGTCGATACCTTGGGACCAATGCCCGGTATCAGTAGTAAACCCACTTCCTAAAACCAAGAGAGTGCACTACTCGGACAGAACGTAATTAGGAATTCTATGGAAGACCACAAAAACACGTGACAGTGTTCTATAGCAGTAAGCAGGGGAATTGAGCCAGGTTGGACTCTTGGTATCACATGGGAACAGTTTGAGGGAACTGACACATGCGTCAAGGAGACGGTACGATCGATTACCCCACCGCACTCAGTAATGACCTGAAGGGAGGGGGAAGTTAGCATGTGCCCTATACACGGTACTTCACAATACGTCCAGGGGTAAATGTCCTGACATAGGCCAAATTTAACCTAACCCTAGTACTCCTTGAATTCACCTGAACCACTCTACCGTGGAGGCTGAAGATCCATCCGGATTCTTACCTCCACACCTAGCTCCTATCTGCCCACACCAGCAACACGACCTGGTAAAAAAAATCTAGCCTAACTGTTACCGAGGTTTCTTGGTGAAGCCCACTTGACAGAGCGCCTTACCAAGGACCTTGCCTCCGAGTGCAATAGTCGAGGTCGACAAACCTCGACCTCCAAACGGAACGGAGGTTGCGCACAAGCCCTCGTCCTGGAGAACCATCTTGTCGCTGCCGATATCTACAAGGATCCTGCTGACAAAAGGAAAACAATGTTAGACAGTGCCATGGCCTCATGCGCTATTACTTTTGTGCTGGAAATGGAAAGCTTACAGGGATAGAAATTTAACGTATCCAACCTGCCCATACCACCAGGGTCTGTCCCTCCTACGTCACCACCAGAGAACGTAGAAACCTTCGAGGGTCGGGAGGATGGCACAGCAGCCAAACCACCACCGCCATCTCCAGCTGCAGATGGACCTCTATCAAAGGATGTCGGGCCACTGCCCCACTAAGACCCCTTTCCACAGCAGTAGTTCCAAGGCCTCCCACACCTGCCTCTCCAACCAACACGGACGGGGAAGGCATCTACAACCATGGTCGTCCACTGTGAGGTACCTGCCGTACCTTCTCCCTCGACCATCGTGTTCACTCGCCAGGATGCAACTCCACCACTTTGAGCCAAGGAGGGAGGCGAGCACGTCTCCAGAACACTCCTTCCTGCGGCCGAACATGACTTGGTACCATAGGGTATCTGGGCCCACACCAGGTCCCGCCAGCCAGTGTGAGTCGACAGCATGGCGGAGACCACACCAGCTATGCCAGTGCCAGCCGTTTCAGCAACGACGCCTCCACCTGAGGAGAGTGTGCCTAGCAGCTCCCAGGGACGCGCCAATCTCATCACAGTCCCCGCCAGGGTTACAACTGCAGAACCCAGTACCCAGAGAGACGAGAACTGCCAATGCATGCCAGCTGCGTTCTCCACGTGCCGGGTTATCACCAAGAACCCCCATGGAGGCCCTCGCCAGGATACCGGTAGCTTGCTTAGCCACACAAGCCACCCAAGAAAAGAGGCCATCCACATAAGAGGGGGCAACGTAAGTGACACCGCAACCAGTAAAGACATGGTAACTGAACATCTCAACAGACTTTTTGGTGTTATCTAAACAGCTTGCGTGAGTGTCCCTATGCAGTAGTATAAGGGATCTAACATTTTTATTACCAGCAAATTCTTGCCGGAAAGTCACGTTCGATTACTGCAGCACAGATCAGGGGTATGAACTGTGTGGTATCCACACCCGTTAACAATGTGTGCAGAAAGCGAACACTTCATCATAAGTGTCAACCACAGTACAGTGCTTGGCAAAAGCACCAGTGACTGTGACTTGAACGTTCCAAGCTATCTACCTTCCAGACATCAGAGGCCCGTCCCTAAAGACTGAGCCTAAATCTGTGGAATTGTTTTAATCTAAACAAAGGGATTGTAAATAATGTCTAAAGAATGTTACAAGTTAAGAGTAATGTTTAATTTAGTACAGCATCAGTACGCCAAGTCTAAAGTGAAATCATTGCTAGGGTATAAATTATTTAAGAGTTAGCATTAAGTTGAAAAAGAGACTGATAGCGTAGCTTCTTACCACAGAGTTATCTATTTTTACGTGGCATCAATAACAGAAAGTGATTCTTGGTTAATACACCAAACACAAGCTGACGTAACATTTTTGAACCCTTTGAAAACAAAAATAATGACTCTGAACGCAAGTAAAATTTTGAATGTCCCACATGCACTCGATCAGCTGAGAGCACGTGGAGAAGTTATTGAGGGGGCTACATGTTGGTGATACCTTGCGCTTGCGGAAAATATCTGTCTTTTAAAGTAATTATTTTTATTTTACTGCAAAGAGAACTTGTAATTTTGAGACAGAAATTAATAAATAAGGCGATTATAATTTATTTCTTCATTATATTTAATAATTAATCATTCAAAACAACGTCCTCTGATTTTCACTGACATGAGTTACACTGCACTTGGCTCAATTCTTACCTACCCTTGACGCCGGTTAACAGCCAGTGGCGCTCACCGCGCACGTGTCACGTGTTCCGCACATGCCCAAAAAGGCCAATAATTTAAATCTCTAACATAAATATTATTTTTCAGTGTAAAATGTGTTTTATATTTGTATTTGCAGGGTTTAATATGTCTTAAAATGTTTTAAAGTGTTTGTTCATATTTTTTAAATTGTTTGGTTATAAAATTCAAAGTGACCGTGGCACAGAGATTAAGAACACTAATATTCCAGCATGAACGCTGTAATAAAGAGACACTGAAATCATATGAAAAATTCATAACGAAATTATAAAAATGTAAAACAGAATTTAATTTAATGTGTACCATTTTATTTTCTATAATAAAATATTATATTCTGTGTGCATAGCACTTCCGTTTATGTGAACCCCGTATGCGACCATGGTAGGTCCGTGCAACACTTGTCTCTGGACAGTCTGTTGAGGAGAGTTGTCATGTATGCACTACAACGTTTGTTCACTGATGTAGGTTTCAATAGTCAATTTTGTTTACAGGTTAACCTTTGCTTGCGTATGTTTTGCCAGACATTTCCCCAGCATTATGCTTCCGCTTTACTAATTAATTTTGCCCTTGTGGTATAATCGAGGAGAGAGGAGAAATATGTCGGAGAGGTCACGCGACCCGCGCAACTTGAATCAGGTGCCATCCGTCTATGTTAGTGGCGTTTCATTGTAATTTATGGATTATAGATACGCACAATTTTAAGGGCTTTGTTTTTATGTATATATTTGAGGGTATTTTTCATGTTTAAATATTTCACAGCAACATCACGTATAATCATGTGGCTGACTGACACCAAGTATTTGTATATGCCATCATTGCGTTTTGAGAGATTATTTATGGAACATCGTACGTGCAAAATTTTATTCAGGGTTCTATATTAAATTTTTGTCAGGGTTCCGTGTAATTTCATGTAAATTGATACTTTTTGTACTTGACCACACAGTGACGTTAATGTTTGATTTTACTGCAATTAGGTACGTTACAAGCCTGTAATCACGTAAATCGTAAAGAGAATAATTTTCTCAACAAAGATAATATTTTGTTGGAATTTAATTTGCCATTTTCACAAAGAAATATTGCAATTCCACCTGCACCACGTGGTCCGCTACGAACTTCATCAGGGGCATCCACGCCATCTAAACTTGTTTTCACACATGTGTGTGTTTATTGTGAATACTCATCTCGTGTCCCATCTTGTTTCATGTATCTTTGAGGGTTTATGTAATTTTGTAATTAGTGTATGGAGCAATTATTCCCATTCTAGCCGGCTCTGTGTATAAGCCATTACCACACTACCCACGTACTGGAGGGTGAGCCCTGATGAGTTTGCATTAGAGGTGCAGAGTAATCACACGTGTTAATGTATCATCAGGGTTTCATTTTGTAATTCACTGTGTCCTATCTTCAGTCCACCCTAGCAGCTGTTGACTCTCTTACCTTGTGAAGATTGTGTTTTCATACACAGCGGTGAGATCATCCATCTAGGCGTGTGCTAGAGTAATTGCGGGCTGGGGAGCACCCAAGCAGAGTTAGCTAGACACGACCGAGTGTATAATTAATTTCATGGCAAGTTGATTTGTACGCACAGTATCAATAAAAACAAATCTCACAGTGAACTTACCTCTTACATTTGTAGTGACAGTGTCCTAGCCACATGTTTTGTTCAAGTGATAAATATGTTTAGTAAAAGTTTAGTATTGCCTATGTGTTTGTAAGTACGCACAAGTGAGACGGAAACACAGAACCCACAGCATCCCTGAGAACTCTGAGTCTCAATAATGCGGTGATTGGGAAGCACTGCTGGCACCCATATTACCAGTAAGTATTTGTGTTATCGTTTGTCTCATGTCTCACCCAACGGCATCACCCATTATTATAAGGCAAAAGGTGTCGAATAGGCCATTATATTTTATCAGTTTATTCAAAAGACGCGTGTCTATTGAAATACATTAATATAAATCCTCCGATTTCCTGCAAGAAGTTACTGAAAATGAACTTTACACTCGATGTTCAAACCATTCTTGGAGACAAGGGGAGGTCACATATATGCTTCTGGGCATATAATTTTATTTGCGAAGATGCCTGCCCCTTGAGTTAAATAAATATTACATTTTAAAATCATGCTGATTTTACGGCAGATACAATGAAACACCAACCTTACGGGAAAAAATTAGCTTTAATCACGAAAGAAAACGTCTTTGAAATAATAATTCCTTATGAAAATGTTTTGCAAAACATTTTCAGGTGAAACTATTTACTTTGAAATACAAGTGATAATAGGTGCAACTGTTTTGAACAATTGATAATAATGATAAAATTTCTACATTTGCCAGGTACTCTTTAATTACTCTGTGGGCTGGCATGTGAAGAATAGCACGCGCGGCTGAGAGAGAGATGTGTACGTTCTTTTGTCTTTTGTTAGGCAACACCCTCCTCTATCGAAGGCATGTAAGGGGAGGAAGGCAAGGAAGGTCCGTGGCTGAGAGAGACTTCAAGAGGAGGGAGAGAGAGGATGCTAGACCGCCATGTGCTGGTTGCTAGGTAACCACATCCCCTCTCATCAGGTGTGCAAGGGAAGGTTGCAAGCCAGACTCGCACGCCGCAGACCAGCAGACATTTTGGGAAGACACAGACAACGTGCCGCAGAGCTTGGTTCGGGCGTGGCAAATGGGTGCATGTCACTTGCGATGCAACGTGTTTAAACATTATGAAAATATGAGTTTAAGAATGTTCGTATCACTATAGTGAAACGCTTTACTAACAGACTTGCGTTATGAACTAAATTAAGTACCTTTCATATGACAGTGCATTTAAAAACTATCACAATATCAGACATGATGCTATAGGCCATGCTCAAAATAATGTGGTTTTACTGTATTAACTTGACGCATACCAACATGATGCGAAGCACAGATACGTACTATACGGGCGAATTCGCCCCATCTATGAGAGACCAGAGCTCGGGGCAAATTAGTAACAGTGGCAAAGTAATTTCACGTATCGAGCAAGGAGACTCCACATGTTGGACAGCCGAATAGGTAAAAGTAATTGACGCCTTTAATTATGAAATGTATCCCCCCCCCAAATCCCACATGCAAGCTCCACCCCCGAAATTCAATAAAATATATTTGACAAACCACTACCCTACTATTTAGCTGTGGAAGATGTTTCAGCAAACCCACGAGTTGGTAGAACCCCTGCAACCACATCCCGCCAGCCTCAGAAATAAGTGTTTTAATTTGTCGTCGCCTCAGAGTAGAGAGAGAAGAAATGAGCGATGCTGCTGCAACCCCTGATAAACCTACCCACGTATAGGAAGGCTACTCTACCCCGCACCCCCAGAAGATCGCTGATCACTGGAACCACGCTCCAGCAGAGACGCCAGGCTCACTGGCTGCGTAGGTCAATGAGCACTCCCTCGTCTGCAAGAAGACTTCTCTCCTCTGCTCAGCTTATGACACAGCTCAGCTCCAGAGCTTGTGACACAGTTCAACGTCCAGAAGCCTGCAAGAAGACTTCACTCTACCTCTGCAAAGTGCAAAGGCTGCAACATCCCTGCAGCTTGGATAAGGCTCGTCCACCACTGAACCAGATGACCATGAGGGCAGCACCACCTCCAGATGTAATCCCACTTCTGCACCCTGCACCCTTTACCCCAATCAACTTCTGTGACTCTGCGGTAGCAGGTCGTTGCGTCTTTGTTTACCTCTTGAATATATTCCTACAAATTATGGTATACTGTATAGTTGCATATATTTTACCGTAGATAATTATATACATTTTATTAATTATATTTTTTCAGGCTCAGCTTTGCCTGTTTTAATGAGTAAATATTTTACCAGTATTTTTAGTTAGTTAGTTATCTCTTGTAATCAATTAGCCAGGGCTTTTCACTTTCAGAATAATGTAATAAAATTTACGTGAAACTTACTTAGTGCATTTATGATCATTATACATTAATCCCTGTGTCATTAGCATTATTGGTTTTCAGTGTATTTGTGCAAGCTGTACCAGGTTCAGCAGTGTGGTGCACCGAACACTACAGGAGATGGAGCTTGCAGAAAGCCTTAGTCTGTGCAAGACACGCTGCAGTTCCTGGATTTCCAGTGTACCCATGCCCACTTTCAGTGACGTTCCAATACCAGACTGCACTTCTACACGTCAGGGTCTTGGGTGTGACTGTGTAAGCCAAGCACCTAAAACTGTCCGTTTTCGGGAAGGTAGGGGACAGAAATAATGCATAGTAAGAAGGGTAGAGTCCAGTGTCATCGACGACGTAGGGAACGCCGTACCTTGGAGAGGGATCTCAAAGCCAACACCACTAACAAGGACACAAGTAAGGTCAAACCTCTACCTTCGGAAACTGAAGTAATATCTACGCCGATATCCTCTTTTATTCCTCTTGTTCACTGGACACCTCTCTACAAATATTTAAGTGCCTGTTGGCCAGAATACAACCCGGAGGGTGATCATCCTTCTTAGCTGCAACCTTCACCCCTGGTAGTCATCGTTACCACAGCGAAGGTAGATCCTCTGGGATGACTGTAACACCCGCCCCATTAAGATAGCATCGGGAAAAACGGTCCGGGTTCTACCTCCGTCAAAGGTAGTCCCCAAACCAGGTGCGGTATTACTCCACATGAATTACGTTCCCGCACGCCAACCCACTCAGCCCATACGAATAGCCCCGATTTCCACAGCCAGGCCATCCACCTCCACCCCCACGATCGTGTAAACCACATTCTCGCCTCATACACGCCGGGACAACTGGTATCCCGCTTATTGGCAATCGTAGTAGTGAGGAAGATAGAACTCCCTGGGCAGGAAACTATCTCATTCCGCCTCACTCATACTTGTAAATACTTGTGTTTTCTACTTATTATTAATTGTTAGCTTTAAACACTGAGAAGGTGAGCATTAAGCTTTGGGCCATTTAAAGAACAGTTATATCAAGGTATAAAAAGTTCCGGAAGCCTCTCCCAGTGTGCTGTAAGTTAAGTATGAGTGGATTGATCCTATTAGAATAGAATTGTATGTTAATATAGGGTTAAATGTATTGTGCTTATGTAGGAAGTTTAAATAAACATGCCAATATATAGCAATCAGGTAATTGTAATAGGGTATAAATATGTTCCTTAATGGCTTGATATAATTGTATTAGGTTCGGTTTGTCTTACAATTAAAATGCCGCTAGGGCTTAAATTGAGTAAATGTTAAAGGAAAATCTTATCTAGGGAGTGTAATGAGCAGATTGAAATGCCTAGTATAAGTAGTGAATCCATTGTGTAGACATAGTTAAAGAATAAATGTATCTGATGACTTCTTTTATAATTAATGTTTGTTTTGTACTTTGAGGTACTTCAGTTTATATAAAAGTGTTAATCAATTCATACCTTGTGATTAAAAATACTGTCAGTAATTAAAATCTCCAAAAATTTTCTTTCTCACATGATACCTCCAATTATGAAGGATTGTGTAACCTAAAAATACCTCTGCTTACGTAAATACTATTTCAAGTATCAATTTCAAATGTAAGCTCTTAAGTATTTAATAGTATAATTTTCTATTGAAGTATCCTAATTAAATAATAATATGAGGTGTCAGTGCTTAAATCATTCTATTAAAAATTGGAGAAGTTTCAGTGTTCATGTATGATTATTGTAAAGCTTGTAATCAGTGACTCGCTCACATGACAGGTTATCTGTAATGTAACTGTAAAAGTATAGTTCATAAAATGCCTCATACATAACTTGTGATAGGACGAGCTTATGTCAGGTGTAGACAATGGAAGGTCTGCACACCTATTCACGTTTAGCATGTATCACACACCAGCTCTGGCAAAGCCCCTTAAAACTTTTCTTTTTTCTGCACAGTAAACAACAGTTTGTTTTCTCTCCCATCCCTTTTTGTACGAGAGGGTCACCTTGCAATCCATATTGTGTCAAGTTGTAACAGATTGTGAATTAGCTTTTCATCCCTTTTCAGGAATTATGTAATTGATAGACCTGAAAAAATAGTTGCCGTGATAACGCAAAAATTAATGCAAATTTTGGAGTTTTGAAATATTAAAAGCGAATTTGTGTACTTTCTTACACAAGAAACAACTTTTCTTGTACTTTCAGCCAATAATTTATTTCCGAGTAATGTTTCTACGAAGAATTCAGAACACCGCCAATAAATATTAATGAATTATTGTAGTATCAATGTATCTTTAGTTATTTACACTCACGTTGTAGCAATTGACTTTGTTTTTTTTAATGCGTGAACCATCATCTTTAGTATCTACAGGTTAGCCAACAAAACAAAATGAAACTTCTTACTAAAATTGATAGACGTTAATATTAATTTCCGTGTTTTAATTTAATATTTTATTTGCATTTTATGCAACAACCGTGATCTTAGAAAGCCACTATTCATATGCGTCACAATATAGCTAGCACATAACAAACAAAACATAGTTTTGAACCAGTTTGGTTTCATTTTCTTGTAATGCTTTTGGTTGGTACTATGTGCCGGCTGGTGGCTAAATTCTGTGGACGTTGTTATTGTTTAGATTTTTTTTTTTTTTTGTTATAGCACACTGCTTTTAGTAAGTTCGGCTAAATTTGATTTTGTGCTACTTACAGTGGAGCGGATTTTTATACAAAATGTTGAAGCTTCCTGTAAATGCATATTTACAGGCTGGTGAATTCAAAAATGATGGTTTGTACACTACTACTGCACAAACTTTAATGTGCGGACACTGCAACAGCTTGGTGACCTACAAAAAGCGTGACGTCAAGCATATCAAAACTGCCAAACATGAAACTTCTATATAAAAAAAAGTAGGCGAGTATTTCGGGGAATAACATCCAGACGTCAGTGGTCGCAAGTTTTAACAGTGCTAAGCTAAGGAAAGTTGCTGTAGATAACATAGCACTAAAAACAACAGAAGCATTTGCAAAGGCAAATATCCCCTTAGAAAAATTAGAGGACCCCAACTTAAGGTCACGGATGTTGAATTTATTGACGGTGCAGGTGAATTGCCTTGTGTAAGAACTTTAAGGGAAAAGTACGTCCCAAAATTAGTACAGGAGAGAGCAGATTCGCTCAAGGACTTGGTACAAGGCAGAAAAGTTTTCATCCTCTGTGATGAAACTACAGACAGCAAAGGAAGATGTGTGTTTGTGGTACTATACAAAATTTTTTTAAACAACTTGGAAGAGCCAGTTTTAAAAGTTGCATCCGTGAGCATTTTGGAAAAAGCAGATGCTACAACTTGTTCTCAGGTTTTAAACAAGTGTGTCCAAAAATACAGTATTCAGTTCAGTGACATCAAGGGTGTTGTGACCGATTCAACTCGGTACATGAAGGAGTGTGTCTCATCATCTTTGCAGACCCCTGGTGGGCAGTGTCATGTCTTGTGCACTGCAAGATGTAAATGAAGCAGTTGTAAAAGTGAAAACAGCTTTCTTAAACACTCGAAAGTGCAGATCTCACTACCTAAAGTACCTGAATGAAAATGGAAACAAGGCAGCCACCGTGTTTCCAATGCCAGTCTGTACGCAGTGGTATAAGTCAGCATTTTACTTGGCTGAGTACCTGCTGGACATCATCTCCTTCTTCAAACAAGAAGACAAAGTTGAGAACAGTGGTAGTTAGTACTTGGTATCTCTGTCAAGCAGAAATGTAGATGTTATCCTGGCACAGTGCCAATTTGTGAAAATGCATGCTGCAAATATGGTTGAAATCTTGACAAAATTGGAGGGGTCAAATATCCAACAGCTCATTTGCTGCATGGATATTTAGGTGATCTAATGAAAGATTTTGACAGCACTGTACATAACATATTTTCTGTCACATTTCAAGATGCAATGCCATCCTTAACAACATCTGACTATTACAATATCTCTCTCCGCAATCCACTAACTTTACTTACTCCATCTGACAATATTATACTTTAACACGAGAGGTTACACTTATACAAAATGGTGAACTGCCTTACTGACATAATACAAGATAAAGAACTACACGAACAACAAGTTAACAAGTAATTAAACGGATACAAGAATATATCTTTGCAATAGACTCTAGCCTTGCCACGTGATATTACTCTTTAATATGTGGTCTCGATAAAGGGAATGCCACCCTACCGCCTAGCCGGACTTATGCTCACCAGTAAGGCATATCTCGTACCTGCATTCTTCTGTGTCTCACTGACACTAACGTTGTCGCCTTACACATCATCTGCAAGTGGGGGGAGGGGGTAGCGTGGCTCTTGCTTTTATAGTCTCTCATTACTAGGTCACTCAGAGATGTTATTAAAACACAGGGCCACTGTTGAAATCCATAGTACATGCAAGGGTAACTTCTAAGTTCTGTTGTTGGAGTCCCCTAGAGCCCGCTACAATAGATGTCGGCACCCAGCAACATGTCAACAGGACCAGGTTTGTCACACTGGGGATCAGCTAATGGAAAAAAAAAAAAAAAATGGTAGGCCTACAGAAAAGATGAAGCCCTAACCTTAGTGTCATAGCACAAGTGAGGTTATTTACAACTGATTCGGTGCAAAAAATCATAAATACTCTGGCTAATTCAAAAATACATGAAGTAACAAATACAACTGAGAAGAGAAAAGTGGGTAAAATTACTCACCCATGTGGCGAATTAATTTGTAACTGAGTGGATAACATCACAAAAAAGGAAACTAACACAACGTAATCAACATTGCATAAGTGATCACAAATATGTCGAATCCTTTGTAAATTGTGAAATTACGGCAGATATATTGTTTCTTCACAGGATGTCTGAACAGCAGGTGATTTTCTGTGGTAGCTTCAGTACTTGATTGACAAGCCCGGGAGATTGCAATTACGTAGCACACGTAATCGAGTGATGAAATAAACACATAATCGCTGATCGGTATGACACATGACACAATCCGACCTGGAGGACCAAAAATGTTCTGCAACTCATACACAAACTTTACCAGACAACCTACGATAGAGAGATTGTCACTACGAACAACTTACCCCGATGCCATATTGAGTTCCACTGATCTTCAGAGGATGCACTACTTCCAGGACCAAGTATTCATGCGCCCAATCACAAAGTCCACTGACATGTTTACACACTTGCTTATTTAAAAAAATACTGAACAGTTCTTGAGCAATCTATACAAACTATGCAGTAGCTGCCTAGGCAGGGGCAATTGAGGTGAACGCATCTGTTCTGACGCAGTTCAGACAGCAGAATTTGAGGCCAGTGTTTCTGGTTTTGTCAGCCCATCTTAAACAAACGTAATGAAAGTTGGCCACACATTGTGCACATGATATATGGTACTGTCTGGTGGCAGGACAAACTTTGACACGGCACATCTGTCTGTCTGGAAAGAGATTTGATTTGTTAGCAGATGACATCTTGGTTGGATCAAAGTTGCCACGGGGTGTTTAACTCCACTCCCAAAATTGGAAGTACACACATCTTGGTACTGTAAATGATGCTTCTCTCATGAGCATCCCTGTCCTGAGACACAGTTTTGGTTCAAATTGTAAAATACTTAGCTGCAATTTGGCTTCCAAGTTAATATAACATGTCTAGTTGACTATATTATGTGAACTCCAACAAAATTAAACTTATGATTATCTAATTTTTTGCTTTTGTAGTCGCCTGCTAATAAAAATAAGGATGAACTTCACTTCAAAACAATGAAATTAGAAAAAAATGTTCCAAGATTCTACTTGTAATTGTTATAAAACAAAATTCTTATATAATTTATTGAAGGTTTAAGACAAATTGTATTCTGTAAGACTATGAAAGAATAAATAGTACCCTACTCCGTATTTTATAAAGGCATGCTGTTTTTATGATGCATACAATGGTTAAACATTTAAACTATTTACGTATGCATCTAAAGTGGAAGATTCAAAAAGACTTGGCACTAATTTTGTAATGGGAGTATCTTCCACTCTTCTGCAGTCCTCAGTTGGCAGCATAAAGAAAAGTACAATTTTTTTTATTACCTTGGGAGGGTTGAACAGAGTTAAAGACATATCTATGAAAAATTTATGAATAACAATCAATATTCACAAACCAACAGTATTTACTGAAATTAATGTGTACAGTAGACTCTTGATGTATCGTTATCGCATGTATCGATAAACCACATCCACCAAATTTTTTATGGTCCCGGCAAAATCCCTACCTAAATAATGTTAACATGAACTGCTTGTATCATTTATCGCATGGAGCATCGAACAGAATGTATTTTGGGTCCCTTCACCTAATATTTCCCACAACTATCATTTTTAAACTGGTTGTTTATACAAACGTCTAGTAACTGGATATGAAATACGTCACGCGCCGCCGTTTATAGCTGCTCTGTGGTGCTGCACTTCGTCTAGTGTCTTCCCTGCACATCTGTCTGACACTGTGGTGTGGTGCAATGTGCGAGTCTGGCTTGCTACTTCCCCTAGACACCTCCGAGAGGGGAAGTGGTTACCTATAGCAACAAGTGTGGTGACCTAGTGCCCTCTCTCTCACCCTTTTTTCTGTCTCTCTCAGCGGCACACCTTCCTTCCTCCCCTCACATGCCATGAGCCACGAGAGGGGGACGCTGGTGTCTAGAAAAAAAGAAGTCTCTCGACCTAGAGCAAATGTGTGCCTGGCAAACATAGATATTTTATAAAGATTATGCATCGCTCAAAACAGACTGTATCATCACTTTTATTTCAAAGCAAATGGTTTCACCTGAAAATGTTACGCAAAACATTTTAACAAGGAATTATAATTTGCAAAGATGATTTCTTTTGTGAATAAAGGTAATTTTTTCCTGTAAGGTTGGTGTTTCATTGTATCTGGCGTAAAATCAAAACTATTTTTAAATGTAATATTTATTTAACTCAAGAGGCAGCATCTTTGCGGATAAAATTATATGCCCAGAAGCATATACTTGACCAGCCATTGTCATCAAAATTGTTTGTACATTGAACCACTTCTATTATAAGCGTAAAGCTCATTTTCAGTAACTTCTTGCAGGGAAATAGGAAGATTTATATTAATTAATTTCATTACAGATGCGTCTTTTGAATACTGATAAAATGTAAGGGCCTATACCTTTTGCCGTCTAATAATGGGTAGGTAAGCACCGAGCCGAGTGCAATATAATGCGCGACAGGGGAAATCAGAGGACGTGGTATTGAATGATTAATTATTAAAGACAGTGAAGAAATCAATTATAATCACCTTATTCATTTCTGTCTCAAAATGACAAGTTTTCTTTGCAGTATTTTCAGTTTTTTTAATCCAACTCTTTGAATAACACTGAGAGATATTTTTTTTTATCAATGATTGAACATACTGGAACAAATATTATATATATATATATATATATGTAGTAATTACTGGAATATATATTTGGGGAAATATTTTGGTTGTAAAAGTTATGGAGAAAAAAAACAATTGGATAGCACATATGTATACTATATTTATATGGAAACTATTTTGATGAGGTCTGTGAGATCATGGTCATAAAAATGTATTATTTTCGGAGCTTCCATGTTAATTTGTGGTAGCTGCAACTTGCAATTACAAATCAAGACCAAAAATGACACTTAATATTTTGTTGTGGGCATTGGGAAAGATTATCAGTAACATTTTGGCTTATGTGATGGAAAATCTGCTTTTGTGACAATGACCGCAACCAGCTGACAATCGCCTGTAAAATATCATACCTGTTGTCACAGAATTACACTAGCGCAGTTGTAAAAAGCTGTCTGCACAAAAACATAAGTATGTATTTACTACACGAGAAGAAACGACTTAGCTCACCTGGGAGGCTGGCAATGGAGTCAAGAAGAACCTGGCCCTCAGACCCACAGGTTGGCAAGACTTGGCCATCGACCCCAGGGAATAGTTGACTGGGGTTCACCACCTTGCTACAGGACCGGCTCAACAAGTTGCCTAGGGTGTCTGCCAACTCCGAGTTGAGCACACGCACAATCTTTGTCTCGCTGTAATCTGCAAGAAAACCACAAGGGGCTCAAAACTCACAAAAAACAGCACATCACAACCACAGTTTTGGTTCAAATTGTGAAATACTTAGCTGCAATTTGGCTTTCAAGTTAATATAACATGTCTAGTTGACTATACTATGTGAATGCCAAACAAAAATAAAAGTATGATTTTCTAAATTTTAGATAAACATCATAGTAGTACTGTATCATCTTCTAAATTCACAAGCTAAATGTATCATGATGAGACGTGAGAGTACGTGAGCAAGCAGAGAGGCCTTGTAAATGTCTTCTACTAGCAACAGTTGAGTCTGAATCTCCAAGGTAATACGTCATGGCAGTGTAAAGAGTATTCCCTGTTAGGCCCAGCTGAGCCTACAAACCCACGCCAAAAACACTAACAGTTTGACAGAAATTAGAGCCAAAATTCAGCTAAAGTGTATGGTTGGCTTGGGTGGCACATTGTCTGCTTTAGTTAATGCAGTAACGGATCTGATAAGTACCTAAGAGTAATGAAAGAATGAAGACTAAGGAATAATAAACAGAAACTTGCCTTCTGCATATGCCCAGTCATTGCTGTGAGCTGCAGGAGGAAACATAGGGATAGGAACATTGCTAGTGAGGGGTGCAGTGCAAGATTTATGCCTGTGTTGTGCTGACGTGGGATAGAATACGCACATCATGTTGCAAGAGGTCACGTGATGACTGCAAAATGACGAGCATTCTGCACCAAGCAAATACTGAAGCACAAGTGCAATTGCTCTTGTTATGCATGTGCAGTCGGCACATGTAGCCGTCCACAATATGGCTGAATTTCGAGTGGCAGGTGTACTCCAGCAGAATAAATACCATGAAAAAAGTGTGCGTACAAGATTTTACTAATTTTCAGTCACAGGATTTCATTACAATTTTTGCTGTATTTGTTGGAGGGGTTATTTTTATAAACACAAAATCATGTGCTTCACTAACTGTCAAAGTGGTGAGGTGATCATTGGTGATTACAACAAAAAATGCCCACAGCATGTAGACTCAAGTAGTGTTAGTAGAATATGAACATAATCTAAACTAAAAACACCTCACCTAAACCTAAATATTTAACTTGAACATTGCACTGACTGATGAACACTCTGGAAAAATACAGGCTGCATAAAATTTTGTAATGAAAAAGGAAAACCATGCCTTGAAATATAAAATTATGTTTTCTAAATTAAAAAAAAAATCCTGAAAACAATATTAGTACAGTCACACTTTGAACACAGTCGCTGTCAGTACTTATGCTTATAATATACAATGCCAAATATTCTTTGCTAGCAGATATACAACAGTTTCCCTAATACTACATATACATATATGTAGGATCATGCATTATTAAAATCTTCATTTTTGTCTGCTGTAAATATGCCTTTAGTTGCCTACTTATTAATCACCAATTGGCACTGATTCTATGAAGGTGGAAAAGATGCCTGTCCATAGTCCACGGGCACAGTGTAAACAACATCCACCGAAAAAGAGGTATGCATGGGTGGTAGGGCAAGAAATCAAGAGCTGTAAGCCAAAGCACACCTGACTGTTTCCGAAGGCTGCAGACGATGTCCATACAACCATGTTACGAAATACATTATTGTCTCTTGAAAAAAGTGATGGGAAAAACGGAGTTGTTCAGTTGGGAAGATTGCAATCACTTGCGTCTGATATATTTGATTCAATCTGAGATGACTGGTGCAGCTGCAGAGTAGTTTTCATTGTTCTTTGCATAATGATGTAAATGTCAGATTGTCATATTTAATCAGCCCCCAGAAAAGCCTGATGTGCAGGGCAGGAGGACTCATTAGGGTACAAAATGATGAGTCCAGGTAATGACCGCAATATTTAGACAATTTAACACTGATTTCACACACAAAGTCAGTAATGTTCACTTAAGTAGTATATGTATGACATTTGAATTTTTATAATCATTTTAAAATACTAGCATCGTAACAATAAGAACACGTGTAATTATTGCAAACACTTGGAGTTCATCTGTGATAGTATTGAAGAATTAATAATGATGATGTAAAATTATTTAAAAGAAACCTAACAAATGAGATGAAAGAAAGTAAGTTATGCAAAAGATAACTCGCAGAAAACAGAATTCCTACAGAGAATAATATTTGATATATAATTACTGTATTACTCACCTGGTAACAAAGTGCAAAATGTGTGGTGTGGCATACACTGTAAACATGCAGAGTAGTTGCATGCGGAAAATGGTGACTGGATTTCCTGTGGAAAAGGCCACCCTCCCAATGCCATGCCAGCAGTCAAGTGACAGGATTAAAACCTGTCCATGACAGAACAGTGAATAGTGAGCTGCCAGGTGTTGTAGCTCGCTGTTCCAGCAAGCAGACTGGCAATTAGTTTCTACCCCTCCACAGCCTAGCAAGTACAACACGTCAGTGAGGGGTGAGAAGTCCTTCTGAGAGTGCGATACTTGCAGCTGGGATTCTTCATGTAGCTGCATTACCATGTTCCCAGCTTCCATCAACTCAAGTCCATGGAAACTTGCCTGGGATAATTACCTCTCCCCTCTACACACTTTAGACACCACAGTATTTGTAAATCTCCTAAGTGTAGTTACCTTCACTATCCACAAACATTTTAATGTCTTTCTCCTTCCAACATGGGAGTCACTGCAAAGCCTGTAAGGCAGCGGTAGTACGCCAGCGGTCACTTGCCAACAATGTTTGACATGGTTATTGCCAGCACTACGACTTGAAAGATCATGCTCAACTATCCCATTGCCAAGCAGTAGCAACAATGATGGTTCCACCCCAAGGACTCTGTTACAGTAGTAAAAGTTGATGCATAACACTTTGGCTGGCTGCGCTCACTACGTAAAGGAAGGTATGTTTATGGCGGGCGCTAAGTCAGGTGCACCCTATTCTGGCAATTTGGGGTTTTACTTTAGTCTCTATGTGAAACTGGTGCTTGTCCGGGGTAGAGGGCCGGTCTGATAGCTTTGTTGCAGGGCAAAAATTTGGGTTCGGGCTAAACTATCTTGCGTTTCAAACTGATTGCTCATGGAGGTATACCTGGGCGATGCGTAACCTCAACAGATGGCTTGGCCTTGAGAGTTGCTAGAGGACGAACATGAGCCACAGGTTGACTTTCATGCTGCTTTCTGATGTGAACTTGTGATGGCTGAAGCTGAACAACTGGTGTGATACATAGGTATGAAATAGGAGGTACTGTGGCCAGTTCTGGTCGGCTCAGGTATTCAACAACCCAAGGATGAATGGGCTGGTTCAAACATGAAGGAGCTTCAAAGAGGCCTTGTGGAAACTCTGGTGTGCTAGGTACAAGAAGGTGGTGCAGGGCCTGTGTCTGTTCCTGTGGTGCAAGCTTGTTGACAGTGGCAATGAGGGAGGGAGTCAGTTCTTCTATGCATCTAGAGGCAGTCAGCATTTGTTTGGCCTTTTCGCGAATACCACTCCGGTGGAAGTAAGGCACACCTCACGTCCGTGAGAAGATTGCAGGGCTCGTGTGATCCTACGAGGTGTCGAACCACGTGAACATTTGCCAATGTAACGGTCACCCTATGCCCAGCGCCTAAATGCGGTGAGCACTGAGAGTCAGGCCTTGTCGTAGGCAGTCACTGCACGTGGATGTAGGTCCCAAGTTCAGTCTTTCCAACTCAGGGAACAACCCCTCTGGCACCTATACGTGGTGGAGAGGGCGAGCACCGAATTGACAATCTGTCCTATGAAACAGTGTACTTGGTGGGACTCTACCATTCTGCCTACTGTGGTATGCAGAAAGGCTGGCCGTCACAAGTACGTGTGGGTTGGCTCATTTGAGTAATTTTTCCCCCGCAACCTGCAATCCCCTGATGGTGTAAGGTATACCAGGAGAGGTTCTAAGTCTACAGGAAAAGTGGTACTCAGGAATTGGGTAAAATAAAGTTTATTTCGTTTTACGGAAATAAACACGTAGTGTCATACTACCTCCTACATAGATAAGAGCTGCAGGAAGCTTAACCTATTTAAGCCAGGTAAAGGAGGCCTGGTCCTAAGCTACAATGGGTCACGGTAGAGGAGTGCTGTGAAAACAAATTTAACTGATCTTTACACCCTATGCAATTGTTGGCCAGAAGTGACCATAGTGTCTATGTGTGTAGATGACGTGTCGGCACAGTGGTCTTGGGGTAAAACTAAGCAGGTCTAGACAGATATCTCCGGCGAATAGCGTGGTGGAGACAAATGATGGGTGGTTTCCTTTCGGCACTAAAAGTGTGATAAAGAAATGGTAGGTTCAGCAGGGGTGCTGGAAGGAGCTAGGTTAGTTGGGTGTGCACCAAGTGGGTTGAAGCAATGCAGACTGGTCAGGTATCAGGCAACAGGTGCGATGGATGACTGGAGACTGATCTCGAGCAGGCGTGGTGTTCCTCTATTTAAACTGCTCTGGGTACTTGCTTGTTTTTCATTGGCTGGTTCACTCATTGATGAGGGGATGGTCGCTGGAAAGGGGAGACATCACTAGCATAGCTGCTTGGAGCTGTGACGTCACTGGCCAGTTCAGAACTTGGAGAAGTGGCAAATCATACTAGTGCAGCCATCTAGTGGTGTGCAGTGGAACTCGGTGCTCTCCAGCATAACCTGGGTGACTCTATGAATAACACAAACCAGCTGGGTGGAACTTCCATTCTTGCTGTGGTGAACACTACAATCTTGACATCTCGTGGCAGTCAAAAATATAAACTCTGTTGTAATCAGATGCACAGCTATGCTTACTGATGATCTGAAGTTGGTATAAAACCATTGTTGCAAATACGTCAAGCATCAGAGAATTGGCACAGGTCATCCTTAGGCTGGGCGTCACCCTCTATTAATACGTCCACAGCAGACTATTCTACTTAGGGTAATTCCTACTTAAAACTGCACCACCAAAATCCAGAGTCTGCTGCCAGTCCAATAACTTGACCAGTATTAAGGGCACGGTGTCTCCGACCTCAACATATGTCAGTCGAGAACTCTAGCTGGAACATACCCTGAACCAGCAATTGTTTAAGCTGTCCAACTTACCTGACCCAAAGTCGCCAAGAACATCCTGCATGTAGAAACAGTGACTAGGCTCCATGCCACATTTCTACACCACCAAGTTTCATGGACAACCCCATAAGAATTGAGAGAATAACTGTACAGTAGCCAGCCCAGACCCTCAGTCTGCCAGCTACTCTGAGTCAACAGACGCTAGCCAACAACTGACTCGAAAAAGTAATCTTTTTCCCAAGATTTTGTGTCCTGCATCAAACATACCCACAATCCCAAACACGGTTCTGGGCATTTAAACAGCACAGATGCCTGCCAAGATTGACGTATAGTAAGGACTGCAGTGGCAGACCACACATCCACCTCAGCATAGATCAGGGCAAATGTGGCTCCAAAAGTGTCAACACGAGCCATTGGAAACCAGTTACTGGCAGTGAGACTATTGGCATGTTCACCTCTAGCCCGCCTTCCACTCAAGCCACAGCATCAACCTGCACTGCTTAACTGATGCTGTCAGAGCATCACCCACCTGGAGGATGGAAAGGCAAGGTGTGGTGTTCATTGACAAAAGTTTGCACATACAATGAAGACCTGGTGAGTGACTTCTCATAGAGTACATTTGTCCAAGACACACTGGTACCACCCTAGGCCTTATGGTCTAAAATGGAATCAGCTACAACTCACGTATGCCTTTGGTATTAATGGAGGGAACGATGACCAGTGCATGGTATGTGTAGAATGTTGTTTGACTCATTCTTCAGGAAGTTGCTGTGTTGTTCCAACAGGATAATGCTCACCCACAAATTCATTATGCAACACAATGTGCTCTGCAAGACATTGAGCCACTTCCTTTGCCAGCATAATTGATGACCTTGTCTCCAATCAAGCGCATATGAGACATGATAGGACAACAAGTGACCCGTGTTACTTATACCCCAACAACTCTTGCGAAGTTGGTTGAACAGAGCCAGCAGGCATGGAAATAGAGATGCTTGAGGCCACAAATTTACTCGCTCATTTTTGTGGTAGTAAACGGGACTCGCTGATTCATATGAGCCGAACTCATGTGCAACGTCTGCTCAAACATCCCAGGCTCTTGGTTGTCCACAGCGCACTTTCACAGACTAGACAGAGCAAAACTCTGTAAGTTCGAACTTGCTCGTTCACCCACACAACCATTCTTCCATCTCCTGACGTGACGTTGCCATGACATGCACATTCACAAATCCACGCGGCGTTCGCGAAACAATGTTCCTACATGTGTAAAGACACTAAAGGATTTACAGGTCTTGTATATCCCTATATATAGGTCACATAAATACAATGTTTTAAGGTGATAAAAGTGAACGCATAACATAGTTAATAAGTGAAATATAGTTTCCTACATAAATATATATTTATTCTTTGAGGAATATGAAACTATTGAACTAAATCAATATAAACACAGAGTCAGCATTGTTACATATGGAGTTTCTTAATGCCGGTTACACTGGAAACTGTGTGTCTTGTAACATGTATATATTGCCATGGACGAAAATCAAATTGTCCACACACTCAGGCAATATGCTGCACCGTCTGTTGGTAATGATATGTCCAGCATTGCTAAACACACTTTGGCTTGATGCGCTGGTGGTAGGTATGCAAATAACTCTGCGTATCAGCTGAGAGAGGTGGGGAAATGTACTCTCTTGTTCTTGCCACTCGGTAAACATACTTCTTCGTTTAGTGGTGAAGGTAGCACGTTGAGTACCTCTGTTCCTCCTTGGTGTCACCCTGCTGAGATTTATATTGGCATAAAAACTGCTTACGGTGTTGTAGGGTTGCATTCTGTTATCTTCAGAAATCACCTATACGTATAGGAAAGAAGGCCGTAAGAACATTGCAATGAGATGTAATGAATATACCACGTAAAGTTATGAAATGTTACATATGTTTACTGACATTCAAAGCTATGATCATGCATACCATTTTATGCACTTATAATCCTAAATTTGCATGAGATAGAGATTTCCTATATGCACTCCAGGTGTTAACAATAATTTTCAATAAGTTTGTCATTTCAAAACTGTTTCCATAGTTCACTTAATAGCTATCTTGTCTGAAAGAAAGTTAAAAGTTCTATTACAACTTCCTCTATGTGTTAAACTTCGGGAAAGACAAGAGCTGGAAAAACAAACTTTTGAATGTGAGGGCTGTTGAAAAAGAAAGTTAATGGAAGGAAGGTTCGATAGAAAATTTTTTGGAAGGGCTGCTTAACAAAAACTCTATGATGACTGTTAGATGAGTTTGGAGCTGCAGGAAATGATTTTCGTTGAACTTCGAGGAGATGGAGATGTACGAGGATCCGAGAGCTGCCAACATGGATGTACGATGGCGGAGTACATGATTTGGTGACCCGAGGACGGCTAAACTACTCGAGGTACTTTGATTCCGAGGTGCAAAAACCTGAGATTTCTGTTATTGCCTCATCGAAGGATGAAGTAAGCCAGCGTCAGAGTAAATTTCCTTCTACAATACAATTTTTTCTGCAAGTTTAATTTTATGTCAGTATATAAAGAAGCCCTAAATTTTGATTAAGAAGTACATGGATATAGTGCTCAAGAGTACCATGAATTGTCTGATAGCATGGTTTCGTGTTATTCTTTAACTTCAAGTAAAGTGATTGTATGTTTTTTTAGGTTTTCTATTCTTCATTAACATAATTTAGGTGTATCAGTTGTTCATTAAGAGAGCTGTGTGCGATGATTGATTTATTTAAATGTCTTCATTAAAATTGTATTGTTTATGCTTATTCATGTTGCTTTTCTGTGTAGTGTACAAGCTTGTTTAGTGAATATTTTAATAGTAGTGATATACATATATATATATATATATATGTATATCTATATATATATATATATCTATATATATATATATATATATATATATATATATATATATATATATATATATATATATATATATATATATATATATATATATATATATATATATATATATATATATATAACTATATATATATATATATATATATATATATATATATATATATATAGTTGCAATTACAGTGTGCAGTGTATGTCTGGTTAGTTTCTGAAGTTCATGATTCCTCTGACACACTAACCTAAAATAGTTAACAATTCTTTTATGGCACACATCACACGTATGTTATATATTTAATTCTGAATATATTTAGATGCAATATACGCATAGGAATTTTTTACGACCTCCCACTTCAAATCCAAATTCAGTTGTGCTCTGTTTTTCAGTGCTTTGGTTTCCTGAAAATAAAATAGATACTCTTATAGTACAAGCAGGCATTATTTACATTGTTACAAGTAGGAATCCCCCCCAACAATAGATTTTTTTTGTGATTGTTTTGTTAACATCGATGCAGCTCATGTTTTTGTAGTTTTTTGTTGATGTGAGTAGATATGTTGGCCTGTTTTTGTTCAGATGCGGGCAGTTTTGAGTGTTCTTTGGCAAGGTTAGAAATTTTTAGAGTATTTTTGGTTAATTTTTGAGAGTCCTTCGGTTTTTGATTAATATTTTATTTTAGGACCCTTTCTGGCCATAACTTGTTAGTTACGTTTTGTTGTTAGATTTGTAACTATAGGTTTTTCTTCTTTTCTTTTCCTTCCTTCCTTCTTCCTAATTTAAAAATGCTCACCCATTTTATAGCCAGATGGCTTAGTTAGGGACTTAGGGCTAGCTCCGGGCTTTTGAGATCATGCATCGCTGCCATAGGGTAATGCTGACCTGGGTTTTCGTTCAGGCAGCCAGACGCTGGATGTACACACGTGAGCCGTGGCTGATCAGATGTGAGCACAGCAATGGCAGATAATGGGTACTGGCGTGATGCGTGAAATCGCTGAGCTGCACATGGAGGCAAGGATGGATGTGCGTGGCTCTAGGGTACCCAAGGAGTAGGGAAGTAGGTAGCTGTAGCACCGCGGGGTGAGGCAGGGGTGGATGGCAGCGAAAGCAAAGTGATTCGCTGATGTCCACCTGGCAACAGTAACATTGCAGTGTGTGTGACACGTCGGTCACTTGGGAACGCTACCACAGTCGTGTGGAATCTTACTTGTGCTACGAGAGTGTGCAGATGCGTGTGACTGAAGCGAGAAGGTCATGTGGAGGCTGGAGGAGCCTGGTCAGACTGTTCAACATGTAGCCGCATAAAAGTTAAGTACTTCTTGTTTTTCTAGATGTAGTTTTTAAATAGTTTGATTCCAAGGGCTCAAGTAGGCAAAAGGTTTATGAAGTAAAATTAAGCATTAAAAGTATGATGCAATATTTTGGCAGTAGAAGTTTGAAGCCACAGTTTTGAAGTAAAAAGTATTGGTTTTGCTACAATAAGGTGCAAGATGATGCTAAAGTTTGGAGATTTACAGTTAAATTGTAGACTTGGCGAGGAGGATATTAGAGGTTTATTCTGTAGTTGTTAGGTGACGATACAGTCGAGTGTAGGGCCCTTAAGTGTTAGCCGATAATGTTAGACCTTTTTTGATGAAATGTTTTATTTGATGAGTAATATTGTTCCCCTCGTCGACAAGTTGTGTAGTACCAGTCCCCAAAAATTTTAAATTTTAAATGTGAAATAATAATTTTTTTTTTGGTATGCAAAGTCAATCACAGCTTTTGCAATTTTAAGTTATGATAAATTAAATAAATAACATTTATTTTTTAAATGTAAGGAAGAGGAAGTTATTTTTGTAAAGTATCAAGTCCTTATCTATTTCCTTCTTTATTGAAAAGACCAAGTAATGCCGTTACGATGTTTTCAATGTTCACAAAATTTTATGTTAGTCTATGATATTGAAAAGATTTTGATCCAGTAAAATTGAAGTTTTGAAAATTGCTTCTTTTATTTGAGTAGACAGTAGAAATCCCATTCTTTTCTTGTGCCAGAATAACTATTTATTAATTTTATTATTTAATTTAAGTCAGTAACTTGCCAAAAGATCTCTGATTCACCTCTACAGTAAGTCAAGCTGGTTAGTTGTAGTAAGTTTTAGTGCTTTTCAGATGTTGAAGTTATATTAGATGTTTTGGGGCTTCAGGAGGCAACATTAATAGTAATGTGGTGGCGTTACCCCCTCTCACCATACAGTTCAAAGGTTTGTTAGGATTATTGTTAAGAAGTTATTTTAGCAGTATGATGATTTGATGCTTTGAGGATTATTGATAGTTATTGACTATTTAGATGACTTTGAAGTTATACCCTTTTCTTGAGACGTAAATTTATCTTTAGTTTTTTAAGGAATTGGTTTTCGGCGCAGTGTCTCGTAAGATTTTCCCAGTAATAAATCTTCACATTTTAACAATATGTGCATCCTAAAGACAGCTTAAATAACCACAAAAACAATAGCATTAGTATGGCTTGTAAGGTCGAGCCATAAGGGAGTAACATACTGTCCCTCCTGCTACGTAACAAATACTTTTATGTCTTACCTCATTGTCACTAGTAAGTAATCTACAGTGGGATTTTAATTTGTATAACCATAGCAACACCAGCTTAAGGGTTGGCTCCTTTTCCATTTACAGGGTGTCTGTAGCTTCTTTGAACAGCCTGAGGAAGGACAACAACTCAGCAATCACTTCCTTCAGTATAACCTTCAAGTTTGTTCGACGCACCCACATCACACATAATCTGACATACAGTATCGTCTATCTGCGAGTGAACTGACTCAAGCATTACACACTTGCTGTTCCATCGTGTTTCCACATCTTGAACAGACCGGACTAACTTGTTCACATGTTCGGATATTTTTAGTTATGCTACAATATGCTTGGCTGTATTTATAGACGACAGCATAGCATGGATTTAATTTTGCTGCAACTTATATCCAGTGTATGCTGCAAGACTGTGTTGATGCAGTGAGCTGCACAGGGTAACCTCATATAGATTTCCAGCACCTTTTTTATTTTTGATCCTTGGCCAGTTACAAATATCACATTCTGCAACACTTCTGCAGTGATCTCAAGTTCTGTAAAATGGTCTTGAAGTTCCGTGCGGATGTTGCCTCTACTCTTCTGAACATCTGGGAACCTTGTCATCATCAGCGCATTGTTTGTCAGACGCCATTCTTTATCTATGTTACGGGCAGTAACTGTCAAGTAATGCATTTTCTTAAAATCATCAGTTCACAAGTCCATTGTCATTGCATAAACCCTCTGTTCTGCAGCAGGTTGTACATTGGGAATTATCTAGCCTATTAAGCACCTTATAATGTCCTCAACACATTGTGCGACAGTGCTGCGATGGGGCAACATTTCTTATGCGGAAATATGTCCATATGTTGCCCCGTTCACAAACAAGTTCCTGTGCAAGTTTCATAAAACTGTCACCATCAACAAATGAAAATGGTCATATGTATTTTCCACACATCATTACACATTTCTCCATTATGCTGCATTTCACAGAAACAGTTACACGAGCAGAGGCATCACCTGCTGCATTTTGTTCACGGCATAAGCGACGCTTTAAATGTGTTGTCCCAGAACCCACTTTGAATCAACACATAGCCTTACAATTGCGACACTGAATGAACCCAACAAGGTGTTTTGAAATAGAATCTCTAATTGATGCAAATTAATCCCAACATGTCACTTTGTCCCCTTTTCTGGTCATGTCTACTTCATAAGTCTATTCCGTTATCTTCCTGGAAATGTCTTCACTATTCTCGGAAGCCATTGCATACAGTCACATTAACATGACTGCAATAAAACTAATACCGTATTGACCTGAAAACAGGATGGCTCCTAACATAATACAGTCCCCAAATATTTACTTTGTTTTACAGGAAAAAAGTATTTCTCCACAAATTATTATAACATGCAATTTTGCAGGATATTTACAATGCTATTTGAATAAAAGTTTAACACAGCTAAATTATTTGCAGTTAATAACAGTATACATTATACTAGACCACAAATGCATTAATAGCTAAGTAGGTAACACTTTCTTTGTCTATCCCTACATTTTTTGTATTACAAAGCACAGCTTGTTAATATTTTTAAGATTCTGTTAAGTGGCTTACACTACAGTTGACTCCCTATCTACAGAGTTTCAGGAGACTGTCACAAAATGAAGCCTTTTCAACAAAGATAAAACAACTTTGCCTCATCACTGCACATGCCTTTGCTGTTCGATTCTACGGAGTTTGATTGCTGCCCCTCACATCATGAGACGTGAGGAAGTGTACTGTCTATCCATGGCAAGAGGGGACATTCCAGCCTGAAGAATCTACTGTTCACCGGCCCAGCCACTGAAGCTATGCATCGAGATCATCCAAGTACTTTAGCACACCACCAGATAGCCCTAAAAGTACGATTGCAGACACATGAACCTGGATTCAGTGCCAGCCAGTGATGTCATGCCAGCAGGATCTATGCCCCGTCTACCCCCTCTCCAACTCCAGTCAGGGTGTACCGGCCAGAGTAGAAATAGTGGGCCGCATCCTCTGCAATACCCGTCTGTTCTGTTCCTTCACCATGCTGCCTGGTGTCGAAGGAACCATAGACATCTCTCCTAGTCTTCACCGCACCCTTAGTGCCAAAGACTTAGACTGCTCCAACCATCGTTTCCAGTCAACGCCTCCGTCGTCCAAACACTAGACACTGCTGGTCTCTTCAGGGCAACATAGTAGAGTAGTCCAGTTCAAGTTATTCTTATAACGCTCGTCTACTGACCCCTAGTTAGCCTAGGACCAGGTTGCCTTCATCTGTCTCACGTATGGTTAAGCTTCCGTAACCTCCAACTGGTACAAGGTATTACCACATCTCCAGTGGCATTTATTCCATAGACGCAACGTGTACATATTGGAAATGTTTGACACTTTGTAGTTTTTGCCTTAACTTTACATTTAAACACATTTAAATCTGAGTTTCCCGTTTCCGATTTGAGAACCAGAGGTTTCGTAACTTCCGTACAGTACACGCATAGTGCTGCTATGTGGTATTTATTTTCACAAACGGGAGCCTCCGACTAGCTATGAATTGATAATCGAACTCGCAAGCAACAACACGCCACATGCTCGAACTCCTCCATCAGGGTTAGCAGTTGTTCTGTTTACGTCCTGCAGTCCTACATTTTTCCTTGGAAAGTGGATGAAAGTGTCAGGAAAACCAGAGTTTTCTTATAATTTGTAATATGCTCTCTAAATAATATTCAGTTTAATTATTATTACATTCATTTCATTTCTGTTTTTATAACTAATGTTAGGTATTATAAAACAATAAATACATGTGAAGAGTAAGCAAATATGGAAGTTGCATTTGTTACTACAAATTTAAAATGGAACCCACAGCCCGGCACTAGCAAATGTTATCTAAAACACCAAAATATGTGGAACTATTATATTGCTTACCCTGTAAAAAACTCTCTAGATGCCACTGCATACCACCACAGTTTATTTTCGTCATTGGAATAAATACAGTTTCATCCACTTGAGGGTATCAATCCAGTAGCAATAGCACCCTACCCTGTAAACATCAGCCCTATCAGAGGGACAGCAGGTGACTGGGAGATTTGCTAAGACCGCTACACAAGTTAGTAGAGTACACACACGCACCTTGGATGACCACCCTTTCTGCGCACCACATGCCAGAACGGTAGAGCCCTGATATTAGGTATTCTCTCTTGGGATCAGCTTTTCGGCTTGGTGCTTGCTCTCTTCATTGCACTTCTGGTGCCGGAGGGGGCATTCTCTGAGTAGGGAGACTGGTCCTCAGGAGAGGCTCACCGATGTATAGAGACCGCCAGTCAGTGTGACCTGACTTTTCGTATGCACTGCACTTCTGGTGCCGAATATGGGGATAGGTATCCCGCATTAGGTGACCAGAGGTGGTAAGTGGTTTACACCCGAGTAGGACCACAGCATCACCTGCTCCAGTTCCATGAGGTCCAATAGTAGTGTTCTCTATCTCAGACTTCATGCCATACTCCTTCAGTCATGGTAACCATAAGAGGGTAAAGCGGGTTGAGACAATCTCTATATACCAGCCGGAGTATAGCCCAATCCCCACCGGACTCAAGCACCTTAGTCCTTGGAGACAAGCGACAACTCTTCACCAGAATCTGACCACGCCCGACTACGAGCTACGCCTCTTCGAGCCACCCACCCAGCTTGCCGGCGACCCATACCCAGTACTAGTTGCTTAATTGAGCAAACAAGACAGGTCACTCGGCCTTGATAAATTGTGGTTTTGAGGAACGCCATACCCTCAGTCTACACCTGCAGCAAACAGCACCAACAGGTCCGTGCGCAGTAACACACTTGACATTGAAGCTCACCCCACCGTAACATGGTCAGAAATAGGGATGGGTCGATACTGTATTTTTTCGATACTTAATACCAGTTTCGAAACCAAAAATTTCTCATGATTCTTGATAACAATATTTTTCTCAATACCAAACTACAATTTTCATGAGCACAAAATAACTTGGCCAAGAAAATTGCTCATTTTACTAGTGTCATTGAAGCACACTGAAACTATATAAAAAAAACCACATTACACTGGAAACAAATGGTGGACGGCCTGTAACCCAAACAACCTTAACCAATGATAAACCAACAGAGTCTCCTTTGATTCTATAGAATCACGTTTCCACAGTAAAAACTGTAATCAAACTTTAAGGTAAATGCTAGCTCAGTACACATTTATTTTGCGATTTCACAGTTTTTTTATTATATTTTGTGACTTCAAGAAAATTACTGTAATGTTAAATAAATATTTGAATTTTTGGTACAACCGTAGTGGCCTAGCCTGTGGAATACGCGGGCTAGGCCACAACAGGTGTATCAGATAATAATGGTATTTATTTTTGTGAACTTTTATTAATGTAGTTGCATCAGCTAATTATGGTAAGTGTTGGATGTACTATAACTGCTCAATTTGCTCACTCGTGCCTATCGGCACTCATTCACAACTCTCTACCCACTTTTAATGTACCTGAAATATATACCATAAAAGTGATTAGTGGGATAAAAAAGAATTAAATGAAAAATTTCAGTGCAGCATATAATTGTGGTATGTATTGGGTGTACAGTAACTACTCAAGTTCCTCACTCGCTCCTATAGGCGCTTGCTCACAACTATTAACCTGTTTTTATTGTACCTCAATTATGAACCAAAAAATTTAATGTCACAAATCATAACTGTGGTATGTATGGGTGGCCTAAAAACACCTCAAAGTGCTGGCAGCTATGTGAATATTATGCTATGAATAAAATATGGTATTTTATAGCCTACTTCATAGCCCAGTCATAGGATCTAGGCCCGAGTGACAGCAGTAGGCTGTCGCACCCAGCCGCGCTACAGAGGATCTAGGCACTCGCCCAGATACGTACACACGACAATGTATTCGCTGCTAGCCGCAGCACATGAGTAATTTAATCTAAATAATGTATCTTCATATGTATTATCAATAAATAAAGTGCTGTGTTTTACTTCAAATGTAAGAAATCTCCAACAGTGTTTTTAGTTACTGCTTTATGTGTAATACGTCTGATTTTCTAGCAATGAAATGGCCAGACCAAAGCGAGAGCACAGTGCGCACACACGTATTGTGCAACGCCACCTAAACTTTTTGATCGCTACATGCCTCATAGCAATGTATACCACGAGACCTGTGTAACAGATCTTTAACAATAACTTTATATTTTAATAACACATAGTCTAATCTTTTCACACACTTTCAATGACCATATTTAGGCCTTCTTTTTTACACAAGGGGTTGTCCAATATGCCTTTCTTGGGTATCAAATTAATCAGGAGATGTCCAGCTATTAAAATATACATATATATATATTTAATTTAAATAGTGTTTTTTATGCGCTAGATACCATTGAACATGAAATGCATGCAAAAATATCAAGTTTGGGGGCATAGGGGTTAGGGGTGGGTCAAAATCGGCACAAAATTGTCCAAATTTCTTATTACGACCCCACCTCTATTTTGACCCTATTCTCGGGAACCGCAAGGGGTCGTAATAGAGAGGTTCTACTGTAGATAGTTCGTGGGAGGTGTCGGGTTTACCCGGATTACTTAACTTTGCTTTGGCCAGTTGTCGTACTGCTTCTGGTCGCTGGCTGGAACAGGTGGTGTAGTCTGCTGACTGTGGGTTGGTGATACCGTGTCGGCCAACATGGTACTGCAGATTCCAGGTGGCTCCTTTCTTAATCCAGAACCTGGGGTTGGTGATCACATACCTTACCTCAGTCCCTCAAACCAGACCATGCATGACAGGGTTGGAGTCTTGATGGGTACAGATGTGCAGTGGAAAGGCAATATATCGGAATACGGGAGAAGTCGGTTTTCTCAAGAGCCAGACGAAGGCAGTGCGGTCTTGTTCCGCCTGTCTGTACAAAACTGAGGGAGCCAATACAGACTGCTGCTTGGCAGCGAGGTTAGCTGTCCTTTGCTCTTCTCTCTGTGAGCTGTGCCTCACCTTGAAAGGCATAGAGCAGGGTCTGCCGCTCAACACACCACAGACACGAAACAATTCCTTAGATCAGTGTATGGCCAGTAGCAGCTGCCGACACGAGCTCGGTGCTCCAGAAGGCCCCCCCACCACCGGTGGGCAGACCAGAAGCGTTGAGCCGTATGGGCAACCTTTCTGCTACTACTGGATGTGGTATCGCGACCACTGCCAGGCCATAACACTCAAGCAAATACCCTTGCCAGCACCTAGGTGCCCCGGTAGGGATACAATCCAAGCATACTGTCTCTCCCTGGTTGAAGAAGTTTCTAGTGGTTATGGCTCTTCTGTCCTAGCCCTGGAGATCGAGAACAGGTGGCCGTCGAATGTGTGTGTTTAGGACTGGTAGATTCCAGAAGGCGATCCCCAGTCGTAGGCTAGTTTGTCTTAAAATACCCAGTCTCGGTCGGCAGTGCACCTTGTGTATCATTCCTAGCACACGTAGTAAAGGTTATTCTATAAATAAGATTCGCGGCTAAAAGAACAAAGCTGTGTTTATTAATAACATAATAAACACAGTGACACGTGCTATCGCCTACAAAGCAGAAGGTATGCTGGAAGGAAACCTACGCTGAATAGGTGTAGGTGACCTGGTTCTAGACTAAGTGGGAAGTAGAACTAGTTGACTGCTAAATAGAAATACTTAACATTGCTAACTAATTATGGTATAAATAGACAAGACAAAGAAGTTAAAACGTCCACTGCTCTAGTAACAGGGAGTGTTAGTGTTGAAGACTGAAGTCGAAGAAGCTTCTGGTAAGTGGTAGCTTATTGGCGTCACTGAAGTCTCTGGTGAAGGCAATGGTATCCGCCGCTGGTGGCTGCTGAAGGCTGTTGTCGACAATGGGTGCAGCCTCTTGTAAGCTGCTGAAGACTTGGGTGTCGTAGGAGGCCCCAGCACTAGAAGTGGTGGAGCGAGCTTGAAGATCTGAAGGAGTAACTCCTGAGCCTTCCGTGCACGGACTTATATTGTCTGAAGGACAGGTGTGACGGTGGGCCATGGGGGGGGGGGGGGGGGGGTAATGCCTTCTGGTGCGAGGCCGGAGTGGGGGTAGCAACCCTCTAGTCATCTCTCTGCTTCATGTATGTTCAGTGGCGCTCGGCCATGCCCTGAGGCGACTGACAGCTTGTAGGCTCTCAGCACGGGGGAGAGGAGGATGGCATCTCTGCTGGCTTGTGCAACCTTCATATCCGTGTGTTCAGGCGATCTTCAGGATTGTGGCGTTCCACAAAGTCCGTGTACAGATTGGCGGGGTTTGACTCTCACTAGGGTGTAGTAGATATACTGGCGTAGCGTGAGATGAGAGAATAGTTTATAGTAGTATACTAAAGCGGCATGCGTCAATCCCCCTCCCTCCAGTCATCCCTTCAGAGGGATGAAGACTCATCGGGAATGTTCGGTGCAGAAAGGTGTAGTGCCCCTAATCTGAAAGTTCTTGGTAAGGAGAATCAAAGAAAACAAATTTTGCAATCAGGTGGGCGGGACCCTTATGTTGGGCTGCTTGACCGATGTAATTCCACTCGCTCTGTGCTCTGGGGGCGGCTGAATGCATGTGATGCATGGCACGCTGTCGGTAGTTCTGTCTCTCTCTTTGGGTGGGCTCCCTCTCTGCTGCTCCCCCAGGCGAAATGAAGTGCTGCATGCTGCTAATGGGTTTTCCCCCTTGTGGTGATAATTAGTGTCAGGTGTAAGGGTGTCCCACCGGCCAACTTGGTTTACGTATTTCGTTGACAATAACTCAGCATAGCGCTGTGGTTAATTACAAGAATATATACAGCAAGAACCTGGAATAAAACCACACAAAAACAACATGACATACGAAGAGGAATAACAAGTATGTTCAAGCCTTACTCGCGGAAGGCGGTGAAAAGTCTCTAACTACCACGGAGCTCGCTGTGGTTATTTATGAAAGAAAATTAGCACGCTTTCTGGGGTAGCCTGTGGGTCTCACAGCAAGCAAAACAGTTACATGTGACAGGTTAAGAGTTCTGCAGCCTCAGGCCTTCAATCACCTGGGTTGACCGGCTAAACGAACTATGCGAGTACACTTTAAGAAAGGAATTTAACATATGGATAATTGGTGTACGTTGATCACTACAAACTAACAAACATTACACTGCACTAATTAATTAAATTTAATTTAATATACCTTGTACTTTGACTCATCGTAACGAGTTCATGGGAGCTTTGTGGCTCAGAGTTCAGGTTCGACTCTTTACTGGTGTACAAGGTATGCCAAAAGATAATAACCACAGATATACTTATATAAAAAATGAGATAACAGCATAATGACACATAAACCCTGCAAGAAATGGTAATAATCTTCGTGGGTATTATCTTCACAAGGACACTTGTTAAAACTCATAGGCATATTATACGTGTACCTACACATCAAGTCATATAGACAAAACTCTAAGTTAGCTAATTCCCTTACATCTTATACAAAGTTCTAAATCTAACATGTATAATTGGTGAAGTCTCTGTTTTCATGTAAACACTGGCACTGTAGTGAGCGTCTATCAGTGATACGGCACTTGTGTAGTATATACCGGCACTGTGGAGAGTGTCTCCAAGTAATACTATCAGTTTATGTGGGCTGTCTGCAACCATTTCATGGAAACTTGTCGTTGGTGAGGTGTCAAACGTCTATTTGCACTGGTTGAATTACTACAGTGTAATTACTGCTGTCTGTTCAAGTTCAAATATATCACTTTAGTCGAGTGTCTGAATAATATTTAACACATTTATATCTCACCGGTTCCTTTACTTCCCCCCACTTGATGACAGCTGGGTAGGCTCACTTTAATTGATGCACAATATTAAACTAGCCTAATTGTGAGTGTCTTTACCTAAATCTCACTGTCTTTGAATGGGCAGCTAGTTTAACTGTTACTAGTTACAGGTCTGTAATGAGTCCTGTTTCACTATTTCGTAGTTATTTACAATTACTGGCTTTGTTTACATATCGCAGAGCACTGCACTTACTTGCGTTCGGCAGGTTTGATTTTGGGCTGTCTTCCTCTTGGCCTGAGTGCAGGGTGCGCCGGATACAGCCACGTAAACCTTGATGTGGGCCTCCACGGCAATTCCTGGTACTGGCTAGATGCCAAATCTGCCTTGGCGGCACTCTGGGGCATCAGGGGTCGTGGTGCCACACCAGGTGTATTGGCGTCTGCTTCTGCAGCTACTGATGGGGAGGGCACAGGAACAAGGGACTTTGAGGCTGTGCAGGGTAGTGACACAGGAAGGTCCTGCACCACGACTGCACTGGTTCCTAACCGTAGGGCAGGATATTTCTGTGAAGTGACAGTGCGAGGGCGTGGCGGTCGACCGCCCTCCACCTCGACTGCAGATGCTCTTCACCTAATGTCCAGGTCCTTTGGTGAGGCAGTTGCACCAGATGAGGAGTAGTGGGAGGCATCGACAGTCTTGACGCCTGAAGAGGCAGTACAAAGGAGTTGCAGATGAACGCTCTCCACCTTGTCTGCTTATGCACCTTGTCGAAAGTCCGAGTAGTTGGAGGCATCAATGGTATCTATGTCTAAGTCCTTTGCTGAGACAGTGCAGGGGAGTCAGGACTCAACCTCGACTGTGGGTATTGTACCAGTTGTGGGTTAGTGGGAGGCATCGATGGTCTCGACGCATTGTTCATCGGTGGTTGATTGAGCAGGAGGCAGAATGGGCCTCTTGTCCTCAGTGGTGCCAACAGGTGAAGTTTCCTGTGCGGCAGGAGATTGGGGCAGAGCGTTGTCGTCGACAATGCTCGACACCTCCTCCTGCAGTCTTGATTATTTACAGTCAGGAGCAGGGGTCGGCTTCGTAGAAGCTGGAATGACCTTGACCTCTGTTCCGGGCGTTTCCTCCAGTATGGCAGTCGGTCCTGGGTCCGCGGCATCTTCGCTGCCTGATGGCCCAGCGGTGGGTATGGTAGCTTCTCTGTGTCAGAAACCAGCTTCGTAGAAGCTGGCATGAACTTGATTTCTGGCTCAGGAGTTGTACCAAGTGAAAGGGAAGTTGCTCGGATTGCTTTCACCTCCTTCACCATTGGCGGTTTGGATCTCTTGGCCAATCTGACTTGACCTGCAGGGTGTCTGGCTGTCTTCCCTGTCTCTGGGACTTTGCCAAGATATTTTGGTGCATCTAAGGGTGGCCTGGTCAGGTCTGATGGTGACTCTGTGACCATAGCTGGTTGGCATCGAGGGCAGAGATTGAACAGAGACTGCTCCTCTGCACTGTGGTCTCTCTATTCTCCTAGGTGGAGAATAGGATGGTTCCCTGTTGGGTTCCAGGGTTCGTGCCTTGAGCCTCTTCATTGGCCTTGGCTCGACTTCGGGAGCTGCCATGGATGGCGTAGGGCCTCGTCTGAAGATCGGGGGCCACAAAAGCTCTTGGTCTGGGGCCTCTTCGTACTGAGGCAATGCATGCCGTCGGGCTCGTTAGGCCTGGCTTCTAGTCTTCGTCGGGGAAGTTAGGGCCGGCTGATGCATGTCTACTTGTAACTGTTGGAGGCGGATCGGGGTACGGGAAGTGGTAGCATTCAGCTGGCTACCTTCCCAGTTAATCAGGGTTCCTCCCTCTCTTCCCAGTTGAATACGGTGTTGTACATAGTCAAGGATGCACTGTTACTGAAGCAGCCAGGGTTGCCCCAAAATCATAAGATTCCCCGATATGGGGCATAACTAGGAAGTTAACTTGGGATGTATGGCAATGTACCCCAATCATTAACTATATTCTCCCTTCGACCTGAAGGAGGAGATTCGGTTACATGAGCCTGACTTTGCTTTTAGCGGGGGGTCAGTCGTTTAGGTGGACCTCTACACGGGGCAATTCAGGGTAATTAAGCTCTCTTGTCAAGTTCTGGAGCGTGATTGTGGCTTCTTCCTCCTGTTCTGGTTCTAGGCGCACGTGCGTGTGCGCTCTCTCTCTCCCTCCCCTTCCCACCCTCCCCCTCCCTCTCTCCCTCCCCCTCCCTCCCTCTCTCTCTCCCCCTCCCTCCCTCTCTCATTATCCCTCCCCCCCTCTCTCTCTTTTTCACCGGGCAGTCTTTATGGAGATGTCTGTCCGTGCAGTACCAACACTTTGGCGGTATCCTGTAGCTGGGAGGGGAAGTCAAGGTCAGGGTTTCAGGAGGCGTAGGGGTGGGCACATGGCCTGTCAATGTTCTCCCCTCCATGCCCTTGTCTACCTGCTTACAGTCTAGTATGGTCTGCTCTTCGTAATTGCACTCAGTTTCACGTGCACAATATATAAGGTCTTCTATTGACTGCGGCTTCTGGGCTTGTAGAAAATTATGCAGTTTCAGTAATAGCATTCGAGCTATGGAGTGTACGCAATTTCCTTCACTTTTGCTTTATAAATAGTTCTGCCTCTTCATCCATGTCCTGGGCTTCACTATAAAATTTGGTGGCTATACCAATCAGTATTTCTTCACCGCCAAATGCAGTTGCCAACCGACTAAAAAACTGATACTAGTCATTTACAAACTCATCATAGCGATTCCACCAGTTCAGTGCAAGGCCCTTCAAGTAGAGTTGGGCTCAGTTTACCCACTGCTTTGCAGGAAGGTCGATCTCTCTGATTTCTTTTTCACATTCCTGGATGAAAGCTACCAGTTCATCATGTGGCCTACCTGCAAAGTTGGTTATCTGAATGTCATCATCCCGACTGGTTGTTGGGTATCCCGGTGCTGTTACAGGCTGTATGAATATAAGTGACGGTTTTGACCAGTGGGAATGGGAGGTGTGTTTTCTTCTACACCTTTCGCATTCATAGGCCATGCCGGGCAAAGTGACTCGTTCATCTGGCAAGCCTATACATGCGTGATAGTATTTATTCACTACACGTCACACAGCGTATCTTATTAATGCCTAGGTCGGAGCACGTGACCTCATTACAAAATGTGGTCGGTTGTATACGGCATGTCTCGTACTGGTATTCCAGACATTCTGTGTTCCGGGCAGTATCTGGCCAGCCTAGGCATATGCGGTGGACCGCTTTGATGCAGTAGTTGCATTCAATAAGGAGTGAGCCAATACCGGAGCAGTTGGCATGGCTACACCTCTTTTCTGTAATGCCATTCACTGAGTCCACGTTTACACCCTCAATGGTGTTAAGCTTTGTTTAGACATGATTATGGCTATGGGAGCCACGGGGTGTTTATCAGAATCCCCGAACACAGCTTTGTTTTCCCAACTTAACCATTATGTCTCTGGGTCGGGTTGGTCTGGTTTGGCTTTAGCTGTGAACAGTTAATCACTCAGATGTTCCATGTTGGGCGCAAGAAAACCACTTGACGTGTGCCCATGTTAATAACTAAACGGCACGGTCATCGTGGCTTTGCTTGCGCTAGACCAAGCGCGCTGCGGTAGGGATTTCCTAATCCAGTTTACATATATGGCTCGTTACTTTGATTGGCCGCATTGGTTTGTGGCTTGGTACAAAGTTATCTATGGCTACCTTCTTTCCCACTGTGGGTTTACGTGTAGGTAGTTGGCGGAGGGGTGTCGGGTTTCCTTGGACAACTCAACTTTGCTTCAGCCGGTTGTCGTAATGCTGCTGGTCTCTGGCTGGAACAGGAGGTGCAGTCTGCTGGCTGTAGGTCGGTGATATCGTATCGGACAACAAGGTACCGCAGATTCCAGGCGGCTCCTTCCTTACGCCAGAACCTTGGGTTGGCGATCACGTACCTTACCTCAGTCCCTCGTACCAGACCGTGCAGGACAGGGTGGTAGTCATGATGGATAGGGACGTGTGGTGGAAAGGCGATATATCGGAATACGGGAGAGGATGGTTTCTCAAAGAGCCAGACTAAGGCAGTGCGGTCTTGTTCTGCCTGTCTGTCCAAAGTCGGTGGAGCCAATAATGACTGCTGCTTGGCAGCGAGGTGAGCTGTCCTTTACTCTTCTCTCCATGAGCCGTGCCTCATCTTGAAAGGCATAGAGCAGGGTCTGCTGCTGAACGATATGAGTCATGTACCACGGACGTGAAACAATTCCTCACATTAGTTAGTGTGCAGCCAGTAGCAGCTGCCGGCACGAGCTCGGTGCTCCAGAAGGCCCCCCCACCACCGGTGGGCAGACCAGAAGCGTTGAGCCGTATGGGCAACCTTTCTGCTACTACTGGATGTGGTATCGCGACCACTGCCAGGCCATAACACTCAAGCAAATACCCTTGCCAGCACCTAGGTGCCCCGGTAGGGATACAATCCAAGCATACTGTCTCTCCCTGGTTGAAGAAGTTTCTAGTGGTTATGGCTCTGCTGTTCTAGCCCTGGAGGTCGAGAACAGGTGACCGTCGAATGTGTGTGTTTAGGACTGGTAGATTCCAGAAGGCGATCCCCAGTCGTAGGCTAGTTTGTCTTAAAATACCCAGTCTCGGTCGGCAGTGCACCATGTGTATCATTCCTAGCACACGTAGTAAAGGTTATTCTATAAATAAGATTCGCGGCTAAAAGAACAAAGCTGTGTTTATTAATAACATAATAAACACAGTGACACGTGCTATTGCCTACCAAGCAGAAGGTATGCTGGAAGGAAACCTACGCTGAATAGGTGTAGGTGACCTGGTTCTAGACTAAGTGGGAAGTAGAACTAGTTGACTGCTAAATAGAAATACTTAACATTGCTAACTAATTATGGTATAAATAGACAAGACAAAGAAGTTAAAACGTCCACTGCTCTAGTAACAGGGAGTGTTAGTGTTGAAGACTGAAGTCGAAGAAGCTTCTGGTAAGTGGTAGCTTATTGGCGTCACTTAAGTCTCTGGTGAAGGCAATGGTATCCGCCGCTGGTGGCTGCTGAAGGCTGTTGTCGACAATGGGTGCAGCCTCTTGTAAGCTGCTGAAGACTTGGGTGTTGTAGGAGGCCCCAGCACTAGAAGTGGTGGAGCGAGCTTGAAGATCTGAAGGAGTAACTCCTGAGCCTTCCGTGCAGGGACTTACATAGTCCGAAGGACAGGTGCGATGGTGTGTCGCAGGGGGGGGGGGGGGGGTGATGTCTCTTTGGTGCGAGGTCGGAGTGGGGGTAGCAACCCTCTAGTAATTTCTCTGCTTCATGTATGTTCGGTGGCGCTCGGCCATGCCCTGAGACAGCTGACTGCTCTTGTAGGCTTTCTGGGCGGGGGAGGGGAGGATGGCATCTCTGCTGGCTTGCGCAACCTTCCTATCTGTGTGTTTTGGGCGCCCTTCAGGATTGTGACGGCCCGCAACGTCCGTGTACAGGTTGGCGGGGTTTGACTCTCACTCGGGTGTAGCAGATATAATGGTGTGGCGTAGATGTGATGCAATTGTTTATTGTAGCATACTAAAGCAGCACACGTCACCACGTTTGGGTTAGAGCAACCAAATGACGGCTTTGAGTAGGTAGTACAAGTTTTCTCAACCACGTGTCTATAGACGCACATGAAGTGATGGTTGTCGACCCTGTAGGCATGTGATTTAATATATTAATGTGATTTAGACTTGCCCAAATGAGCATTGGTGCTTGATGAATGAGGCGATGTCACAAGTAGATAGCGCATGCCAACTGTGCAGGGATGTGTCATGTGTCATGCTAATATATTTAATAACTAACTAAAAAAAATTTTCTTCATATGATACAAATTAAGTCTTGCCTCTTTCTATGTTGTTTGTAAACATTTTAATGCACAAAATTTTTCAGTTGCAGTTTTCATTTCGTTGACCTCACCTTCCAAAAGTGCTTTATTTATTTAGATATGTGTTTGAAAGTTTGTGTTCAAAAATTCATCAGTTGATGTCCCTGTGCACATACACGCGATGCACCGGCGTTTCAGGCTAGTTAAACTGGTGGATACATTGATTCAACCAAACTCGACCAATACGTACGTTGGTTTCCGAATGTCCAGTGTACATCGGTGGATGCACTGGTGAATTTCCGAAAATGTGGTAGGTAACCACTTCGTCTGTTGTCAGGTTGCGTAAGGGGAGTTAGCAAGCCAGACTGTTGCACCACACTGTTGCTGCACTCTGCAGATGTGTTGGGAAAAGTACGCACCACAGAGAAGTGATAAACAGCTGCACGCATGATGTATTCCATATCCAGTTATTAGACGTTTGCATAAACAGCCAGCTTAAAAACAATTGTTGCGGGAAATCTTAGGTGATAGGACCGAAATATATTTTGATTGATGCAACATCCAATAAACGATACCAAGTGGTTTAATTTATCATTATTTATATATCAGTTTTGCTGGGACCACTGAAAATTAACTGTGGATATGGTTCATCAGTACATCCGTTTTTGGTATAATGAGAGTCGACTTTATAATGTTGCACATATCTAGTCAAAAATTAATGATCACCACTTTTTCACACCACATCAAGTAAAAACTTTGAACACAAATTTTTTTATATGTGAAAATAAGAGGACGCTGAATATTTTGTAAGTAAAAATTGTAATAAAGCACTATCTTGTATTTCAGATTATATACTGTACGAAAACTGCTAAAACTGTTAAAATATTCTCCCAATTTTAATTTTGAATAACAGAAAATAGAAAAAAAAAATTACTGTGGTTACTATGTGCTTACAATTTCATTTAAGTCTGCAGTATTTTTGGTTTTAATGCAGTCTTACGGTACAAAACTTATCATTTGCACAAAGTAAGTTTAGCTTTAGTTTACTATTCTCTGTTTCATATAACTTCAATAAATGTTAACAGTTCTCAAAAAAAGGTGTTCTCACAATGTATCTCTCCACCACAGCTGTTCTGTCGGTGAAGAAAACCATCTTTGTAAAAAAGCTCTATGAATCCAATGGCAGACATTAAAAGACTGACAACTTTAGTCTATTACTAAACTATTATAGCTGGTTGCCATTCCCATCTGTTTTATTTTTATAACCACATAAAACATTAGTTATGATTCTGTTTATTTTAAGGGCCAGGGGAGGGGGAGGACTCTAGTTTATAATTGTTTCTTGAGACGTGATTTTTTTGTGGTTCTTGTAATAAGTGTGTGGCAATTTGAACTCGCATTTTTTCGATGATGCAGTGGAAAATATTATTTTTAAGGAAATAAATTTCAAATTACTAAAACTAAAAAGGAAAATATGATGAACTACATTTGATGAAATATGTAGATACAGAAATAATTAACTGCACATATAACATTCTGACACCAAAACCAAGGAATTCTCTCATATAGATAAATTATGATGGAAGAGAGTGCAATGGCAATTGCATTCACCACCTCGGTGGAGACGTACATAACTGTAATGTTCACATGCTATACCAAAATATTCCAAAATGTTTATAAGGCTGTTGGTGCTCTTATAACTCACAAAATTGTACTTTATTCTAAGAGCATAATTTAAACCATAAATGTTATAATTATCATTAAATTTCTGAACTATAATTTTTAATGCAGAGTACTATTTCCTTCCATAAATATAGCAAAGATCACCAACATAACAACACTCATCCCACAACAACCATCAGCTGACACAGTACATACTTTGTAAACGGGGGCGTTTACTGTTTACATGCTGTATAGGGTTGTCACAAAGTCTGTCAAAATTTACTGAAGTTATATGAAACTGAGTATATGTACACTATAGACCAAAGAGTAATTGGGCACCTGTCCACAATGTTTGTTCAGTGGTTGTCACCCCGTTAGAATATCGTAGGGCCACTTCTTGCAGCTATAACAGGAGCCACCCTATCTGGCATGCTCTCTATGAGTGTTTGCAGGACATCCACGGGGATTCGTAGCTATTCCTCTTGCAACCATTCCATGAGTTTAGCAATTAATTTTGGCAGCGCCTCATGAGCCCTCACCAGGTTATCCAATTCATCCCAAAGATGTTCTATAGGGTAGACGTCGAGACTCTGGGCGGGCCAGTCCAATCGGCGAACATTGTTGTTGGCATATCACTGCATAGTAGCCCTTGAAACATGGCACCTGTCATTGTCATCCTGGAAGTAACACGGGTCCATTCCGTAAAAAGCCACGAAGTTGGGAGCATTTAATTATCCAGAATCTTACAATAGCACTCTGTGTTCATGCGATACAATAGGATTCTGTGTTCATGCTACTACGGACAAACACCAGCTGTCCTACGCTGAAGGCCATGAAACAGCCCCACACCCCCACTCCACCACCACCGAATTTCCTAGTTGGCACTATACACTCCAGCAAAAGCCGTTCCCCGAGTAGATGCCATACCCATACACATCAATTGGACTGGAATAATGTAAACCTCGAGTCATCACTCCACAGAACCGATTTCCATTGCTCAAGTGTCCAGTTGCGAGAGTCCAAACACCACCTGAGTCGCCGAGCTTAATTGCTTGTCGTGATATGAGGCTGATGTGCAGCTGCTCTTCCAAAATATTCAAGTCGGTGGGCCTCTGTATGCTATGTTCTAATGGAAACCGATACTTCTGTTGCTGCATGAAACTCTTGTTGGATGGTAGTCAAGGGTTGTGCCCTATTTTGAACAATTTCACGTTTCAGGGTTCTGCGATTTCTGTTGGTCAAGATTGGAGGTAGCCCAGAACGTGCAGCACTAATACAATGCCCATCGGCCTTCCACTTACGCAGGACAAATGCAACCCTTGATTTGGGCCTGTTTACCTTCCGTGCAATTGCCTGGCTAGACAGTCCGCTGAGATATGGCATCCCACAATCACGCCTTTATCAAAGTTCAATAGCTCTGTACCTTGTGCCATCTGGTTCTACACTGGCCTGCAGCATATGGTGGCCACACAAGTCAACTGACGTACTGAATTACCTATCTTCACGCGTGCCCAATTACTTTTTGGTCGATAGTGTATATTGCATCTTTCTCCCCCCCCCCCCCCCCCCCCCATCATTAACCATTTTCCACAGCTAACCAGCATAACGCAGGGGTATTAAAACTGAGTAATTTAAACAATTTATATTTAAACAATGCATACAAATGGCATATCACTATTTTATGGGAAATTTTTTCATACTTGGCAATGAGAAATACAGAAACATGACTCGTGAACTAAAATGATCTAGTAAATATTTATAATCATAATTAACCTTTAACAGTATACTACACAAAGCATAAATTCAAATGCAAAGGTGCAATTACGTTAAAATTGTAAACTTTTATCTAACCTTCAATACATAATTTTATAATTTTTATAGGTGGTTCACAGTGAACACAGAACATTTGAAAATCCTGCTTAAAATCTATTTGTATGCAGACTGTGCGTTTTCCATTTCCACTATTTGTAAAATAAACATTATCATAGGCCTGTTCACTTTATTCATGTGTCAGTGAAGTGAAATTGTTAAACTATTATGAAAGCAAATATTTAAAAAATTCTAATATTCTTAAACTTATTAACAATAAAAAAAAAACAGAAAGTAAAAGCAAGCATTTCATAATTCACAAATGTTTACCTAACACTTATAATTCAACATTAAGACATAGGACTGCTTAGCCTCTATAATTACTAGGGGTGGGCAAAGCTGGAAATTTCATTTTGAAGCGAATTCTCTAAAATAATTGCGAATTCTAATTGAATATCAAAGCAAATAGTTTTGTTCACAAGTACACATTGCACCTCCGACAAAATCATTAAAAATATGCTTTAAATTAGTTTCATCTTGTCTAAATAAATTGTATCAATATTTTTATGTCTGCCCCGAGTAAAATAATCACGAATAATGTCTAGATTTTCTGAAATAACATCAAATATAACTAGGAAATCTTTTTCGCACTCATCTAGAGTATGCATTTCATCAGTATAATTTAAAAAGTGAGCCATTTTTTCTTTAATTTTTAGTACTTTGGCGGCCTCATAGATATAATTTTGTAACTGAATATATTTAGGTAGGTTTAAACTTTTTGGGCAAACATACAGTTTTTTTTCATTTAACCAACCTATTTTATAAATAAAATTAATTATCAAATTTGTTTTTCCACAACTGCTCGGGCCAACAATCATTGTGCATATATTATCAGGCAATAATTCACCATTTTTTTTATTTTTTGATGCCACTTCAGAATTTAAATGCCAACACCCGTCAGTTTTTTGCATTTATATGTTAATTTTTATATAAATTGATAATAAAGTATTTAAGAAAAAACTTAATTATGATATAATACATAATGAAAAATCGATTGCATTAATCAGTTTTCATACAAAATTTTTAATGCCAAATATAAATTGTAATACTATAACAACAATTGAAAAAATGAGTCCTGTTGATAAAAATGAAGTTATAACTGTTCCAAGTGGTCAATATGATATTGAATCATTAAAAGAAACTATAAATTCAATTGATCCATTTTCAACAAATAATACTGCATTAATAGCAGATAACGCAAAAAATAAAATATCTATCAAATCTAAATTAGACATTAAACTTGATGATCGATCATCTTATATTCTTGGTTTTGAAAGAAAATTATCTATTGAAAAAGACAAAATTGTTGTACACACTAAATTACAAAATTTTAATAATTTTAAAACAATAAATATTCACTGTAATTTAGCATATGGTATGTTAATTAAATATGATGAATCTAATAATTTATAAACACATAAAATTGTGAGTTTTCCACCAAAAACTATGTTTGGTTTTAGAGATTATACAAGTTATGAGCCCGTATATCCAGTTTTTTTATAAAACTAATGAGTGAATGAATCATATTGTTTTAGAAACTATAGATGAAAATGGTAAACTGATTAATTTTGATGGTGTTGATATTGATGTTGTCTTAGAAACTAAAGAAATTTAAAAAATAATATAAAAATTATTCTTTTTGATATCCATATGGCAGTGTATCTATTTTATTTTCAAATATAATTCTTTTGTTTTCATAAGGACTTAATGCTATTTTATTAACTTCGACTGTATGTATTTCATGTTTTTCACTCATTAGATTCATTGTTCTATATTGAATTTTCTTACACAAACAATTCTTATAGTCATCAAATGTAATGGGCTTATAAATACACATTTTTCACACCTTTTGATATTTTATTTTCTTTATCGTCAACCTTATAAGCATAAATTTTTGATCGTAAATGAACAAATTCTTTCATTATTTTACCATTACACTCATCTTTCATTTTTCCTAAAACTTTTTATTTGAGGCATGTAATAAATATTCTGATTTCGATAACACTTGTATCAAAATTTTCTATCATTGACTTCATATATTTGTAAAGATATTGTTTTTATGTTATAAATGTATGAATCGGTATATTGATAACACAACTCAATTTTATCATCATATTTTCGTTTCATCACTTTATTATGGAAATTATACATCAATTTTTTTTATATATCTAAAATGGACATGCCCACATAAATTGCTTTATTAAATTTTACATTTGTTTTATTCATATGTTTAGCTGCAAGATTTTCATTAAATATAGTACTCCTTTTGAAATTAGATTTTGCTACTAATTTTCCACATTTTTCAGTATCTGACACTAGTTATATATCAACTTTGTTTCTAATATTTTCCATAGTTTTACCAAACACTGAATTATTCACGAGCTTATAAAAATCTTTTTCAAAATAATTTTTAGCATTAGTTTTCATTGTTGTGTTTAAATCTATATACTTTTTTTTAACTAATTGGACTGATCAAGCGTTACTATTCTATGTATTTTTGTAAGTTTTAATCCATTTTTTAAACATTGTTTAAAATTACGATAATGAATTACATATTTCTCATTTTTATGTAAAGTTGTTAGTAATTCAGATTGATTTGTTTTTGGAACTCCCTAAGTTTCAGGACAAAAAGGTACATCTTTACATAAATGATATAGTTCTTGTGGATATTCTAAATAAACTTCATATGTATAACAATAATCAGAATAATTCTCCAAATCTAATATTTTTTTACTCCAGTACTCCAAATCATTTAATGTATAATAAACCCATTCAAAACCACCATATGGTAAATTATGAGTGACATTGCCCTGCCATAAAGATTATTAGTATCGAGATATGCTAAATAATTTGATTCTTGATTAGAGTTAAAATCACCTAAATATTTATTATTCGCTTTAACATATCGCTTATAACATTGTGATATTACACCCCTAATTACTTTTTCAATCAATAAAATCATATCATAGTTATGAAGTAAATCTAGTGGTTGTTTAGTAATTTTTAACACTGCTTCCCACGATAAACCTGGTGCTGTAAAATACCACGCAGGATCTAAATCATAAGAATTTATACATGTAATTCTAAAATTTTCGAATATATCTGCTAACAATATACATCACTTTTTAAATATAAAACATAGCATTCACCAAGATTTTTAATATTAAATTGGTTCCATAAATGTTTTGCATGCTCAAAATCAGCATCAGTTATATCAGATTCATTACATTTATTGTAAAATTCACTCTTTGGTGGGAGTTCTGTTTCTTCAAATTTCTTCCAACTATCCATATAATCATATGGGTAAACACCTTTATAATAACTAAATCAACATGGTCTTCTGGAAAATGTTTTTATGTGTGTTTCACTTGATCTTTACTGGTCATAAATTTTAATGTGTGTATAAACCATATATTTAAATTTTCTTTTTGTTTCCCAAAACTAATAAAGTTTTCTTCATTATTTGCAATTAATTATATATCTTTATCATCATATCCTAACTTTAATGAATAAATGAGCATCATATCCACATAAATTGTGGAAATAAATAGATTAAAAAATTGGTCATTTTAATTATAAATTACAATTATTACATAATGGATCAATGAACTTTCCAGTTATATGATCATAGTGACATACTTTTTTATTTTCCTCCGTATATTCACGTTCGCATACAGTACATATTTCTGATTACCTATATAAAATTTTTTCTTCTTTTGTTAGTAGATGCATTGGTTCAATTTGTGAATATATTTCCCCAATATATTCTACTTCCCTTTTTATTGATGGTTTAAAAACTTTATGTGCATTTGGGCCTTGATATAATACTAGAGGCTTATAATCACCATAATTAGATATAATATAATAACAAAAACCAGATGCTTCACGTAATTTATATTTCATTGTGTACGATTCATCATTCAATTTTAAATCAATGTTATTTATTTGTTCATTAGTAAGTTTATATCTTTATTTAAGTGTTTCTTTATAAAAACCATTATCAATATCATCTTCGGTTAAAACTGGATATTTTCGAATTAATTAAATTTTTTTTATTTCTCTTGGATTTGGTTTAGTTGTTGATATTTTCTTTAATATTGCTTCAAAATCTGCATATATTGTGAATGGAACCTTCATTGTATGTTTATAATTTTTTAATTTGATTTGCTCTCCTTTTGAGGATAAAGTGATGTTTACAGTTTCATTTTTCGAGCAATGTTCAGTATGTTTATTTAAATTCTCTTGAGAATAAAATAATTGAAGGCACATATCAAATATAAAAGTTTTACTTTTATGATTATTTCTTTGTGCAGAAAGCAGTTTCGATAAATCCAACAATAATGCGAGTTTGTATCATTTTTGAAATAAAGTAAATTTATGTTTTCCCTTTATATTTTTTGTGAGTTTTTGAGGATATACCATAGACTTTTCATCTTCAATAGAGTATACATTTATAGATGTATCAATTTGATTTTCATTTTTTGGTATATCATCAATTTTTATTGGATACTCAAATTTATATATTACTTTATCAATATTAGACCCCACATTTTTATATTTAGTTATTCTGTCTAAATTTTTTTCTACTGGAAACAATGCAGATATTATTGCCCAAAGAAAAAATTTTTTATCATCATTTTTTGCATTAATGCATGCTTGTTTTTATTCTTAATAAATTTCTGGTAGATCAAAATATGATGAGCCTCTTAATTGGTTTATACTTATTTATTGCTAATTGTATTTCAATTATTTTATCTAAAGCCCATCCAGAATCTCTTTTTTGAAATTCAGATAATTGTGTAATTATTTCTTCTGTTATGATTTTATAAATCTTTGTAAATTGTCCTTCGTTTGGTATTCTATGATTAAATGACTGAAATGTAAATAATTCTACTTAATTATTTTCCTTCTTACGACAATTGGTATATAATTTAATGCTCGTTTTCAACCCTCCAAATGTTTTAAGATTATTGGATACTATCTCAAATACCTTATTTTTTACTGATCTTAAAAAGTGATTAGGCTCTACTAAATACAGTTATTTTCAATGTTATTTGTTGATAACCAGCCTTTAAAAGCTTTATTAACTCAGCAGTTTTTATTGGTTCTTCTATTTTTTTTGTTAACAAATAAATGATTATAAAATGGAAATATTTCTGTTAATTCTTTTTTATCTTTGGGATATAATTCATTGATATTTGTGCCAACCAAAGGTAAATGTGTAAAAATATTCTTTGTTATCCCTTATTTTACCCACTGGCTTTTATTTCTAGTTTTACAAATAGATTATTAAGAAATGGGAATGTTTCTTTTAAATCCTTTTTCTCTTGTTTTGCAAATAGATTATTAGAAAATGAGAACGTTTCTTTTAAATCCTTTTTCTCTTGTTTTACAAATAGATTATTAGAGAATGGAAATATTTTTTATTCAATTTCTTTCTATCTTGGTAAATTTGCAAAATTTCTTTCTCTTTACTCATATATACTAAATGGTATAATAGCTGTAATTAAATCATCTTTCCTTAGAGTATACCAATGTCTAATTAAATCACTCCTAAGATTATAGCTACATTCATTTTTTTAATTGCTACCTATAATTCTTAGCTCCCACACTGTGTTCTCACCCAACTCAACTACAAGATTGTTAGCTGTCATTTTTGTTAGCTGTATTTAGAAGAAAACAAAATTAATTTAATTTTAATTTTTATGCGCTATTTGGTACCTTCCTTTTTTTTTAAATCAAATAACACAAAGTTTTAGTTAATGTTAATATAGAAAGCAATATTTATTAATTATTTAACTTCCTATTATGAGTGTATTTCTTCATATATTCATTATAACTAGTTTTATATTTTGTTGTATGTCATTATTTTTATGAGGAGGAAATAGTTTTACTGATTTATTCTCATTACACACTTTACATGTTTTTATTGGATAATTAACATGTTGAGATTCAACTAGTGCCATATTGTGTAATTTAGAATTTTTATGTTTTTGGAGACATATTTTAGCAACATATTTTCTACATTCACAAATTACTTTCGCTTTATTTAATTTGCAATGCTTTGTGCCTTTTTCAATGCAACATTTTTTTACTACAGAAAAATTTTCTATGATAAATGCTTTGCCACACTTTTTACATTGCTTAGATGTGGTATTATTTTCAGTTAAGTTAGTGGGCAGGCATTCCATTTTTATATTTATTTAAAAAGAAAAAAAAACTAAAAATATAAATATTTATTTTATTAATAAAAGATAGTACAAATAAAAATCTTTTTCATAATTCTAATAAAAATTTTCTCATATTATCACTTTTTTTATAAAACATATATAATTTTTAATATTATAAATGGATCAAATTGTAGAACATAGAAGTTTGGGATACTGGATATGAAATTATTAAAACAGAAACTATTATTGATAAAGAATTGGACATTGTTCATTTCAAAATTGTTTTAAAAATCAATAAAAATGATCTCACGTCAGATAAATTTTCTAATTTTAAAGACTATGTTTATGATTTCTATTGTTATGATGGTTGGGATTATGGATTCAGTAATGGCTATGCTTCAGGTTTTTCTTTATTTTTTTACTTTAAAAAATCTTGTTGGTGTTTTAGTTTTGTTGAATATTTATAAATTCTATCAATTATATTTTTCAATATTTCATTTCTTTTTAGCTTAAATTGGTTTGTTTTTGATAGTTTTTATTGAATTTCAGATTTTGATTCTTTAATTCTTTTCTTACACTTTTGTTACAAATAGAAAGAAATTGTTAATACTAATTTTTCTTGTACTTTTGGTGCAAATTGCTTGTTTTTATAGTATCAAAATTTCTGCACCGCCCTTTTGTAAAATATTGCAAAATTTGAGCGATTTTAGGATTAAATTGCTTGATTTTTGATGAAAATTGCATGTTTTTTCAATTGCAAATTGGCATTTCTAGAAATATGAAAAAGCAGCTTCAAAACGAGAAATTTGCTTTATTTGAGCATAAATTTGCGTGATTTTCATAGTTTCTTTATTCAATTTCAGATTTTCAGTTTTTAATTTTTTTTGTACTTTCGTTAAAAATAACGGGAAATAGTGAATGCTACTTTTTCTTGTACTTTTGGTGGAAATTGCTGGAGAAAGTGAGGTGAGCCAGGACCAGCATTATACATCTACTCATCTCGTGTCAACATGCTGGACTAATTCCAGCACAGGGAGCTTAATTTCTTCCATTTGAGCATGTAGTCTTTCCTTGTTGTGTGCTGTGACTGTAGTGACCAACAATTGCTTTGGCTTTGCTAAGATGAACGTTAACACCTGCACATTCATTTTTGGCATCATTTATAGCCAGCTGCAAAGAATGTACGAAACGTTGCTAAATGAATAACGACCTAGCAGCTGCACGGAAATTAGCAGCGTTGTCTGTTATGCAATATATGAGTACAGTATCATAAAGATTGACACCCCATTCAGCAATACCATCCTGCAAGATATTCTTTATGTTTTCAGCAGTGTGAGCATCATTGAGTAACAGAGTGTTCATAGTAAAAGAAACACACTCAAAATTTGGCCTAAGGTAAATGACATGTCAGGCTAATATAGTCATCATATGTTTGTGAGGTACATGCATAAGTAGTTAGTGACAAAGAGGCTACTTGAGGAAGATCATAATTTAATTGATTTTTCAGTGAGTCCTTGATCTCAGTGTACAGTGCAGGTATGTGTTTTTTTTTTAAATGCATTCAGACTGGGAGGTTTGTTAATGGGCACAAACTGTTTCATTAAATTAACAAAGCCCTGGCATTCTACAAACTCATAAGGTAAATAACACATGGGTATCATCTCAGCAACTGCCCTGTTATTTTCTTGGCTGTACCATTGTTAGGGTCCATTTTAAAATGTGTCTGAAATGCACATTTCAGAGACAACTTATGCCCAGCTTCTTTTTTTATAGTACCGGTAACAGGTTTTTCATAAATCTGCAGTTCACTAAATTGTACAGGATGATGTTTCAGATGATTTTGCAGGGTTGTAGTAATACCTAAAACAATGAAAGGGTCAAAAGAAAGATATTTGTTTTACAAAATTAGTTGAATAAGTTAAAGCTGAGAAAATTTCTAATTGTAAAGGTACATGTTGGAATTTTGTATATTTTTTTTGCATGTTTTGCATGTTTTGTAAAATAATTACCAAATAGCAATGCTGGGTTTATTGGCAGGTGGTCCAATATTTAAACTTGAAGTATTTGAAACCATTAAAAGGCCTTCAAAAACTGCTAATATAGTTATTTCAGCACACCTGCTAAAACATAATTGCAACACAATTTTTGCTTTGGATGGTTCAAAGACAGAATACAGCACAAAATACACCTGGTCTTGGAAATGATCCCTGTACAGCCAGAAATACAATAAATCTCCACAAACAAATATTGTGTAGTGAACAAACACAACAGCCACCTACTAAAAAAAAAATCCAAAAATCGAATGACTAAAAACTTGATAACACTTTAGATAACACGAACACAACATGGCATCGCACCCATGATGCACAGACCCAAAAGTTTGAATTGATTACTACCGAAACGTTGGGTGTTATTTTAAGACAGCTATGGCCATTAAATGACCAACCAACATGTAATCACATTCGAAAAATTTTGTCACAAAAATGTGACAGCATAATGTGTATCTAAACTGTGTGATTTATTATGATATGGTTATATTACATTCCGTATGTATACATTACTAAATTATGCGTCTTATTGTCTTCTACAAAATACGCATGATAACTGTTCTATTCCTTTTATTACTTGCTCTATGATTCAGTCAATGGATCACTGTTGGCTGTATGGGTATTCCAAGGCCACTCAATATAACATGAAACTTATTTACATCATGAACGTTGTTAATAACAATTTCCCTGATTTTTTCAAATTGCAGTACTGTGATTTGAATCGCAGTAGGTGCAATTGCACAGCAGTTAAGGTTGTGAAATTGCAGTTTAATATCCTATTTATCACACCGTAATGCATTCCGGCGCTGTTGGACACGAGGGAAATAAACATATATTACCAATTAAAATCTATCTTGTTAAATGAAGTTTGGGAAGATAATGAAGAGTTTCACAATATAAGAAGTTTTTTTTTTCAATAATGCAGTTTTGCTATCTTGCGAGTAAAATAAGCTACTGACAATTATTTTGCACTGAAATGCAGATTGTACTAATTGTGGGCATTCTGTTGAGTTGAGGGTATGTTACCATGATTCAATAGCAAAGTGTGTGGCATACGTCAAATAAAAACTTTGATGTTGATATGTCCACATCTTATTTTGTTTTTTGGGCAAATAATAATAAATAACATAAGTTGCCCAAAAGTACCTGTTTCGAAATTCGAAGTATAAAATTTGATTTTGAATACAAAGCTGAGTATGCAAAATATTTGATTCAAATTTGAATTTTCGAATCTTCGCCCACCCTTAATAGTTACCAACTTTACTGGGTGCAGACTAACCAATGTGTTGACACAAAATGCTTTGACAACAATGGTTATTAAATGACTTCAGCTCATCAGCTTAGCATGCGTTGCATCTGGGACAACAGAGATTGTCATTGTTGGTCGACACCTGACTCCAGCTTGTACTGTTTACCCTAGCAAGAACAGATGTACCAGTCTAGTGGTACTGTATTATTCACTGGCTAACCCAAACTATGCGCCGAAGGCACCCAGTACCACTGCCTACCGCTAGATGGCTCCTGCAGTATGTCTCGCCGCTGTCTTCCATACTTCTCCAAGCCGGCCGGTGACATCATGCCAGAGAAGCTATGCTTTCATGACCCCCCGCTCAGCACAACCCCTCGCCTACAAGACGCCAGCCAATGAGCGCAGAGGCAGCTGCCCAGTATAGTATACAAAGAGAGTCAAGTTACGACTCCAGACCAGTCTTAAGTCTTTCACCACACACGTTGCTGGAACTGACCAGCCTGACTCGTCTCAAGCCTTCGCTTCTAAGCTCCCCAGGTTAAATACCCTCTTCACTGCACTTTCAGTGCTGAAGCGTGACACCTTTCTTTGGTCTCTACCCAAGATTATTCCTTCCACTCCCAGTTTAGTATTCCAAGCACCAAGCCAAAGAAATAAACCTAGTTGTCTACACCTCTAGACACTGCGGCCCCCTCTGGGCAACAATGTGTTAAGGAGTCAGATTCAGTTCAAGTTGTTTTCAGACCGCTAATCCACCCCATCCCATTCAGTCTAGTTTCGGGTCACCTCTATCCAATTTGAGTGGGATAGTTTCCCCGACAGTTCTCGTATACACAGGAGGTAGTGTGGCATCACATGTCTATTTCATCTCATGAAATAAACATTGTGTTTTGCCCGACTCTTTAAGTTCCACACTTCCGTAGACTTAGCACCCATCCTAGTTGACCTCCTCCCTGAGGGAAACACAGATGATCCTGGAAATATTACTTAATTGAGCCACTACATGTATTTTACCATCCACACACACTCTTAAACTGACCAGCCATTATGCATACCCCGTTAGGCTCACAGGTACTTAGTCTCCCAACCAAGCTTGTCAGTTTAGTGCTTGTCTTTTCTACCGCACTTTCAGTGCCAGAGGGGTCGTTCTCTGGATTGGAACGACTCAGCGGAGGGAGACACACTGCGTAGGAACATATTCCCTGCTTTTCACCTCACGGACGTGAGCATGTCTATTGTGTGAATCCAGATGCCTTACTCAAAAAGCAGTGGGATAATGGAATAGGTGAAACAAAAGCTGATTGCCTCTGGAGAACAGACACAGGCCTTTCGTCAGCTATTAGTACTTGTGACACCAGCCATTCCAAGGTAATTGTTTATGGCCCCAGTTCAAGGCAACAGAGAAGTTCACCCCTAGGTAAGCGAGTTCCTCAGCCAACCAGAACAGCTGCCAAAATCGCTTAATTGCAAATCAACGTTGTTGCTCTACCCCCAACACCATGTCACAACGACCACAGCCACCACACTCAAGTACCTGCAGCTCCTACACGCACCACTGTTAAGCCTCTGCCACCTGCTAACACAGTCGAGTCGCGACGCCCATGTATACCAGTAGCAGTACGCAACTTGAAATGCAAAACCTCACTACCAGAACCTGACTTTGTGCCCTGCCGCAAAGCTACCTGGCCAGTCCTGTATACTGGATACGCTCCAGTCCCTCGCAAGGACTAATTCAGACATGAACCCTGCCGGAATAAGATTCGCCTGGCCTACCATCCAACCAAAACCAGTGCCGCCTGACATAGTCTGCTCCCAGACAGCCTGGGCATCACGCATTAGTGTCCATTAAAATATATGCAGGTACGAGTAGTGACATTTTTTAAAGGTTGATTTCAGAAGGGCTCAATTAACTGTGGACAGCTTATTGTCAACAGTTGCAGCTGCACACAGTCATAAAAATCTACCAACTACACATTAAGTCATTAAATTTGTTGTCGAAAGATAACAAGCTTCCACATACGAATGTGAATGTAATATAAATGGACATTTCTTACTGGCGTCGCTATGCGGCGTGCCCTCACGCAGCAGGAAGTACCGCACACCACTTGCAGTGAACCTCTTGGCGCAGTCGAGGGGGTCAACAACATTTCCTCTGGATTTTGACATCTTCTCACCATCCACCGTCCAGTGGGAGTGGCACAGGATGGCTTTCGGTGGCTCCAGGCCAGCAGCCATCAGGAACGCCGGCCAGTACACACCGTGGAACCTTCCACACACAGGGCACCATTACTTATTGTTCCAAACACAAAGAAAATCCCTCAAAAAGAGGGATGCCTCCCACAGCATTCTCCTCTACATGAGAACAGGCATATTACTATGAATTATAATTCAACTGTGTATTAGCAATGATGCAAACAAATATGAATATCTTAAGTTGTGATTTCTGTGTGCAATTAAAGTTTGACTCTGAAAATAATAATGGTCACAGAAAAAGTAATACGTACCTATAAACCAGACTAGAAAACATAATTTTGTGCTTTTGGTAGCTTCATAAATTTGATATAATGATACAACTCTCCTTTCATTTAAGTGATTTTATACAACCACTCACTTGTTTGTAACTGCAATGTTATTCAAAGCTATTTATTCTACAACCTTTCTGAATAAATATTGCTTTGATTTCAAATTTTAAACTGGTAACCACACATTAAACTAATAATTAACAATTATCCTTTTAGTTATTCCTACATAACCAATAAATACTTAAATGTCACACTTCATTGCTCTACCTGGACAGTGTCAGTTTTCATTTACAAATCAGCACAAACCACAAGGCTGCATCATTTCAATAACTGTGTTAAGTGTATGGCTGAGCAGATACCGGTACTGATATATCGAAACCTGCCGATATTGTAATTATCGGAATTGTACACAATTCATGTTTAAATAATTTATGTGATAACAAATATTTTGCCCTGAACCTAAGAATCTAAGATGATGCTGTTTCCAACTTCACATAACTGGCTTAGCACGCTATTTGGTTTTACTAAAATAATCACTGTTTTTCAATTTGTTTGTACTAAAGTACCTAACTGGCTGTGGTTATTTTCTTAAGTAAAATTAGGCATGATATGGATGATTGTTTACAAAATATGTATACAAAAAAAACAACAGTAGCCACCATTTGCATTTACTGAATTTTACCTCTGTAGGCGTGCGTGCGCGCGCACACACACACATGCATGTGCACACGCATGCACGCATGCACACACACGCGTGCGCACCACACACACACCTCATTTCTTCTTATCACTTATTACTTACAACTGTCCTCTTAATTAATAATTTCAAATAAAAAACATACTTCATCAATTTCTTTCCCTATTCCTAATTATATTCATCATTTATTATTATTTAAAATCACACACTACCATCTTTGGCTGTGGTTAAAATCATTCTAAAGGAAAATTTTGTTGTTATTGCTATCAGCCTTTACGTATGTTGTCACATGTCCTCTGATTTACTGTCATCTGACAATGACACATTTCTCAGCCAATCAGTAATGAGGAGATGAAAGACAACCTGGATATTTTTATGTTTAATAAACAATTAATTTCTTTATACCCTCTAGGGAGAAATGAAAATTAACAAACATTAATATAGAATACTGTCTAAAAACAAATGAATCTCTATGTAAATAACTATTAAAATTAATAAAAGATTATAATGTTAGCTCATATATTCTATAATCTTTTATTTATTTTAATAGTTATTTACATAGAGATTCATTTGTTTTTAGACAGTATTCTATATTAATGTTTGTATATGTACATGTATATATACATATAATTGGTATATTTAGGAAGTATTTCAATTGTCTATATTTCCATCAAGGATAGTAATTCATGTAATGTTTGAAAGGCTGTGACAATGACAACTTGTTTGTATTTCATATATTTTTGTTTTTCTAAATGTATTATTTTTCTTTCCTCGTTTCATCAGTAGGAATAGACGTCAACAACAGACATCATAGGACGATAGCGCATCTTTTTCTTTTCACTGGGTTAGTAAACTAAAAACATCTGCCACTGCAAGGTACGACATGGTGAAACAAGGAAAATAACAGAGGTCACCTTTAGCTGACGGGACCGACTGCTCGAAAACAACATATTTTCAATGAGGAAACTTTCTACCAATACGTAAGGAAGCACAACCTTTCTCTGGTATCACAACAGTTCGTCGCGGCACGATAGTTTGTCAGCTGTCAGTCGGACAGCTTGCAACGTGTGATCATGTGACTCGCACTGACCAGCGCCTGCGACTTTAACCTTCTTTTGTATTTAGGACATTTCAGGTCAAATATCTATTCAATTTATTTTCTATCAGTGCGAGGAGTCAATAGGGTGCCGGGAGAGAAAAGTAATGATTTTCCCTCATCTTCTTAACTCTTGGAGTGAAAAGTTTTATTTTATGAAGGCTGCCATTCTGTCTTGTTTTTTTTGTTTGTTCGTCAGCTGCGAGTTTGCTTTGCCGAGACGACAATAAACCTCCAGTAACCATTTAACTTCTTCTTTTATTTATTGGCAATCCTGGTATCAACAAACTTTCATTATTATGTAGTCAAAGTCTCCAACTCACGCTGAGCTAGTTCATTGATGTTTACTGAGAACTACGAGAGAATAGGACAGTAACCTGTTACCACTTTTTAATAATATGTAATAAAATGTCTATGATTAATTGTAAATATACGCAGAATCTGCTCTGTTACATACTACTGTCTCAAAACAGTAGCAGTTGAGCCTGTCTTACTTCAAAGTCGCCACCCTATTATCCTCTGGTGTTATGACCAAGCATAAATGAAAATATCAGTCTCAAAATCTGCTAAAAATAAAATTGGTTTGGACGGGGTTCTGATATCATAACATTGGTACCTGTATCGGCTCAGCTATACTACACATCCTAGCTCACCCCAGCATCAAAGGTTCCATCGACCTTGAACATAAACTTCTTGTGTTGCCATCAGTGAAACAAGACGTTAGGTTAAGGGCCAGGTCATGCATCCCATGCCATGTGGAAACATACTACTAATGTTGTCAGGAGTTACAAATCGGTCAACCACCGTTTCTGTCATATCAACATTGTTGGCCCTCTACCCTACTCTAAAAGACATTGCTATTTGGTCACAGTTGTAGACAGGTTTTCTCGTTGACCACATGCTGCTTCTGTCAGCTGAGACCATCATGTCGACATAGATAACACGTATTGGCATGGCTTGCTTTATCACAACTGACAGAAGTCACCAGTTTAACTGGGAATTGTTGATACACCTCAACAGAATACTGGACATCCATCACATAAAGACAACGGCGTACCACCCAGCAGCTAACACCTGATGGAAGATTGGGTACCTATCCTCCTCATGGTTTTCATGGGCATAAGATCACATGTCATCCCACAGAATGACAGAACTCAAGCAGAAATGATGTTTAGTGAGTCCATCTGTCTTCCTGCTGACTTACTTCCCTAAACACCGACACAACTGGATCTTCCTACATTTTTGTCCACACCAGTTCTACCATAACATCATTCACCTAACTAAATCTTTGTGCAACCAGAACTTACGTCATCACCCGTAGTATTTGTTCACCATGATGCCACACATAAGCCTCTCCAGCTAGTTTATGATGGTCCTTTTTTAATTGTGTCATGGATGGACAAGCAGTTCACTCTCACGACTCAACGGGGCGAACAGACAATTTCCATTGACGTACAGAAACCCATTTTTCTTCTGTAGGACCCCCCCCCCTGCCTAAACCTTCGCTGCCCCCGCCCCCGCTGCCACCACCTATGAACGTGCCTGCCTGGTTGTCCACAGCAGGTTCCACGCAGGCTTCAGTACAGTAGAACCCACCATTGTCAACCGAGTTGTGTATTTTTATGTTATTTACTAGATACATGATGTAGCTCTCTAGTTGATAATTGTTAAATACTTCTAAAACATTCATAATAACTACTTATTATGACTGTGCAACTGTAATTTTTATTTCATTTTACATTATTTTGTCTCAAAGATTGCTCAATATATGTAAATAATTACAAACCACAGATCATTTTTAGCATTTAATTTATTTGAGTTATATTTGTTTCGCCAATAGTTAATTAAAGTATTCTTTCCTGTTTTTTTAATGTTTATATATGGGTACAGGCATTGAAGCCTTATCTTCACCAGTGTAAATGAAGGCAAAAATTAATAAAATAAAATGGAGGACAAAGTTATTTCATGAAGAAATATTACATTTCACTCAAAGAAAATGCACTGAAAAAGTTACACATATACTTAACAAAAGCAAACACAAAAATAATTAATAACAGCTGATAAAATATTCCTACATCACCAGATACAAGACGTACATTTACAAGGCAAGCAGTCAATGCTCCACTCTGTAGTTACTAGGTTCCTGCACCACATTTATATATATCCTTAGTGAGCATCTTACTTAAGAATGTCCTTGCCAATGACGTGCAGCGTTGGGGGCCAGCTGCATGGAAAAGCCTCGTGTGGGTAGCCTGTAGCAGTGAGGTAGTTGACGAGGGCATCAAACCACACATACACGGTCTGTTGAGGGTCCCCAGGCACCGGCACTCCCCAGTGCACGCGTGACGATGGCCGCGAGACAGACACGTCAGGAAGGGAGTCAACACTTCCCACCCAGTCCACCAACCACTGCTGGAACTTGGCTGGCCGCACCTGCTCTGCAGCAGTCACACAGTAACAGTCATTTCAGCCAACCGATGGTTTACAAGTCATAAACCATCACACAACAAACTTACAATATAAAAAATTTACTACAATACAAGACTTTGAGGGTTGTCTTACTTTCTCACACTAAAAATCTCCAATTCAATGTTTTTGCTTGAGTAATATCAAATGACGGTCAATGTTTACTGAATAGACGTACGGGCCTGCCCATAGGTTTCTCGGGGCCTGGGGCAAACAAGAATGTTTGGGCACCCACAATTTTCCATAGAAATTGTAATTAATGAATTAATTAATATTATATATATATATAAAACTGCTGCCACTTGTGTTGAGAAATAAGGGAATCTAAAAAATTCAATAAAGTAGTTGTTAAGATAGGGTCAGGTTGTATTAAGGTGTAGGTGTACAAAACACAAAACGCTTCGGGTCCAGCAGCAGATGTTTACTCTTCTAAGTGTACGTCTACTTGCAATTATTCTAAAATGCAGATTACTGGTTGTATGGTATGTAAATAACACAGAATCCCTAGTATCTTTAGATGAGAGGGGGAAGGCTCATTACATAATAATGATGATGTAACCAGCTTGCAGATGTGTGGTACAGCGTATTGAACCTAGTGAAGAATTTCAACCACCTGCCAATAAAATTAAGCAGAATCAATTATTTAGTGCAGTAATCATTATTTCTTCTAGGATTGTAACTTGGTTTTCATAGGCTGTACTATAAATTGATGTTGAATTATACTATCTCTATGTCATCTGTCTTTGTTTTCACATGAACTGCAGTGCTGTTTGCTGTAAACACTTATAATAATAACACTAGAAATATTTGTCAGATACTTGCTATTTCAAATGTGGTTCGGTACTACAGAAGTTCACAAGATACAGCCTGTAAAATACTATGATTTAAAACGATATAGTTTTGTGAATAATTATACTTTAGTTGTTCCATTTAGAACTGCTGTAAGTGAAAGGCGAACTATTAGAGAAATCATTCTTTTACCCAACAAATAATTACCTATAAGTGTCTGGTTTCTTGACATGAAAATCAAAATTAAGTAGCTCAGTGTTGTAATTTCAATCAGAAGGAACCAGTTTACATAGATTTCTAAATCTTGTCATAACAGAAGATCTTGTAATAGTGGGTAATGCGTGGATAGTAGTTCATTGGATTGTGATATATGAGGGCTGATTCAGAAGTCATGGCAACAAGTGAAGATAGGTGCAACTATTTTAAGCGATGCATAATCTAGATAAAATTACGTTCGCCAGGCACACTTTATTTGCTCTACTGCCACCGGGCGGCGTATGGAAGGCAAGCGATGGGGGGGGGGGGGGGGGGGGGAATATATATATATATATATATATATATATATATATATATATATATATATATATATATACAATCTCCAATTCAATGTTTTTGCTTGAGTAATATCAAATGACGGTCAATGTTTTCTGAATAGACGTACGGGCCTGCCCATAGGTTTCTCGGGGCCTGGGGCAAACAAGAATGTTTGGGCACCCACAATTTTCCATAGAAATTGTAATTAATGAATTAATTAATATTATATATATATAAAACTGCTGCCACTTGTGTTGAGAAATAAGGGAATCTAAAAAATTCAATAAAGTAGTTGTTAAGATAGGGTCAGGTTGTATTAAGGTGTAGGTGTACAAAACACAAAACGCTTCGGGTCCAGCAGCAGATGGTATATATGTATATGTATATATATGTGTGTATATGTGTGTATATGTGTATATATATGTATATGTATATGTATATATATGTGTGTATATGTGTGTATATGTGTATATATGTGTATATATATGTGTATATATATATATATATATATATATATATATATATATATATATATATATATATGTGTGTATATGTGTGTGCTTTATCTTTTGCTCGACAACAACTTACCTCCTCGGATTGTGAGGGGAGGAAGGAAGGTGCGCGGCTGAGAGAGGCAGAAAGAAGTGTGAGAGAGAGGACATTAGGCCGCCATGCTCATTGCTATAAGTAACCACTTCTCCTCTCAGAGGCGTGTAGGGGAAGTAGCAAGCCAGTCTTGCACACCCGCACGGTTGCATTGTCGACAGACGTGTTGGGAAGACAAGACACTAGACAAAGCCGCAGAGAAGTTATAAATGGTGGCGCGCGTGACGTATTTCACATCCAGCTACTAGAAGTTTGTATAAACAACCAGCTTAAAAACAATAGTTGTGGGAAATATTAGAAGAAGGGAACTGAAATATACTGCGATTGATGTTCCTTGCGATAAACGATACAAGAGATTTATGTTAGCATTATTTACATAGGGATTTCGGCGGCACCACAAAAATTTTTGGTGGATGCAGTTTATCAATACATGCAATAACGATACATCGAGAGTCGACTGTATTTTACAGAGGAAGAGATGTTTTGTTAGATGGGTAGTATTGTGTGCGGACTACACAGATACAGAAAAATAGGCGATGGCGACTCACCCGGTATAACACAACGCATTCTTTGTTTGGAGTTTATATAGTTATTGTGGACGTAAACTTAATTTGCAAATGGATTATTGGCGACCCAGCATACAGCAGGAAACTTCTGCCATCTAGGTTGACAAGCCTGCTTCTCGACCGGAAATAGCCAAGATGGCATTGTAGCCATAAGCTGATCGCTTATGTCGCGTGCTTTTCTGCTATATTGTTGCTCAACAACGTAATCTTGTGTTACTGAGGTTGTTTTCTTCACTAGTTGCATTGTTAATGCAACATTTTTGTTCCTCCTGGCTGGATTCGTGCCACCATTTTTATCAATTGTGTTATTTTGCTAGTTGTGCACGCTCTGTTATGGTGCCAATCAAAATTGCAAGGACTCGTGTGTGTGTCTAAATGTGTTCTACACTCGAATTGGTGTGTTCAAGAGTGAAGACCTAAAGGCCTTTTCACACAATCAAATATTTATTTTATTTAATTGAATCCAATTTATTAAATTAGAAAATCACCTCATTGCCTTTCAATAAATTGCATTCAATAAGCTTTCAAGGTTCCACATGAAAATTTATCACAAATTTTTAATGAAACCAGTTTAAAAAACACCAAAAGTAAATTTCTAGAACTATCTACAACTCATGCATGACACAAAAATAATTGGTTAAACCCCAACAAATTTTCTTCATTCTTATTCATTTCCTTTTTAAAAAATATGCCTCCTTATTTCATAAAAAGACTAAATTTGCACACACAACTCTATTGTTATGAGATTACTTCCAATAATACTGTCAGAAAATCTGTGATAAAGAGATATAAATTTTGGATTCAAGAATATCATTTTCTAAACGAAAAACTTGAAGGAAAATGACACACTTAAGAAATTGAAAGAGAAAATGGCCATGACTATAAATCGAATTCAATACAAATTGGAGGTAATATGAAGAAAAATGTGATTGTGTAAAAGGGCCTTAGGCTACATCTGCGATTCAACTGATTGTGAAACAATGAATTCTTATTTGTCGTTGTTCCCCATTGTTAAGCAGTTTGGTACAAGTGGCTTAGTGGTTCTTTGTTTATAATCCCGTGCAGTGCTTTGAGTACATGTGGTTAGCACTTCTGTCACTTGTTTTTTGTTTGGAATAGCCTGATATGATATGGTGTGCTGTATACAGGTTAGTATTTTTTTCCATGGTTGTCTTTGTGTGTTTCTCTGGATTGCCGAGTGCCTTTATGTTAGTGAGATGGGACAGTAGTGTTTTCCTGTATTCGCTAGCAGTTTTTTTCACCCTGCTCTTGAGTTTCCTTTGTTTTTCATTGTATTCAGTCATTGTTCCCTCAAAATGGCAGAATTACAATTGGTGCTTTTGCATTTTTGCCTAGCCGAAGGTTGAGTTAAACAGGTCTATAATCTTTCGCGAGTAGTCGATAAGAACTCATTGAATTGTAATTTGTTCGTTACAACCAGTTCTGACGTATCTCAGGTTCACGAAAATTTTGATGCTGACTACAGTAGAATTAACTGCAAATGAGTCTGCAAACGAGTCGGTAGAAGTCGGCTTGGATGCACATGCTGCTCGCTTGGCAGATTTTATGGAGAAGTATTTCCTAATAATGGCTACTGTAGATGCTATAAATGATGTATCAAAGGGAACTGTACAGGCGTGTGCTCCCCTAAAATGACGAGTTCGCAGGTAGCCTTACCTAAAATAACTTCCTACCTTAGAGTGTGACCCAATGTAATGCCCAAATTTCTCAACCTGTCTACCACACTTGTTAAGAATAATGATGACTTGTCCTCTGTAGAAAAACTGGCTTAATTAACTGCACTGCATGGCAAACCTCATGGTATGATTCAGTCACTGCCTATCTAAGATGCCAATTTCAAAGTTGCATGGAAATTGCTGGTTGAGTGTTATGAAAATAAATGGCTTCTTGTCAGTGTGCAGCATGTTGAGGACTTGTTTCAGGTGCCTTCAGCTTCAGTTGACTCGCCCACATCATTGTGTCATCTACTGTGTATTATAAATGAAAATTTGTCTGCTCTTACAACACTCAATGTGGCAGATGACCAATGGATTTAATATGATTACATATTGTGTGCAAATGGTTACACACTACTCTTCAAACACAGTGGGAGATGATGCTGGGTACTGCATTGCCAACTCTGAACGACTTGGTAGCATTCCTTGAAAGACACTGTCCAGCCGAAGAGGCCATTAATTCAAATACTGCCAAAAGGCCTAATAGACAGACTAAGTCTAAATCCATAGAGGCTCTCTCTAATTGAGACAGCCCCATACCCAAGCATCTTCAAAATACCTGGCTAGCTAGCTCTGTACAAGGTGGATGCTGTCTATATACCGAGATCCACAAGTTGTACAAATTTCCAGAGTTATGTAAACAGAATATAAAGGAGCTATTTTTTTGTCACTAAACAACATAATTTGTGTTTAGATTGCCTTCTCTCCTTGCACCATTCTACGCAGTCGTAAACTTGTCATCAGTGTGGGGCACACCACCATACATTGTTACATTTTGAAGAAATGGTGCAGAGACCAAGTAACCAGAGCAGTCAGAGGCTGCATCTGCTCAGAGTTTTGAACCCCAGTTTCCTGCAGTACTGTCTGCCATTACGCCTGACGTTGTCCTCGCTCTCTGCTCCGCTTGGAGGCCAGACTGATGATGCTCGCTGCTGCACCAACCACATTACGTGCACCAATGCGTTTAGGTGTAGTGAGCCGTTCACGCATGAAGGAGTCAGGGGAACCCTTCAGTGTTCTAGAAACATGCCGTCCACGAGTAAACAGCATGTTACGTGTTTACTTTGGTGATTAAGTGTGATCCCCCAAAAGGAGAGCCTAATGCATGCCCGAGGAAATGTTATCTCCTCTTTGCGTCCCAGCAATAAAGTGTATTTAATTACTGAGTATTCACCCATGTGGTTCACGTGAGCTCACGTAGGAACAGACTAGAGTGCTCATAATTCTTTATTCTATTTATGCAGTGTTTTGTCATGTGACATTTTGTTTATAAAGGCGTAACTCACATTTATCCTTTTATTAGAACATGCAGTCAAAGATGCTTGCAGTTCCGGTAGCCATATTGCCAATCTTGCCACATAAAATTTAAACAGTTCGCATATTAAATTTGAGTAAATTTAATATCACTGTTTCAAAAGGGCTTTTATGTGTAATATGTATTTGTATTTTACTTTAAAGAGTGTCTATATCTTCTGCTTGCCTGTCTAGCCATTTACTAAATATTCTGGTTTACGAAAGACACTTAGCAACAGTGATCTAAAACTTTCCTGAAGAATATTAACAGTACAGAAATATTTACATAATTTGCCTGATTGTTTTTCTGCCTGCAACTGCTTTCTTATGTATATTGTTCAATATATGTATTTGTGAACACTTCCCTACACTTAATTAACTTCACCGTGTGTTCTGCACTTTTTCGTCCGCATCGGCACCTGGCAGGCCTCGTGTACCAGGCCCGCTTCAGACATGGAGACTTGTACGTGTTATCTGTGTACTCCCTTTCTTGTAATACAACTAGCTTCTTTGGAATCCATGTCTAGTTTCTTTAATTATTTATTTAATTTCCACCAAGGGATCTGGCCCTCTCCAGTAAGTGTTACTAGGTGGTTAGGTCACCACGCATAGGACAGTGTAAGATGTGTAATGCTGACTTTACCAATATGTAAGTAGACGTGTGCTGCAGGATGCCGCCACAGGCTGTCGACCTGCAACGACCCTGAGAAAAGGAGATCCTCATTATTTTCCGAGACGTAGAGAAGCTAGCCCCCTGAGAACATCAATTTTATCTGCATCCATCAGTATGCAAAAAAGATCTGTATCTTAACCAGGCAAATCCCGCACCCCGCAAGCAGCTGAGGACGTCATATGGCGCCGTAACTTAGTGGCCAGAAGACATGCCTCGTGAAAAATCGAGCATGTGGTGGAAATTTTCGTGAAGCGGAAGTCCGTCATTGCTCCTGGGAACACGTGGGACACTGAGCTAGGACACCATCTTGTGCGCATATTGAACCCCTTTGTATCTCGTAGGGCGGAGATACACGTGACGTCACCACATACTGGGACTTTCTTTCGACATCACCGCGTGCCTGAAACCTGGCGTGCATGCGTGCGTGGTACGGAGCAGCCACGTGCTGAACACCGCACCCCACCAGGTTAGGTTTACCAAGATAACCCCAAATAAACACTTCACGTGCTTGGGTTTGTGACCTTCCACGAGTGTGACTATGGTTAGATATCCTTCAGCCTATTAACTTCAATGACTGGGCTACACCCATTGTACCGGTGGGGAAGGACGGTAGCATACGTATTTGTGGAGACTTCCCAGTGAAAGTGAATCCTCATTTAATAATGTAACACTACCCACTTCCCAGGATAGAGGAACTGTTTTCTAAATTAAGAGGAGGTGTGGAATTTCTGACAATTAATTAATCCCAAGTGATCCAGCAGCTCCAGCTGGACGAGAAGTCCCAAGAACTGTGATACGATCTACACTCACCAAGGTCTGTTCCGCTACATGCGTCTTCCTTTTGGCATCAAGTCCCACCCAGAAATCTTCCAGAGGACAATGGCACAGGTGCTGCAAGGTCTTGATGCTGCTGTCTGCTTCCAGGATGATATATTGTTGACCAGCCCAACAAGAGAACAGCACTGACAAAACCTATTGTAACATCATATGGCGGCGCTACACACTTTACATAGAACGCAGTATAGATTATGGCCAGGTGGGTTGTTTTATAAACTTGCTCTAGATAGCCTGGTTATATAAGAGGCCAGGAGGCCCGCGCTCCCCCTTCCCCAGCTGACCGCAAGACATTGATGTGTGAACAGTGTGTAATCGAGGCTGAAGAGGCGAGCATCCACTTACCCCTGGGCAGAGGGATTACAGAGGCCAACTAAGAAGAAGTTAAAGGATGAGCATATTACACGTAACAGTAGAGGCCAATGCCTCTATTGCAACATTGTCCCCAACCCCTATTGTAATTAATATTTCTGGCAAGGATAGGCATTAGCTGCAAAGTGGTAACTGGAGTTAACATATTGTGATTGAGTCTAAATGTAACTTGCTATTTGTATTAAGGATTCGACGAGTGAGCAGAAGTAACTTGTTATCCCTTGTATTCTTGTTGTAATTGCTGTTCATGAGATTAGTGTTATTATTAATTAAATATATATTTTTATAATCCTATCTATTATTCAGCTCTCCCTGAGTAAACCATCAAACACCCTTACCACCACCTAAGGTGAAGTGAGTAACTGGAAGGAAGGAAAAAGAGCAAATTATAAATCGGAGGTAGGGAGTTGTTACACTGGTGGAAGCGCCGGTCTTTCCTTTCTCTGCACGCCAAGCGAGATAATACTACTTGAATATTTTGTATGTCATTATTGTAGAGGCAAACGTGAGAACTTGTACGAGAAAACCTCCTTCTCCCGTCTATTCCAGACACCCCCACCCATGCTGGCAGCTGTTTCATTCCACACAGCAAGCAAGCCTTGTCTAGGTCAGTACCACATGTCCGACGCAGCACTTGCACAGTAATCTTGCTGCCTTATTGTTTTCCGTCACCCGCCCACTTCCCGTTTAGAGTGCATTCTTACGTAGTTAGAATAGTATAATTTTACAGCTTTTAATTGCATGCAAAACAACAACCTGTTCATTTGTTCGCTACACAACTCCAGTTGTATTGTGTGCTTCTTGGAGTGTGTTATTTTCTTTCTTCCTGTAGTTTGCCTGCATTTTAAGTTTACACAACAGTGCGTGGTACCATGTACACTGACGGCATACACTTCGTACCCGTATTGCAATGAGCGTAACACATACTTCCACATCACTAACTATTCGTGAATTTGTTCAGACACTTATGCGTACTTCAGCACACTTACACCCACACTTGACAGACATGAATAGTTACTAGCACAATTAACCAGCCCTATTACTGAACAGATTACACACATCGAACGTACGTCACAACACCCTTCAACATTTGATCAATCAGGTACGAGTGGTTATTTCTTACGCCCTCGCCAGACACTGCACACAACCAATACGCATCAAATTTCTATTCCTGCCACGAACACTACCACCCCTATCAATACCCACAGACACACGCATCACCAGTCCCAGTTAATTTTATTCTTCCAGAAACACATCACCACTTTTTCCAGAGAACCCAACACCTGCGTTGAGGACTTTTTAGATACTTTTAACGCAGTCAGCGAATTAAATCACTAGACAGAGCTTGAGATGTGACAGTGATTAAAGTTTTATTTGATAGAGGTTCCAAAAAGAACCTATGAAAACCTCTACTACAGCCTTCCCACTGAGCTCACTAGCAAACAAGTTGAAGACAAACTCTTAGCCACATTTACGCGACTCGATATACAGGATAAATATAAACACCTCTTACACTCTACACTACAACAACACGGTCAAAGTGCTCACGTACAGATCAAGAATTTGAATTTTTATAAGAATAAATGTACGCCACTTTTACCTTAGCAAGAATTTGTGAGCGTAACTTGGAGATCTCTATTGCCACTCTTAGCAAATCAACTCATCCCCTTCGACCACACTGCCCTCGACAACATATTACAGAACACAAAAAACGTTGAGTGTGGCATGTACAATTACAAACATAATATTGATCAACACACACCAGATCCCCACACCACTAAAAATTTAGAAGAAATCACAGCTACAGACATTCAAGACCGCACACAACTATACCCCATCACCCCCACACCCAGCACAATACATTCACGCACATCCCCTGCCACCACCCCCTCACAGGTACACACGCATCCTGCGCACGTACACCCATCCCACGTATTTCATTGGCCACAGAACACAAACAAATACAGATATCAAGCACAGCAAGCACCCCATAAACCACATCTCACACCCCCACCAGACAGGCTCTTTCAGGCCATGAACACGCACAGGGGTACGTTTATGGGAACCAGGACAGGGGACACTATTCTGGGAAACAAATCTTTCCTGCCCAGGAGCAAGCAGCCTGTGTTCGAGCCACGTGCAATGCCTCTTTCAATAAAGTCGTTCACAACAGGTTGTATGCTGAGATCGCTAAATTGAATTCTCTGGGCGAAGGCTTTCAAACTTATTCTATTCCCCCATCTACCACACTTTCGAGTAATGTTGTTAGCAGCGACAGTGTGCATCAACACAGTTCACGCATACATTTTGCGCAACCAAACAGGCAATGCTATTATGCTAGCTCAACTCGTGCCCCAGTTTCCCAACCCATGCAGAAACAAACGTCCATGCCTTCGCCACTATTACGGCTACCCCAAGCGTCACAAATTATGCCATTGCGCATTCAACCTAGTTTCAGTGAGCCGCACAAGCACAGCACTCTTCCCGCCAGTGTAAAGCAGGTTGCCATTGCCACATCTCCCATGCCCAGCACGCCAAACTGCAGAGTTGCAGTTTCGCAGTGTATGCCGCTCGCGCAGCTTACAGTTCAGGGCCCGCGCAGCTCGGCTAGCGACATTTGCGCTTTGTGTTTTTATGTCAGGCATAAAAGTCAACAGTGTCCCCTATTCCCTAAGCAAACCTTTCAGTTCTCTACTGACATAGCTGACAGATTTCTGCGTTTCAAAAACAAATTCCGGCTGAGTCCGCGGACCATTTGTGTTGCACGCTCTACTTCCACTCCCAACGCAGCATGTGCCAAATGCCAGCAAGGCCCACGATGATGAAACCAGCAAACTGAGCAGAGCTGTAGCGCATATTGGCACAGTTAAAAAGAAGCACGTTGTGCCTCCTTCTTCTCCTCCCCAAGCCCGCATCAACTCAGCCACGCCACGTATCTTAGTCACCTTAAGGGTAAGCGCTATCACGCCTTGTTAGATACGGGATGCTCTTGCAGTTATGATGCCAGCAACGTTTTATCTACTCAACCCCTTTCTCCCTTGAAAGAGCACATCACACTTGTAGCGGCTACATCTGTCTTGACACCGCCATAACTTGAAACCGCTTTAAATCTGCAAATTCCGGGTAGCACTTATCCTCACAACTTTTTGGTCATCAACAATCTTCAACAGGACCAGATTTTAGGTGTCGATTTTATAAGAAAATATGACATCATCCCAGTCCTTAAATATAATATTTTATCTATGCATGTACAAGATGAGAATGGGATAACTGAAATCCCTCTTGTATCTACTTTCACAGACACCACTGATTTTCTGTCATTGCAGCATTTATGTAACGCCCTTGATGCTTTTGAACAGCAAACCCCTCTTACCACTCATAACAATGAATCCCTTACGCCCTCTCAAAAACACGCCCTTAAAATATTATTGAGGAATATCATGATTGTTTTGCTACGTCCATTCTCGAGCTCACAGAGACCAAAAATTTGGAAATCAAATTAGAATTGGATACTGACAAGCCTGTTGCCACATGCCCCTACCACATAAGCCCTAAAGTTAGAGATGAAGTTTTAGGTCAAATCAAAGACATGGTTAATGTTGGAATTATCCGTGAAGCTGATTCTCCTTATTCTGCTCCTAGTTTGGTAATTTCCAAGAAGAGTGGTGGTCTTCGCTTCCTGACAGATTTTCATAAACTTAATCAACACCTAACTAGAGTTCAGTACCCCCTCCTCCGTACTGAGAACATCTTGAACCCTCTTCAACATTCCACCTACATTACTAGCATAGATTTGTTCTCTGGGTTTTACAGTATACCTGTTCGCCCCCAGGATCACCATAAATTGGCTTTTACAATCGATGGCATGGGTTTATTTGAGTACTGTTGTATGCCAATGGGCCTAAAGTACTAGTCCACAGTACTTCCAAATGTTCATAAATAAACTCTTAGGTCCCCTCAGGTGGAATGCCGCTATCGCCTATATTGATGACATCTTTATTTTAGGCAATACTTTTGATGAACATCTCAACAATATACGCAAAGTTTTCCAGAGGCTTAGACTTTTCAATGTGAAAGTAAATACTAATAAATGTTTGTTCTCCCAACAGACTGTCAAATTACTAGGCCATATAATCACTCCCCATGGCACGTCCACCGATCCCGATAAAGTTGCGGCTATCAAACAAATGGCTCCTTCAACTACTATAAAACAACTTCATTCCTTTCTTGGCAGACCTCATACTTACGAAGGTATATCCTAAATTATGCTTCTATCGCCTAACCTTTAATTGACCTTACGAAACACAACACTTCATTTAAATGGGGTCTGGAACAGCAGAATTCCTTTTTTCAACTAAAACGAGCCATTCTTCAGGTGCCAATTCTACAGAAATTTCACAAAGGCCACAAAATTATTCTTGCTTGTGACACCAGTAATTAGGCTGTCGGAGGGGCGCTCATCCAGATTGATCTGAAATCCCAACCACGTAACATCGTGGCCTTCACGTCCAAAACGTTTTCAGCTCAAGAGGACCACTGGTTCATGATGGAGTGAGAGCTATCCGCCATTAAATATTAATACTCTCACTTCCGTCAATACCTGTATGGCCATGAGACTGACCACGTAAGCTTAAAAGTATTTACGCACAATGGCGGATCACAATGCCCGTATTCAGAAAATGGCTATAGCCTTAAGCAAATTTAATTTCCAAACACACATCATTACGGGCTCTCTAAACACATTACCTGATGCATTGAGTAGGCTGCCCACAGCACCCCAGGTTCCTACCCAGTCTGTACTTGTGAATGGAAAATTTTATGATATCACACTCCCTTTAATGAAATGTCAGTCCCTTTTCACAGCCCTCGCAGAAAATATCTTTCAAAACACACATAAAAAGGCAGAAATAGATACCAATGTTAAAAAATACTTTAGAATGCATTTTGATGAATTTAAGCATTACTTTATCACATATTTGTCGCGAGCATACAAAGATCGCCTTGTTAAGACCATTCATGATGAACACATTTACCCATTACCCTTAATCTTGAAAATAGTTTCTACCTTGTACCATGTAAACATTCATGTTATTAGGGAACGCTTCATTACCGCTGTTACATCAACCAGTTTTACGTCCCGGAAATAATTCAGGCACACCATGATGCCATTTTTGGGGGAGGGTACTTTGGGGTCCTTAAGACACTCCGAAAAATCAAACAGTCTTATTTTTGGGAATCCATAGCTGATGATGTCAAAAAATATGTACAATCATGTCCTGTTTGTCAGAAAGTTAAGGTGATCACATCGCAGCCCATGGGTCAACTCACTCCTTTCCCACCTCGACCCCTCCTCCTAACCTTGGCTCTGGATGCTAAAGGTCCTTTACCCCCTACGGCATGCTGTAACAGATATATTTTAGTCATATCGGAGTATGCCACATGCTACGTTATTACCAAAACCGTTCAGACCATCGATGCCGCCACTGCTGAATTTATTAAAGATGAAATTTTACAGTTAGGATGCCCTCAGCAAATATTGACGGATAGGGGCACCTCGTTTCAAAATTAGCTTATAGGTAACCTCCTTAAATTCCTAGGCATTAAAAAACTCACAACCACGGCCTACAACCCCCACTGTAATGGTTTAGTGGAACGAAATAACCACGCCATCGGGTAACAACTTACGGCAATTGCAAGTACTGACTCATTAAACTGGGACCTGTATGTCCCATTTATCCAATTGAACATTAATACTAGCATGAACAGTTGTACACAATTTACACACAACTTTATCTTCTTCGCAGTGTGGAAGCTGCTCTCCCTACTCAAGTCATTGCCACTAAATTTTCTGAGCGCACCCAGGATCGGTGCGAAAATTTTCTCACAGATCGCAAAGAAGCTAAACAACATTTACTTCATGCTCAGAGCCTCCAAAAGTCCGCCTTTGACAAAACACACCGCAAGAACACTTTAAAGGTCAATGATTATGTGTGGGTCAGTAGCATCGGTAGACACAAGGTCCTCACTAATTGTTACCGTGGAACATATCATGTATACTGCTATTCTGGGGGAATCCTCTGATCAAATTCAAGTTACTAAAACCGAGGCTCCAAAATACGGCGTAATCTCCGTAAGACATACCAAAATTGCTTACTCTCGTTAAAGTACTGCTTATGCATGTGTATTTCTATTATGTGTTCTATGTCTTATGCCAGTTTGAAAGTGTGTTACAGTGTACTGCAATCTTTCCTCTAGACGCTTCTACACTGTATGTACTCCACTTCAGTGTCGGCCGCTCGTAAGAGGACGGCAACGAGGCCCTGCTGACGCATCTCCCGCTTTGCACGCATTCTCCGCGGCCAGCACAGCCTACAGCCTGCGTCGCTTGTGCCTTCCTCTCTCCCGCGCTCAACTGCAGCTTGCCCGCGGCCACTCTTCGCACTCCAGGGGTACCAATTCGCTTTGCAGCCTCCACTGTATGCATGACTGCTGCGGCGTACATCATGCCAACCATCCAGGTTGACATTACTTCCTGTAGGCATGGCCTCGCCACGCCAGAGGCGACCGTTGCAGAGGCAACACGCAGCCTACGCTGTGCCAGTTGGTGGGGGTGGAGGTTTATCCCCGCCTGCTTGGCCATCCTGACCTTGGCAATGTATTTTTGTTCTGCCTTCACAGCTGAGAGCGCCCAGCAACCGACCTTGAGGACACATGCTGCTATTTACAATGTCTGCATGGAACCAGACGTGCTCTATGAAGCCAGCCTACTGCTGGTCTACACACTAAAATTGCAATTTCCCTCCCCTCCCCAGACCCATGATCAGTTCATTCATGTTGCTTGTAAAGATAGGAACACCACAACGTGTGCAAATGCCTAAATACTCTATAATTACTTGCAGGTGATAGACAACAATAATGTAATACAAGATTATCATACTGATGTCAGTACCTCCTTCCACGTCAAGCGCGGTATCCAAATCATTGGTAACGTCGGGAGCTGGTGTCGTAATTTCCTTACAAACACACACCTTCATGCCCTTCTTTAAAATGACGCCAACCTCGACCAGTCAATTCACAAATTTACCGTGAATGTACACAGTAAAAACAAGGCTCTCAATGTATCTTTTAATATTATCAGTGACATTACTCATAAAGTGGAATCGAAAGTAAACTCCCTTAGCAAAGTCATTAATGGTATTACTGCAATTCTCAACTCACAAACATTAGCGTTTGATGCTGCATGCTCCATAGAAACCCAAAATTATTTATTCATTACGAGTGTTTTGCAACTCATTAATAATATGTTCATTGATCACTCCATTAAGTTGTTTATTTATTCCTGGCAGCTGCACAAACTGCCGTTAGGGACGGTCAACAACTCTCAATTAACGCATGACCTTGTGGCATGGCAACAGCAATTACAGAAATTGAATCTCACCCTCAGTATCTCCCCTCGACTTGCACTAATATTGTTTCCTTGAACTGGTGGAATGTGCATTTTCTAACCAGCAATTAATAATCAAATTGCAAGTTCCCCTAATAAATGTCAATTCTCAATGGCATGTGTACCATTTAAAATCTGTCTCATACTTGTTCCATAATCACTCATGTACAATCTATTCACCTGCACCTGTCATTGTGTTCGATCTCGCCTCAGGCAATGTTAAAGCCGTTTCACCGTCCACCCACCCATACCAGGATGTTTTACTCACCCAATCTGAATCAGGCAATGACGTCAAATGCATTAAGGCTGCCATATTGCTTACTGATGTCACTTTCTTGTTTCACTCTTGTACGTATCACTGCACTTCTTCTACCCCTTTCACGGTCATCAACATTTATCCAGATCAATTCGTGCTCACTAACTCCCCTCCCAACACCATTGTCACGTGTGTCAACACATCCCTTAATACTGGTCTTCCCACACACCCTGTTGGAGCTCTTGGACTCCATGTTCCACATGGCTGCACAGTCGCCAGTCCTGCTGACATCATTCACACCACCCATCTTTGTAACGTACGGGCTCCTGTCATCCTGTTGCACCAGACTGTCATCCCTGTACATTGGCTCTCCGAGCAGTCTTTTCACCTCCCCCAGCTATCCCTATCTGAGGGTATTAACTTCCTCGACATTTCAGATGCCCTAAATACGGACTGGCACATTAATGATACCGCCTTCCCTCTCGTTGACGACATTGACCCCACTACCCGCCGTAACACTTTCACGTTCCATAAATTGTTCTCTCGTTGACCTGATCCACTTTGATTATTTTACCCTGGCTTTTATGTTTTTATTGTTGTTTTTGGTGGCATCATTTTATGTTAAACACATTAAAATTTCCACCCTCCTCACATGCCTTCACATGTCCCAATAGGCATTTCACCCCCTTCTGCCTTTGTCATATTTACCTCATCCAGGCTGTGCGGCCTTGTTTATTTAACCACTATTAATTTCAGTGATCTCCCCTCACTTATGCATGTACCACTTTCTCATTAGCTAACTTAATTGTCGTATTTCTTTACCGTTACATTTACTTGTCAAACATAAACTAATGTTCTTATGTATTCACTGCCTACGTATATTATTGAGCCTTACTATTTCTATGTTTAAGATCTAATATTCCCTCCCCTTTTGTGTGTGTACTGTTATGTCGTTCACCTTCCTTTCGTCATTACCATGACTACTGTTTCCCCTTATCAAACTTACCAGATTTTTTTCTAAGCTATTTTATTTACTACCCTGTAACACCGTATTATACTTTTATCTTTTGACCCCTGCAACATGGTGTTATTGACATTTTATTTTTTACTCGTGTATCTTTCACTTGTATGTTGAACATTATCTATATCATTTCACAGCCCATATTAATTTTAACTTATTGAGTATACTGTGGCTATCTTTCCCTCAGGTCTAATGTGTTCCAGTCAGTGCTTATTTTTACCACCCTTCCCTAGGACATATCCCAGAATACTTGTTCTGTATACCAGTGAGATCAACAGCCAGGCGGCTGCAGTCTGTGTTTGTTCCAGCGAAGGAAATTTACTTATTACAAACTAGACCAGGAGTCTAGGTCTTATATTATTACCAATGTGTCATAGGAAGGCCTCATTATACAATTTTTGTTACTCTATACTTCGACATCAATGGTTACAGTATTTTTTACTCATATTTACTGCCTCCAGTTGCTGCGGCTATCTAAGAAGTCAGACAGCTGTCTCTCTGTCTTCATTTTCTGTGTACCAGAAATTAACCTCAGAGTTGTCATATTAATCCTGCTCAGTGCAGTGTTTATTTATATCTAGTACCCTTAATAAGTGCCCTCCTTAACTGAGGACTGAGTTTACTATGTTTACTACTTACTGACAAGTATCAATATTATGATTCACAATATCTTGCATGGGCCTACAGGTCCCTGCTATTAATAACTGTTTTACATTAACATATGTACAGCATTTTAGAAGTTGTCATTGTGTATTTTCTACCAAGTTCTCAGTCTTACCTGGCCAGTGTATGTTATTTTACTTTACTCCAGTATGAACACACTACTTACAAAAATGCTCTGGTTTACAAGATTTTACAGTTTACCTGCCCTTCGAGCAATGTTTAGTACATTATAATAATGTTATTGCCATTCATTGAGTTAACCCCCTTATTCTAGGCATGCTTCACTTTGATTAGTGTTTTGCGCTTAAGCCTACATGGTTTTTACATTAATTACACAATTAATTATTTTCTTATTTCACAATATTGTGGCCTAGATATTCAGTGTTATGACAGCCACTATTTCACTTTATAGTTCAATCTACCATTGCTCATCAAGTTACTTATCTCACAAAAAAAATTATTCAAACAAAAAGGGGCGGGAAGACGGCAGCAAAACACACAAGAGTTACTGTATTCTTAGGTTAAGATTTCCATATTTTAATGTTTATTATTGGTGCCATGCACATTCACTATTACTAAGTTAGATAATATCTATTATTCTCCTTCCAGTGGAGTATTTTCTGTTGAATGTTTTGCTACCATCATGTTTTCAGTATTTTTACTTAGGCCTACAGGCAAGCCAGCAATAATTTCACATTTTAGGCCTATAGGCATGTTTTATTCAAGTTAATCATATTTTGCCCTGCCTTGTGAGCAGAGGAAATGCATACTGAATTTCCTTTATTATCGCCTGAAAGAAGTCACAAATTGTGACCAATGTATTAATTTTAAGTAGGATAAGGTGTACCCCATCTTCATTTTCCTTCCCTTTATGCTTATTTTGTGTGTTATTGAGTGTACCTTGCTGGAAACTGTTGTAAAATCAACACTTTGTTTATTTGCCCATCTATTTAATGCACTCAAAGGCTTGAAACAACTCATGTACCAACAAAGAATACAATCTGAGTTGCACACAACAACAACCAACTTATATCTGGCTGCCATGACACTACCTCTAAAAATTACTGACTGTAAACAAACAACATTAAAACACAAGGCACAATACTGCCAACTAGTGAATATGCATTACAATAGAATGAAACACAATTAACATAGGTATTATCCCAGGGCATAGTTAACATAATTAACAAGCTACATAAGAGTCACTTTATACTCCATCAATTGAAACAACAAATTAACCCATAAAGCACATTGGGATTATACAATCCTCTAATAAAAAATTACTCTAGTCCCATATGTTTCCAAAGCCTCTCAAAATTGGGCCTGTTGAAAATATCTGCGATCTGATCGTCACTTGATACATAGCACAAGGCTACAGTCCTATCACTAACTTTCTCTCTAATGAAGTGATGCCGAACATCCCCATGTTTCAGTCGCTTGTTCTCAATATTGGATGCAATTCTGATGGCAGATTGATTATCTCCCAAAATAGTTATAGGTTTCTCACACTGCTGAAACACATTCAACTCTTGAACCAGTTTTTTCAGCCAGCAAACTTCAGATACTGCAGCACTCAAAGCAATGTATTCAGCTTCCATCGATGACAGGGCCACAGAAGTCTGCTTCTTAGACGACCATACCACGGTTGATTTTCCCAACTAGAACAAATATCCGGATGTTGAATTTCTATCTTCGAGATCTCCGGCCCAGTCCGCATCCACGTAGCATTGTAACTGAATTTCCCCCCTTCCTGTACACGATGATCAACTCAACTGTTCCCTTGATGTAACAAAGTATTCTTTTCAGTGCTGTCATCAACTCATCACTGGCCCAATCTTAATATTGACTCATGAATGTTACTGCCCAACAAATGTCCGGTCTTGTACCTGACACGACACTGCGTACATTACATAACCGATGAGTTGTTGGCACTGCCATTCTAGGTTTTTATTACACCTCTCAACATTATGAAGATTGACCTTTCTAATTGGATCAATCGGTGTGGAGACTGGCTTACAGTTGGTCACCTCAAACTTTCACAAGACACCTTCAAGGTATAAGGTCTGATTTAGGGTGGTTTCTCCAGTAGATAGTTCATGTTCAATCTTAATTCCCAGATATGTAGAAGCCTTTCCCAAATCGTTCATTCTGAAGTACGAGCTCAATTTTAACTTTATTGTTTTTATATCACTTTCCTCTGCACCTACTATTAGTAGGTCATCCACATACAGCAGAACATAGAGACCACGGGATTCATTCCCTTGAAATACAAGCAGAAGTCACTTGTTGACTTGGTGAATCCTTCCTTCTTCATAACTTTATTGAATTTTGTGTTCCAATATTTGGGTGACTTCTTTAAACCATACAGAGATTTATTTAATTTGAGTACTATGTTTTCTCCTTCCACTTCCATTCCTTCAGGCACTGAATGAAACACAGTTTCATCTATGTCCCCATAAAGAAAAGTCCCTGTCACATCCACTTGATGAATGAGCATGCCTCTCAGATTTGCCACCATTTTAAGTACCCACTGTTGGAAGTCTGGCAACAGGTGCATATGTCTCAGATGAATCAAAGGATCCCTGTTGCTGGAACCCTCTGGCAACAAGTCTGGCTTTATACACTGTTGGATTACTATTATCACCTCTTTTTTCTTTGAATACTCATTTCATCTCTACTACGCTAACATCTACAGGCCCTTCCACTTCCACCCATGTATTGTTTTCTTTGAATACTCATTTCATCTCTACTACGCTAACATCTACAGGCCCTTCCACTTCCACCCATGTATTGTTTTCTTTGAATACCATTTCATCTCTACTACGCTAACATCTACAGGCCCTTCCACTTCCACCCATGTATTGTTTTCTTTGAATACTCATTTCATCTCTACTACGCTAACATCTACAGGCCCTTCCACTTCCACCCATGTATTGTTTTCTTTGAATACTCATTTCATCTCTACTACGCTAACATCTACAGGCCCTTCCACTTCCACCCATGTATTGTTTTCTTTGAATACCATTTCATCTCTACTACGCTAACATCTACAGGCCCTTCCACTTCCACCCATGTATTGTTTTCTTTGAATACTCATTTCGTCTCTACTACGCTAACATCTACAGGCCCTTCCACTTCCACCCATGTATTGTTTTCTTTTCAATTTTCCAATTCTTGATTCACTGCCTATCTCCATTTTTCTGAGTTTTCACTATTCGTGGCCTCTTCGAATGTGGCAGGATCATCAAGTTCGATAACACACAGCAAATTAAAATCACAGTCAAACCTTTTCGGTTTTTCTTAAGCTGTCTCAATCTCTGAAACACATGATATCAACAAAACCCTTTTCTTTGACACTCTCGCACTCCTCCTGTTCAATGTTTCCAGCCTCATTTTCTTCCTGTGTTACCACACTTGGTCTGGCTGTACTAACATCTGACTCTTCTTCATTGCGGTTAGGAAACACTAAGAAGTCTTCTTTTTAACCATCCTCTGAATCATCACATGTATCCCTCGTATCACTTTCCATATTTCTTGGATATCCAATGTTTCTTTCCAATGCTTCTCCATGGTCCCTTTTCTGAGTGAATTTTACATTTCAGCTCACTATCACCTTGTTTTCATTTGGTAGGAAGACATGAAATCCTTTTGACGTTTAGCTATAGCCAACAAATATGCCTTCCTTAGATTTACATCCCATATCTTACGAGTCTGATCTGCAACATGAACATATGCTTATAATCCAAATACTTTCAACAATGTTATGTCGTAATCCTTTCCTTCCCACAATTGATAAGGTGTTTTGCCCTCCACTCTACTCGTGCCTGTTCTATTTAACACATAGACTGCTGTGTTTACAGCTTCAGCCCAAAAACTATTTTTCTAAGCCCTTGGCTGTCATCATGGTTCTGGCAGCCTCACCTATTTTGCACATCTCCCGTTCTATCCTACCAGACTGTTCTGGACAATACGGCACACTTCGTTCATATACAACACCTAATTCTGATAACAACTGTTGTATAGCACGGTTAACAAACTCTGTCCCACAATCTGTATGAAGTGTTTTGAACATCTCACCCCTCTGATTCTTAAACCACGCTGTAAACACCTTGAATTTTTCTTTGACCTCATTTTTGTGTTTTAAAAATAAAGACAAAATGAAAGTGAGAGTAAGTGTCCTTCAGCAGCAAAAAATACTTAGAGCCGCCTATAGATGGAGTTTCCATGGGGCAGCACAAGTCAGCATGTATTATTTTTCCAAATTCTTGAAAATTTTTGTGTTACTGCTTTTGAAAGAACTTCTTGTTTGCTTACTTAAAATGCAAGGTTCACAAAAACACCTCAAGTCCACCAGTCTTCTTCTGACCATACAAATTCAATACACCTTTTCGCTGTTGTAGGTTCTGGTGAGCCATTCTTTCATGCCAAGAAAGACGGTATTGTTTTTCCACCCACAAAGGCAACAGCTGATTCATGTGGACTACATTTCATTTTATATAAGCTTCCTGCACGTTCTGCAATGGCTGAAATTTTACCTTTACTATTTAGAATTTTTGAGACATGATTGTTTGAAACCATAGTGTAGCCTTTGTCAAGTGCAGATCCTACTGAAAAAAGGTTTATTTTCATTTCTAGCACAAATAGCACATTTTGCAGTATTATTTTTGAGGCACTCTCACAAGTAACTGACAATAACCTAACACTACCAATGCCTTCAGCTTTCAAAACTCTTCCATCTCCAAATGTTACCAGCCTGTCTGTATTCAAAGTACAATACGACGAGAAAAGTTCCTTCAGCAACACAGAAGTTCTGAAGCTCCGGTATCCAAAAACCAAGTATAGTCATTGCATGTATCACCAATCAAAGCTGATGTCAAGACAGTGAACGCTTCTTCATCTCTATTTACATTTGTACTTTCTGATTTTTGTGTCTCCCTTTTGAATTGATAATAGTCTCTTTTGATGTGTCCTAATTTATTACAAAAATGGCAGCGAATATGATTTTTCCCTAGACTCAATCTGAAACATTGGGCCCTAAGATGGCCGGTTTTCTCACATTCAAGGCTTTTTTTTTATGGGATTAAATTTTCTTGCAGCAGCAAATGCTGTTGAGTCCTCTTCTTTTACTGATAGAACTCTCTCCTCGTCCATCAACAATCTAGCTATCAAATTTCCCATGGTCCGCCCATCCACCGGAACCGAGTCCCAGGCACTAACAAAATGAGCGTAAATTGATGGCAAGGCCATAGGGATTTTGATTATAATCATAGTTTCCGATAGTTTTTCACCTAGCTGTACCGACAGTATCTTCAACTCTGGACAAAAACTCAGACATACTTTCACCTGGCAAAAATTGCAAATTAAAGAACTTCTGTTGTAGCACGTGTACCAAAAGCTCAGATCTTCTTTCAAACACTGTCAACAGTTTCTTCCAGATTTCTTCAGCACTTTCACATGTTAAAACATGGGACAGTGGTCCTTCGTCAACTTGTGTAATAATTAGATCTTGAGCTAGGAAATCATTCTGTTGCCATTCCTTTAATGTTCTTTCGTAGTCATCACTTCCTGGTTCTGTCTTCACACATGTACCATTTACCACATCGTAAACACCTTTTGCCCTCAATGTAACTCCAGTCTGGAATTTCCATGTTTTCCAATTACTTTCAGAACTTAACTTTATCACATTTCCTTCCATTTTGTTCATAATTACATAACGTTAGTCCGACAATAAAAAAAAGTAATTTACATTAAGGTACAAAAAAACGTTCACTTGAATTTAACATTTTCAGAGTCCTGGGTCCATAACCTGTTGTAAAATAAACACTTTGTTTTATTTGCCCATTTATTTAATACACTCAAAGGCTTTAAACAACTAATTTATCAACAAAGAATACAATCTGAGTTGCACACAACAACAACCAACTTATATCTGGCTGCCATGACACTACATCTAAAAATTACTGACTGTAAGCCAACAACATTAAAACACAAGGCACAACACTGCCAACTGGTGAATATGCATTACAATAGAATGAAACACAACTAACATAGGTATTATCCCAGGGCATAGTTAACATAATTAACAAGCTACATAAGAGTCACTTTATGTTCTTTCAATTGTTCTCAACAGAAACAAAAAAAAATTTTGTGCGAAAAACTTTCCACTAGCATGTAAAGATGATTGTACCTAGATATAGTATTGGTTAAGTGTCTTGTTTATTAATTATTCATTATTGATGATTTTCTCATAAGTTATTCTGTCATTGGGAACATAACTGTATTTGAAAACGAACTATGCGTAGTAATAGGTACAAACAAATATAAAAAGTGGTAAGACAATTAAGTGCATGTTTGATGTTCAGCTGTAGTACAGAAGTCAATAAACTCAGCGGTGATCTTAAGACTGTCCAAACAACTAACTACAGCAACAGTGAATCTCGCAAACTGAACTTCAAAGTGCTTCGATAAAATATTAAAAGTGGACAAACTTTTCTATGAAAAAGTGATTTCTAACCAACTTATATGGTGCACGTGTGAAAAAACACACAAGCAACGCTTAAACCAAGGCTACCACATTTAGACTGTTAACTTTACTATCACACAACTTATGTATGGCAAATTTAATCTTGTATTTTTCTGTTTTCTTTCAAATTATCAATTATTCATGTAACCTAGTACGTAAGTCAAATAACTTTAAGCAATAATTTTTCCTCTCAGTGTGTACACGTAGCTCACATGTACGTAGAGTATGATTGTAAATATTTAGCTCACTTAACTGTGTAACGAATGTTGAAGATAACCAATTACTTATCTTTTGACGTAGAATTAGATAGTTCCATAATTTAGCTGCTTAAAGAATGCAACCATTTCATTGCCCTTTTGCACAAAAATGTAAAGCTAACATCACTAGTTATTATTGACAGTTGAGCTTGCACAATGCGCAGTCAACTGCAGAATGTCAAATAGTATTTAAGCACCATGCGCATTGCCAACTGTAGAGTAGATATTTTCTTTTGCATTGTATTTCATGATTCCAGTCTTCCCAGTATTTTCAAATGTTAACAAAGACACATATCACTTTAACTTAATTTTTGCCTTTAACTGACTGACAATGCCTTTTATCTTGTTCAAAAATTTAACGTAATTCTGTGGGCAGGTTGTCAAGCGTGCACTAATTGTGGCCACAACAACCCCCTCTCTCCCTTCCCTGTGCCCACGGCCTAGTCTTGGTGGGTCCAACCATTATCCTTTTCATATTAAATGTAGCTGTGGACACAAACCCACCCTACCCTCCCTTAGTGATGCTTACAAAGTGTTCAGTGGCCCTAATTGTTGGCTAGCCTTTTCTTTTATTGTAAACCTTGTATTTTTTTTCACCTGCCTTGCCTTATTGACCCTTAATAACGATTCACTTTAATTTTAAAAACTTTAATTCAACTAATTGTAACATCAATATTTTTCTTTTCTTTTGGATGATGTTTCTTACTTGTCATTGGTCCCTCGATACCGCAGTAAAAGTCTCCCGGGTTGCCACCCCACCAAATAGTCTACGTCCTCATTAGTTCCCCGGCCTACCACTGTTACAGATGGATATATTTTTGCAATTAAGTGCCTCTCACACACTCGCTCTCTGGTACCGTGGCTGCTCTGGAAGCCCTCACTTCATCCCGTCCAGCCAAGGACAGCTGCTTATTTGCAGGAAGGGGGGGGGGGGGGTAGTATAGCGTCATATGGTGGCGCTACACACTTTCGGTAGAGTGCAGTATAGATTATGGCCAGGCGGGTTGTTTTATACTTGCCCTAGAAAGACCGGCTATATAAGAGGCCGGGAGGCCCGCACTCCCCCTCCCCCCAGCCGACTGCAAGACATTGATGTGTGAACAGTGTGTAATCGAGGCTGAAGAGGCGAGCATCCACTTACCCCTGGGCAGAGGGGTTACAGAGGCCAACTAAGCAGAAGTTAAAGGGTGAGCATATTACACGTAACAGTAGGGACCAATGCCTCTATTGCAACATTGTCCCCAACCCCTATTGTAATTAATATTTCTGGCAAGGATAGGCATTAGCTGCAAAGTGGTAACTGGAGTTAACATATTGTGATTGAGTCTAAATGTAACTTGCTATTTGTATTAAGGATTCGACGAGTGAGCAGAAGTAACTTGTTATCCCTTGTATTCTTGTTGTAATTGCTGTTCATGAGATTAGTGTTGTTATTAATTAAATATATATTTTTATAATCTTATCTATCGTTCAGTTCTCCCTCAGTAAACCCCCAAACAGCCTTACCCCCACTTAAGGTGAAGTGAGTAACTAGAAGGAAGGAGAAAGAGCAAATTATAAATAGGAGGTAGGGAGTTGTTACACTATGCAACCTGTAGCAGAGGTTACAAAACTATGGATTCAAGGCCAACCAATAAAAAAATAAGTTTTTTAAAGGTTCATGTTAAATTCTTGGGACATACCATGGACAAGGAAGGATTGCATACAACTAGCAACAAAGTGCAAGTAGTAGTTGAGGCTCCTAGGCCTAATGAGGTGATGCAGATAAAGATATGGCTACGGTTAGTCAATTATCATGCCAAATTCCTGCCCAATCTTTCCACTGTGTTAGCACCCTTTCATGAACTGTTACAAAAAAATCGTCCATGGCAGTGGTCTTATGAATGTGAAAAAGCATTTGTTGATTTAAAGAAATCAGTTTCTTCTTCCCAGGTTGTTGCACACTATGATACAGAGATGCCAGTTAAACTTGTCTTGATGCGTCGCCTTATGGCATCGGTGCAGTTTTTAGCCATGTAATCCCTGATGAAGAAGCCTATTGCATGTGTTTCCCGAACGCTTTCATTGGCCGAAAGGCAGTACTTCCAGATTTATCGAGAAGCATTGTTCATAGTTTCTGGAGTAAAAAGATTTTTCCAATATCTCTATGGTAGACGGTTCCTACTTGTTACTGACCATCAACCACTCGTCCACATTTTGGGGGAACATTGTGGTATTCCACAGCTTGCTGCAAACCAGTTGCAGAGATGGGGTGTTCTTTTGCAATGGTTTGATTATACGATGCAGCACGTGAAAGGAGAGAACCATGGAAATGCAGATGCATTGTCTAGACTCCCACTTCCATCCGTAGAACAGTCGGAGCAATTTTCATATTTGTTTGTTGGTTCTTCTGAGTTCTTACCTGTTACGCCGCAGGAAATTAGGAAGGCCGCTGAGAGAGACTGGGAATTAGGCAAGGTGGTATGTCATGTGAGAGACGGTTGGTCAGCAAAGGTTGAGGAGACATTCAAGCCTTTTTCTTCTAAGCAAAATGAACCCCTAGAACAAGGATGTCTTTGTGGGGTCACAGGATGATGTTTGTGATGTAATGTTCAGGCAATAGGAGGTGGCGAGCCCCGGCCAAATGTGTATTTTTATATTTGTATTTTGGAGTGGGGGTAGCTGCATGCACCGAGCTGAGAGGCAGTGAGCCCTGGGATCTTTCTTATTAAAACAACCACCATAGAGGTAACTGCCTCTTGATGGACCAACTTTGCCCACACCCGCAAGCGCCGACAGCCAGTACTCTCTTGTTTCTCTTAAATCTATCTTCATTCAACAAATACTTTTCGGAACTCAAACAACAACTTCTGCTAAATTCTTTCCACGGGTGTGGGAGGCCGATAGGCGTCAAGGGGGAAGGTTTCTTTTTCCTGCCCCTTGCCTTCTTAATTTTCCTAGTGAGTCGAGATGTATTATTGAACTTTGTATAACAACTATTGTGACTCTGTAACCTGTGAGTGTGTAACGAGAAGGAAGACAGGTTGTGTGATGTCATGATACAAATGTAACTATTTTCGATCTTAAACAATAAATCAATTCAGATTTAGACATGGATATTTTCTCTTGTTATTTCTCGTCAACCCAGTGAATAACTTTTGTGCTCTATTTGGCTGAGGCTAGCCGAACCCAATGTAAGTGCTGAAGATTTGTAACCTGCATTCTAGCATAGAAAGTTGATGCTATGTTGCAAAAGAACTAATTTATTTCAGAGATAAATTCAAAAACAAAAAGGTTTTCATTCCTAACAAGGCTAGGAACTTAATATTAAAATACTTTCACAATTACACAAGGGGCGTCCATATGGGACGGAACACAACCAAGGCTTTAATCAAGCGCAAGTTTTTCTGGCCTGAGATGAATCTTGATATTGACAAATTTGTTCGGAAATGTGAAGATTGCCAAATGACCAAGCAACCTCAGAACAGGAAGGTGGGTTCATACTCGTTAAAACTTCCCATTGAGGCCATAGAAGAAGGTTTTTGTAGATTGTTGATGGATTTAGTAAGTATGCTATGCTATTACCCCTGCGTGATATGAAAGCAGATAACATTGTGAAAGCTCTTGTGAACAGGGTGTTGGAAGGTGTTTGGAAGCCCAGAGCAACTTATTTAGGACAGTGCGAGTTGTTTTAATTCTAGAATTATTAAAGACATGTTATTTTTATGGGGCATTAGCCAGCCCATATTACCACTACCCTCATTTAGTTGAGAGGCTGAATAAGAGTGTCAGAGTAGCACTAAGTATCTTTCACTATTCTGATCAGCAAAATTGGGATGAAGGAGATTTAGTAGTGTGCCGTCATTAAGTACATAGAAAAAAGGTGGAGTATTTCTCTTCAAAACTTATGATGCCTTACAACGGTCATTATAAAATTTTGCATTTTCTGGGGCCTGTTATGGTTTTATTGGGGGATCCTGAGAACGATTTCACAGCAAAAAAGGTCTCTTTAAGTCAGATTAAGCTGTTTTGTGCTCCAACACAGGATGATTTATGAATAATCAAAGGATAAGATGTGTAATACATTAATTCCTTGTTGGTTGGAATTTTTGGGATATGTTTCCTTTCAATGTGGATTGTGATACTTTTTTTCTCACATTGTGTAACTCTTTCTACGGGGATTTTTTAGTGTCTCTTTATATGTAGTGCTATTTGTTGATATCCCAGTAAATTTGTGCTGAAGTTTTCCTTGGGCATGTGAAATGTGCTTTTATCATGTCAGGATGGTGTGAACAAAAAATTTGTTGGTAATACTTTTATGGAGCACAAGCCCTCAGTTTAATTTAAAGGAGGGTGAATGTGACAATATGAATATCATCACCTAGGAAGTTTGGTTTTCTGGTAATATTATGCAGCAGTTGGTATCCCTGTTCGTAACAATTTTTTCAATGAGCTTTTAGTATGTGTGTTTTTAAAGCTCGGTTTTATTTTTCTTATATTATTTACTATCTAAAATTTTGTATTTGATTGCAAATTATTTTATTATGCTTTGTAATTTAGTCTTACAATATTGGATATTTTGTCTTATGTAATTATGCGTGCAACTTGTAACTGCAGTGTGAGAGATCGCCACTGTATTTCGCCACTGGCAGGCGGGTGGCATCACTTGGTCAGGTGTGTATGTGCTGCCCCGGCCAGTGTGGCAGGTAAGAGAGTCATTAGTTGGCAAGTCAGAAGTGGTAGACGGAGAGTCAAATCTAGTAAGGTAGACAGCCGCGTCGAAAGTGCCCGGTGACGCACGCCAGCGGTATAATGCACATGTTACCGGCAGATGTTCGGCAACTGGCCACCAAGCATGAAGTGGGCAGGCCCCGCGATCATGGCGTACGCATTTGTAAGTGTGCGATATTGCACGAGGCCATGGTACAAGCCAAATAACTTTATTGAAAATGGTTGTGCAAATTGCAGGCGGAACTAAAATAAACATTCACAAACTGCTTTTCCTTGTGTGCCTGAATGTGCTAATTTTCTCTGCTAAAGTGGTTAATATCCGGGGAGTGTGTATAACCCGATAGAAAGTAACTATTTAGAATTGTGAATATTGCCCATTTGCTGTGGACATGTACAGTGGTAATTTACGCGTGGGCAAACAACACATTTTGCAAAATTGTACGACTGTGAGGAGAATAGTTACGTGCTGTATGCATTTTAATATGAACAAGCAAAATATAAAGGATGTGAGTGTATACCAGCATCTGCAACCATTCTCTGGAGGCCGGCTTTTATACACAGTGGCATATAGCGGCGACACTGTTTCTAGAGTGGACAGCTGTTTCTATTCTATGGTGGAACGACAAGGTGAGGCCGTATGCGAGAAGTCACGGCTGGCTTACTGCGTGTAAGGTTACTACAACATGTTTTTCTACTGATGTTTCTTCCTGCGGGCACGTACGAGGCGTGCCACTGCCAAGGTATGACAACAAACATTTTGAGACATCATCCCCTGGCTTGGAGACCTATGCGAAATTGCGTAGAAGTAAAATTTTTGAAGAAAAACTTTCAACTTCGCTAGTGGTAAATCTGGGAGTGACTCTGATAGTTAATAATATTGTATAAATAGTTTATCGCCAGACCTTTTTAATAATATTTCGTATAATTTGCGGTAATTACTATTTAAACATTTTTTGTATTGACCAAACTTTAACATTATGTGCGAGAGAGTTTATTGGCTTTGCTTTAAGCATTAAATATTTTTCCATGGAAATAATAATTATATGTGCTAAATTTATTTTATGGTAGCCAGATTTTTATGACTTTTTATAAGAGTGTTTAATAGTGAAAGTCTCATATGTAAACTTAGTGTTGTTTTTGCAGCGAACATATTAAAAGCATGAATACCACAGAATTTGGCCTTGGAGAACATTATTTGATAATCACCTGCAATGACATATATGATTTACTCTACTGATAATATTACGTTAACGTATTGAGCTTGAAGTAGTAGTAAAAAGAAGGTGTTGGGCCACGGTACTTGGGAAATCTTCAGACAAGATTGCTTTCTGCCCCGCGAGGGTGCACTGGTGTGTATTGATTTGTTGAGTGAGTCAAGTTTGATATTCCTGACACCCCGCGGGGTATAGGGCGTCTCAGCGGAGGCGGGTAAGGGGACAACTGGCTGCAATCCAGGCAAGTAAGTGCTTACTTCTCCTCCCGCCGCAAAGCCGCGAGTTGAAGCTATGACCTTCAGGCAATAGGTCCCTGACCTGCGGCACACTGACACAGTAACCCAACAGCTGCCAGTCACAGCACACTACATTCCATTGCAGTGCAAAAATATGAGTTGAATAAGGTCTTCAGAGCAGATGAGAGTGAAATGAGGTGAGAATGTACCAGTATTGGCATGCAAGGGTGGGAAAAAAGGGAGATCCCTGAGAAAACCCGCTGACCAGCGGCATCGTCCGGCACGATTCTCACTTCCGGAAATCCAGAGAGAATCGTCTGGGGGTTGAAACCAGTTCACCTTGGTGGGAGGCGAGCAGGCGAACCGCTCAGCCACCATAGCCCCAGTGCAAAGAGCAGCTGTGGAACTCCTGTAATGCAGTCATCAAGGGGAACCACAGGCATTACTATAAGAAACCATAGTACTGGCCCTCGACCTTCAGCAGACCAGCTGTTGTAGGAAAAGACACTGTGTAAGGTGTTTGCTTAGTAACTCCTCACGTGCTTACAGCCCACAGACTCTGTGTGTTGACGTTCCAGCCTAATTTGAGTATCATGTAGCAGCTTGTATTTTGATGTGAGTAGGGGTTGCCAACCATCTTTACATAATTTTTTTGCTGCTGTTAACTTAAGTAAGTTATGCCAGATAACTTGTATTAGATTATCTAGCACAGAATAACTTAGTTTGTCATGGCAGTGAACTTAGGTATACACTTAAGGAAAGATTGTTGTATTTGTAGCACTTTCTTTTTTCGCTAGCTTTGCACAACGAACAGAGAAATAATTTTCCAACTTCATAATGCCAATTCAGGATTTTGTTACTTACTTCTGGAATATTTGAACGAAACCAGGCCTTCAGCTGTTTTTGTACAACAGCACCATTCCCAAGGTTACGGAATGGATACTTCATATCCCAACATGGAAGTTCACGCAGACATTTTGGTCAGGTCTTGCCTTTGAACCCTTTTGATTCCCTTTTTGCTTATACCAAACATAGGTTGAGCATGAAGGGGGCCCCTGCTCTGCGATGAGAGAAACAGACAGAGCATCATTGGTCCAGATATCTACACAAGAGTGAGCCCAGCCACCTTCCAAGAAGATGCCCATCTTCTGTGCCTGTGGCTCCAGTTAAAAAAATAAAAGGATAGCGAGGGGCCTTGATGCATGAGCAATATTTTTATTTCCCTCTAGCCTCACCACAGCACAAGCCCCTCTTAAGAAGACCAAGATGCCACCATGGCCAAAGTCATCCAAAATACGTGTCATATAGCCACATGACTTGGCACAGGGGTACACTTCATTATATGTGCACAGTGTCAGTGCCGCTTACATTGCCAATGCCTGGAATGGACGGACAAAGTATGTTACACAGAGAGCTTAGGATTCAGGTGTGATGAAAGCTGCATTCGCCAGACCACGTAATGCAAATGGATCACTTGCACCGGAAGAGGGAACAATACCGTACATTACAACGTGTATGCTCAATCCTACCATCATGCATGTATAGGATGGCTCGAAGAACGTGTGATGTGACCCACAATTGTATACCACTGTGAAGTATGCTCGTGTGCAGCCGAATACAAACCGAGTAACCCGGGTCCTAGACATAGTCCGATAAGCACCAGAGGTGCCAGTGAACTAAAGCTGCCTGAATTCGCTGGGCAATCTCATAAAGACTTGATCACATTTACGATAGAATGCGAGAAGGAATTCAAGAACAGAAAATCCCGAACAAACAATGGGTGACTTGCACCCAACAACAGCTTCAAGGGAAAGTACAAAATGATGGAACAAGTCCATGAAATTTTCCGGTGAACAAGTTTTGGCACACCTTACAACCGAGTTCTATAGTCAAACCCAGCACGCCGACCTGAAATTTTCATTTGCAGGCAAGTACATATGTATCTGCAAATTTTCCCTACTGAAACCAAAAAAAGTTGCATGCGCAATACAATCCAAATGATCCTGCTAAAATTACGTACCTCCCTCCAAATCCTGAAACCATGCACTGTTGAAGATCTCATAGAACGAGTCCTTGCAACCGAGAAGAATTATAAAGAACAGGTTGCACTAGACTGTAGGCAGGGTGCCAAGGGGAAGGAGGAAGTGAAACTGACAGGTCACATGCCCTACCCTACTCCTCCTGCATCCCCCCCACCCCCTGTGACTCCAACAACACCTTGCTTACGAAGTGCCGGTACTACCCGGCGACACCTCCATCACAGAAATTGCTCTGCTAAGAGAGAGAGAGAGAGAGAGAGAGAGAGAGAGAGAACTCAGCATCGGAAAAAGGGGGAGCACCCACAATACCACTCCAGACCTTAACCAAAGAGCGCTATTCCCCTGATGCGCATGTGTAAAGATCCAAGTAAAGTTGCAAATTACTGTGCCCATGTTAGACACGGCCGCCACCCACAATTTTGTGAGGAGCACCCTGCTCACACCCCACCGAGTCCGCCTGACACCTGCCAGAAAGAAAGTTCAGATGGTGCAATCCAACATTCTTTTTAAGATAGACGGGGCGATACGACTGACTATCAGGGTTCACTATTATATTACTCAGATCAATTTCATGATTTTGGGGCAACCCTGCCTGCAGCAGCACTGCATTCTGGATTGCAGGCAATGCCGCATCCACCTGGAAGAAGACGGGGACGTGATAATCAACCAACTGGAAGGTTAGCCAGGCCAATGATATCCCTCTCCATACCCCAGTCCGCTTCCAACAGCTGCAGGTGGAAGTGCACCGGCTGGCCTTAGGTCAACCGGAGAAGACCAGAAGTGAGGTCTGACAAACAAGACGCCGTTGAACACACCTTCAACGAGCAGACGACCCCAGAGCCAATGGCTCCTGCCGCCACAGAGCTGCCCCCCCCCCCCAGGGACCAGATGTTCGGTTTGATGCCGACAAGATGAGCCAGCTAGCTACCCCAGTGCAGGTAGACTTTCATGTACATCAAGGAGCAGCCTCCATCAGAACCCTGCCCTTGACACCAACCAGCTTCCTGCGCCGAGCCACCGCCAGGCACAGCCAAATGTCACCAGCGACAACGGAGATTTCTTGGCAATGTCCACTGGACCGCAAACCATGCCGTCGACCCACGTCATCGGGCTCGATTGCTGGATGGACCAAACTACACCGTGCTGATGAGGTAGAGGAGCATCAAGAGCCACTATCTCAAGCGGTCACCTCGATCACGCCAGCCCCAGAGAGCTTGGCCAACCCAGAAACTGCGACGTTGGAAGACGCAGCAACAATTGCAGTCCCTACGCCTCCTGATTGGGAGGAAGTCACCAGCTGTGCCGAAGGCGTTGAGGAGTCTGAAGAGCCTCTGCCTTCGACGGCAACCCTGATCCTGACGTTGGATGATGCCAGGGTCGACAACAAGACTCCCTTCTGGAAGGAAGGAGGAACCCAGAAGTGCTGACGAGGTCAGGGGAACCCCAGAGCCCCTACCCCAGATGTCAGGGCCAGCTGCGTCCGCCCGGACCCGATGGCTGCCCACCAGGTCTCTGCATCAGAAAACACCAAGAACCACCCAGCAGTTCACCAATCCGAACAAGAGGATGATCCCAGCAACCAAGCCACCAAGGCCAAGGACCCCGAAGAGCCTTGGCCTCCACGCCAACCAGACTGCTCGTACTAAGGATAACAGGGTTGGCACCCTGGTCCTGACGCAGGATGGGGCTGGAGCTACCATCAACCAGACACATCATTCCAAATAACAGGATGAGTCTCAGCTTGCAGCCAAGCTCAGGAGGTCGAAGAGTCTGAAGAGCCTCAGCCTCTGATGGCGACCCAGCAGCTGCCCCTCCAGGACGAGAGGGCCCACGATCGTCCACCGATGCCTGGTCGCCCCCAACTGGCCACTACCGGAGATGAGAAACCAGCACCCGCCAACCAGCTGACTAGAGTGCAACCCGCCAGCGCCTGCTGCGGCACACCACAGCCTGGCCGGTACCACAAATCTCCCTGGAGACCCACGTCCTAATTCACGTGGCTGTATCCCCTACACGTGGCCATGAGAAAGCAGGCCCAAGACGCAGCAAGTAAAAAGTTCTCCATGAACAATTTAGCAGCCATAAATTACTGTCGACTGAAGTTAGTAAAGGACGAAAAGTTATTTGTGCAGCTGTACATTGCTGTTACTAATAAACTAAACCAGTAAACGTAAAACTATTTAAACGCTTGTGAAATAGCACCGGTACATAACTGTAAAGACAGTACTCTTAGCAGCTGTAATCTGTTAAAAACCAGTAAAAGTAAAATTAACAGAACTAGCAACGTAAACAAACTCTCGTAGCAAGCCAGTAACATTGTGCTACACCAGCCTAGTTTCAGCACCCAAGGACGCTGATTAAGTGTCAGAATAATAGTGAAAATAAATTATATAGACACATCATGTTAGAAGCCAGTGTAAAGATATTTCCCATTCTGAGAATCAGATGTCAATAGGCCCATGTCAAAACTAAATCAAGGAAGAGGAAGCTCACCATCATGCCAAACTGAAAGTTTGTAAATCATTTTCAAAGGAATATTGTTGTAAATATTTACAGTGCTCATTTTGTCTTTGAGGGTTTAACATGTTTTTAATTTCATGTAGGTAGCCCATATGATAATGTATTATATTTATTTTCAGTGTACTCATGTTGTATATATTAGGTAGTTACTGCCAGCCTAGATAACAGAAGAGCTAGTGCAGGCAAATGCATTAGATATTTGTCACACGTAACTGCTACCTGCTGTGTGACACGTTAGGAAAGCTTCAAGGCAGAGCCACTATTCCTCGCCCTCAGCGCCATGGCAGGTAGGAGATAGAACCCCATATGCCTCTCACAAGTGAGGCCTTGCAATACTCAAAGAGTTTGATTTTTTTATATGTGCCGCTTCTGTGTTTTTTTATTTTTCTTACCCTGCAGGTTGAAATCTGTAAAATGATTCTGTATTATGTAACCACAGCCATCAGCTAATTCTTGTACAGCAGCACATTTACAGAAAGAAGGGCATGACACCTCACCCCACACCGGGACCCATTACCTCTCTCCTTACCACCACACCCCAAGGAGGAGGGGAAGACGCCATTAGCCGTTCGCTCGCCCAGCAGACCGCCACCAACTGCGCACGCTAGAGAGAGACAGCACTAACCCAGCCACAGATTCAAGTGACTCATGCGGCGTGCACCATCGCATCCTAGAGCCCGCACACAGATCAGCGAGCATTACAGAGATGCAACCAGCCTTCTTGAAGTGACAATTCTACATCACCACGGAGAAGTTGGAAATTATTTCTTCACCCAGATGAGCCCCCGTCACAACGGAGGGGAGGAATTGACGCGTGACACTTTCCTGAAATTTACACAAATGACTTTGCCTCATCTGTGCATACATCTACGCCGCCCCAGGTGGGTCTGACCCAGTACAACTACCAGAGTGCCTACATGATACGCACCTTATTACACAGGCTATTACTGACACGTCAGTTTGTACTGTTCGTCTGCAGTCCAAAAGCACGCCAACCCACTGAAGATGAATGAGCCACCAGCTGAGCAGCCGAGACCACCTTCACTGGTTAAGTAGTACCAGAGCGCCCTGAGGGATGGCGCCCCTAGCACTCCAGCCACCAATAGACGACCCTTGGCTCCACCCACTAGCAGACATGTTGACCGCCCCACACCCCGCAGCCCGGACGTGGGCGGGACGGCAGAACATATTAGGGATGGATCAATACCACATTTTCTCGATACTCAATACCAGTTTCGATACTGATACTTTTATTGATACCAAATTAAAATTGTTATGAATACAAAACAACTTGGTCAAGAAAATTGCTCATTTAACTAGTGTTGTTGAAAAACACTGAAACTATTTAAATACCCACATCACAATTGAAACAAATGGTGGATGGCCTGTAACTCAAACGTCCTTAACCAATGATAAACCAACAACACCATCTGTTTTGTTCTTATAAAATATAATTTACACAGTGAAAGCTGTAATCAAACTTTGAGGAAAATGATGGCTCAGCACACACTTATTTTGGGATTCCGCAGTTTTTTCAACTTTATTTTAGTGGAGTGGTAGATCTTTTTATTATTCACTTGTAATAAATTAAGTGACTGTACTGAAACTATATATATACTCTAACAAACAATAACTACATAAGTATAACATGATCAATAATTAAGTTATTTATACATTTTGCCCAATATTACGTGTCTGGTAGGCTGCGTGTGGCCTTCAGGCTGCTAATTGAATAACCCAACTACATATTAATAACATCAACTAATTCAGTGATTTTCTAAAATCAAATGTTCTTTACGTTTCACCCAAAACTTTTTGAATTGCATGTCTCAGTAAATATTGTAAATTCAGCACCCAGTTTGATACAGTTTTTTTACTCAGCGCAAGACATAGCATTTCCTCCTATAATACAGTGCCTTATCCCATCCTCATCCATCTCAAACCTACCTGTTCTCAGCCAGCTTAGCAATTCATCCCGGAAAGCACTCAGTCTGAAGATGTAATTGCTCTCTTCCGTCCATTCCACAGGATGACCTGTTTCAGTAGAAACTTTCCGCACATTTCCAGCATGGTCCGTCACTTCTTTCAGCTGATCTTCTGACAGAAATGACTCTTCAGACGTGCAATACCAGCCTGAATACGTGCCCTTGTAGATGTGTCCCCTTGACTTCAGTGTTTCCTGCAGAAAGTAAAATAACTTGGTGAGTCCTTGCCAAATGTCTTCAAAACAACATCCTGAAATGTGTCTAGTAATAACTTTACAAGTTTGCTACATAGGGAAGTATACTATGAACACACTGTATTAACGAAAATATTGCATGTTTAATTATTATTAAAGAATACTACTAGTACTTGTGTGGAATCTGTCCAAGACTTAACTTATTTCCAAAATAAAGATTTTAAAACATTGTTATGCAGAGGTTATCCCCCTTTCTCTGAACCGGGCAAGTGTTCGTTCTTGATGTGTCAAGGGGGTGGGTCCCTGTGGCTTGACCTACCATCCCTGGCCCCTACCCTGGGCGGACTCACTATCTCACTGAAGTAGTTGTGCCAAACACCCCTACACCCTGCTGGAGCAGTTGGCAGCCAGAGCCCGTTGCACGAGCCTTCTGGATTTATACCCCCCTAGGCATGGCCACATGTGTGAAGATTGTTTGAAGATTTTGGCCCCTATAAATTGCACCACACTTAGGGGATTGTCAGTTTGTGGCAAGATGTGGTGAGTGGTGAACGAAGAAGACAGATGGCAGAGGCAAGAGATACTGCGGCGGATGTGTGTGTTCGATGACAACGAGCGAAACGCCTTTGAAGCAAACAGAAAGTTATCCCACAAGTACAGTGTGCATGTGTATGGGAAAGCTCGAGGCACTTGAGAATGTTCAAGACAGGAAGGACTTGTGATATCTGGATTGAAATAGGGTAGAACTAGAATGGATGAGTGATACCGACTTGAATGTAAATACTGGACCTGTCAGACAGCAAATATATAATTTTAATAGTAATTCTGTAGGTATTAGAAAACCACTTATGAAGGCTGGTCATGAGATGTTACAGCTTCCGAGTGGCATCAGGCCTTGGCAACAATTTATGTAACAGGGCCAAAAAAAATGCAACAGATGGAAGGAAAACCATACTTTTAAATGTGGGTGGCCAAATTGTGTGCATGGAGACCCAAAGCTACAGAAATTAGCAGGAACACCTCTTGTCTTGCACCAGTCTGAATGTACACAAGAATGATAGCATTAACATATTAGGCAGCACTAATTTTGCAAATAAAAAAAAATTGGAACTACAGCTGGTTTACCTACGAAAAGGTATATGATTCCAGGACTTCCACAGATATGTGAAAACCACAGATGATTGGGACATCTACATCTATTGTCTAACATTGCCATATACAATATTTACACATGTATTTTTGCACTGTAATAATTTTCTACTCTCTCAAACTATTATATTTGTGCAAATACTAATGGTAAACATAAATGGAAATGAACAGAGAAAATTTAATCTAAAAAAACAGGAAGTACCATGCTGTGCAAGGTTGATACAAAAAGAAGTTGGCCGGGAGTTACATGGAAACACAGCACGACTTTCCCGCTACCTCCCTACAAACCACCCGAGACTCAAGATATTCCACCCGGGTGAGTCAGTAAGCAGATAGATGTGGTAGCATTCTGCTAAATGCTCACAGCCTTCTTCGTTAACAGAACAATTTGATACATTTTATTTATCTCAATCCTCAAGACCATGGAAATATGACTCATGGGTGTCGATAAGCAGACAGGAACAGCTGCACTAGGCTACGTTTGAAGTGTGTGTTCATAAACAGTCAAAACTTGATACATTTTCTAAGAAGTGTGTACTGGAATTTAAAATGTAAGACTTATATGTACGCCACACCTTCTTTATCAGCAATTAAATTCTCTAAAAGCTATCAAATGAACATTAAACAGTAGCATTAGAATAATCTTTTGGCTTTGCAAACTCACCATCGTGAGTTTACAATGAACGATTATGCTTATCGCACTTACAGGAATGGTAAAACCCAGTTAACATTTCTATATAATTTTCACATTGAAATTGTGTTATGTATTTATTCACAACAAATGTAATGTAGGGTAAAAAAATAAAACAAAAAGAAATAAGAAATAACATTATTAGCTAACCTTGTTAAAAATAACAGTCAGTAGGTTTGTCACGTTCAAGACAAGAAATTATTCCCTGCTTAGTAAGCATTCAACCAGTAACATTAACCCCCTCACTCCTCTGTAGATGAAACCACTGTTTCTAGATCAGAAACTTTGCAGTTTTCATTGTTTGTTGCACATTCTTACTGTCCTTTGAATCATCTCCAGAGAAAAACTTGCAAAAGTTTTGTCTGTTATAGCAAATATCATAAATTGTCTGCTCACTAAACCCATAAAATTTGCTTAGCTGTTTAGCGATTGATATTCATCCATTTTTTTAAGCACCTCAACCTTTTCTTGGATTGGTATGGTTTTGTGCCACCATTTTGCATGAGGACCCTGTAACTGTATCTAGCCAGACATATTATGTCATTCATGATGCCGTCGGGTGAGACATGATACGAACAATTACACAAATTACTTACTGATGATATGGGCGCCAGCAGTGCTTCCCAATAACCGCACTGTTGAGACTCAGGGTTCTCAGGGATACTATGGGTTCTGTGTGTCTGTCTCACCCGAGCGTACTTATGATACACGTTTGCAATACTAAACTTCAATACTAAACATTTTTAACACTTGAAAAACACAGGTGACAAGGACACTGTCACTACAAAATAAAAGAATGAGTCACTGTGGGACTTGTTTTATTTATACCCTGCATACAAATCACGTGCCATGAAATTTAATGATACAACCTGGTCGTGTCTAGCTAATTCCGCTTGGGTGCTCCCCAGCTCGCAATTACTCTAGCACACGCCTAGATGAATGATCTCACCATGGTGTATGAAAACACAATCTTCACAAGGGAAGAGAGTCAACAGCCGCTAGGGTGGACTGACTATTTTTCTCTGAAGAAAGGACACTGTGAATTACACAATGAACCAACTGATGATACATAAACACATGTGATTACTTGGCATCATTAGCACAAACTCGTTGGGGCTCGCCCTCCAGTATGTGGGTAGTGTGGTGACAGCCTATACACATAGCCGGCTAGGACGGAAGTAATATCAGCGTATACAAATACAAAATTACATAAATACCCAAAGAAGATGATGGGGTACGATATGAGTATTCACAATAAACACACACATGAGCGAAAACAAGTTTTGATAGCATGGATGCCGCTGGATAAAGTTTGTAGCGGACCACGTGGAAACTGCAAATTAAATTCTGACAAATTGTTACTCTTGTTGAGAAAATTATCCTCTTTACGATTAAAGCAGTTACAGGCTTGTAGCATGCCTGGTGGCAGCAAAAGCAAACACTGAAGTGACTGCATGGTCAAACACAAAAACTTCAATTTAAATAAAAATTACACGGAACCCTGAATGACACTACATAGAACCCTGAAATAAATTATTGCACACATGATATTACACAAATAAGCTCTCAAAACGCAAGGATGGTGCGGATATAGACTTGGCGGTGATTAACCACATGGTTGTACATGATATGGCCATAAAATACTCAAACATGAAAAATATCCTTAAATACATACATGAAAACAAAGCCCTTGAAATTGCACGCATCAATAACACAGAAATTATGATGGAACCCCTTTAGCAGAAGCGGATGGTGCCTGATTCAATTTTCCCGGGTCGCACGACCCCTCCAACATCTTTCTCCTCCTCCTCCTCCTTCTCGATTAAGTTGAAAAATTCCACAAAGGCGAAATAAATTAGTTAAGCAGAAGCATAATGCTGGGGAATTGTCTGGCAAAACGTATGCAAACTACTATGGCTGCCTACTGGGTTCACACAAGCGAAAGTGTTATGCACACTAAGTAAAATTTTTATATATTGAAAATAAAAGTGGCACAAATAATTTAAATATTGTTTTACATTTTACAATTTTCTTGTTAATTTTCTGTATTATTTTAGTGTCTGTTTATGATGGCATTCGCGCTGGAATATTACTGTTCTTAATCTCCATACAGCACACACTTTGAATTCATAACCAAACATTTTCAAATTGACAAAAACCCTTTAAAACATTTTAAGACATTTCAAACCCTGAAAATAAAACAAGAAGACACAGTTAACATGCAAAAATAATATTCCGTTAGGAGAGTTCAGATTTGAGCCTCTTTGCACGGGTGTATGTACACGTAACACATGCATGGTGAGCGCCATCATAGGCTCTAGTGCCGCTGGCTGTTAGCCGGCATCAAACGACCCCTCCCTCAAAGGCCAAGACAGTGCGAGCAACTCAACATTACTCCAGTGGGCTCAGTCCGGCTGTGAACTGGGACTACTGGTTGAGGGCAAAGAAAACATGGCCTTGGAGATCTTCTGTTTTTGCGGCGTTTGCAGGGGTGGGGGGTGTAGGCAGGAACAACATTGTGGGTACATGGTGGTGACTTGCCTCGCCTCTTACGAGTGCCGAGTTGTGGTTTGTTGACACTTGACGTCACACTCACTACCCTACTAAGCTCCCCAAACCCTTTTAAACTCTCTTGCCCTACTAGGCTGTCTTCTGCAGGAGCTGAAAAGCCTCTGAAATGCGACATGCCTTCACTTGTGGTTTTGAAATTTACGTTTTCACTATCGTTACAACTAAATTCAGCTGTGCCTTGGGGAAACCCCTTAAAACTTATTTCACTGGCACTGGTTGTGTTTACATTTACGTGTGCACTTCTGTTACCACTGTCTTTGTGTACACGGAAAGCCCTTGAAATTACTCTGATCTGTTGTATTATAATTGGCATTAACAGAAGAACCCAGAAATGATGTTTCATTACCACTTCCTTTGCCTACTACTTCCTCACTACTAGGCGTGGAGTGTTCTGTTGGTACAAAACCCCTAAATGACATTTCATTTCCCATGCTTGGTGTTACCGTATTAGTGTTGTTGTTGACAGTGATGCACGTGTTGATATTTCCCTGTGTACTCCCTGGTAAACTGCACCATGCTTGCCAAGGTACTCCCTACTGGCTATACACAGGTCGTCATGGTGCCATTTCGTGACACGTCTTGGTCCCAACTTCACTAAATACATGGAATTTCCCATCTTCTCTACCACTGTTACTCTCTCTGTCCATCTACGTGCCAGCCCAGCACAGTACTTTTTCATCCCGACCGATAGCGGGTTCTCCCTCACATAAACATACATTCCGAGTAAGAGTTCGGGTGGTGGCCTCTTGCTCTCCGGTACACACACATTGCAATAACTTAATTGATTGGCTCTCGCTTCCTTGTGGATTTGTGCCTGGTGTTCTATAACTTGCTCAGGTGGTATTGGCGGATTTTCGCGGGGTGCTCCAGGGGCACAGAGTTCGCGACCATGTACCATCTCAGCGGGTGTCTTCTTGTTTGCCACATTTACGCTGTTTCTTAGGCAAAATATTACCTCCGGAATTAACTCCGCCCACCTGGTATGGTCTTCTCCTAACCGGATGCGTAACTGGATTTTGACGTCTTGGTTACATCATTCGGTTGGGTTCGCCCTAGGATGGTAGGCTGGGGCGGTACGGTGTTCTGTTCCCCACCTGGTAGCGTATTCTCACCACTTTCGCCCTACAAATTGTGTGCCATTATCAGTTAGAAAATACTCGAGCTGTCCCCATCTCGGAAAGAACTTGTTATACATCACCTGTGCAACCATGTGCACACGCACATTGCTGATGGGAAATGCCTCTGTCCAACGAGTAAACAAATCTGTGGCAACAATGAGAAACCGTTTGCCAGTTTTGGTGCGTGGGTACGGGCCCATTGATGTAAATCGCTACTGTCTTAAATGGCTCAGTTGGCAGCCTCGGTTGCTGTGGAGCAGCACCATCTGTTCTCCATGGCTTCCGAGTATTGCACATGATATAGCTCTGCACATGTTTTCTTACATCTCCCTGAACCCCTCCCCAGTGAAAAAATTTCTGCACGTTTCTGCGTGTTTGCTTGGATCCCGGGTGTCCATGCTCTAAACTGTCGTGTGCATACTTAAGTACAAGTTCCCGTTTCTCCTTTTGGTCACACGTTCTACATAGTGAACAATCACCACGTGGTTTGGTTTGTATATCCCGGTCCACTACCCTCCAGAGTTTTGTGTACCGCGTGGCACAATGATGGCTGCATTGCACAGTATCTGGGCAATTTTCTTGCACAGTGTGTACCTCTCTTAACACGTCACGTACATTCAATGAAGCAAGTTCGCAGAGTGGTGTGACAACAATGCTTTGTACAACAAGAGTGTGTGTGTCTGCAGTTGGTATTGCACAGCAAGATGGTAGTGCCTCTTCCCACTCTGCATCATCAGTTACTGTTAGATTAGGGCAAGGATTCCTGGACAAAGTGTCTGCGAGCTCGTTGGTTTTTCTCGCCACGTGTTCTACATTGTAGTCAAACTCCTGGAGTAACAGCGCCCAGCAGGCAAGTTTGCTCTTCCCGTTATACATGCCCTCAAACCACACAAGACATAGGTAGTCAGTTTTGAGAGTAAACTGTCTTCCGAACAGGTACGGCCGGTACTTCCGCAATGCATGTACAATTGCTTAACATTCCTGCTCATTGACATGGTACTTGCGTTCTGTCTCCCCAAACTTCGCACTGTGGTAATTGATTATGTGTTTTTTCCCGTGTGTTCACTCCTGATACAACACGGCCCCGATGCCTTCCTGTCTGGCATCTGTTTGCATAACAATGGGTAACTCTGGGTTGAACCTGGATAGCAGATTTCAGTTCTGAAATGCAAGTTAGATTTCTTTAAAGGCTTGATCAGCTTGAGGTGTCCATACAAGTTTACGTTTCTCACACAACAAAGCAATAAATGGTGCGGTAATCACAGAAAAGTTGGGGATGAACTCCCTTAACCAATTAATTAAACCAAAAAATTTCCTGACTTGTTTGATCTAGGTGTGGGTTTGTTTTGAATATCCTGTACATGTTGCTGTTCTGGTTCAAGTACATTCCCTGTTACACAGTGTCCCAAAAACTCCATCTAACTCATACCCAACTTACATTTGTCAACTTTGCACATAAGCTTGTTATGTTCGAGCAGTTCAAACAAAAGGCTCAAATGTTGCAAATGCTCTTGCCAGCTGTTAGATCAAACAAGTACATCATCCAAATACGCCATCACAAAGTCTTCTATGTATCCATCCAGTACATTAACCATTAAGTTTTGAAATGTTGCAGGGGCACACTGTAAACCAAATGGCATGGCAACAAATTGAAATCTACGTCCATCTGGGGTAGTAAAGGCTGTTTTCTTTCTGTCCTGTGGGCGGATAGGCACTTGCCAATATCAGGACTTTAAATTGAGTGAGGTAAAAATGGTGACTGGTCCTGATGTTGACAAAGTGTCTTTCATATTAATGACTGGTGGTGGCTTATTTACGGTGATCTTGTTCAAAGGGCGAAAATCAACACAAAATTTTTCTTAGGGGCAAGTGTGATACCTGAATTATAGAGACTTTGCGTAGGTTCAATCACATTGTCATGTAACATTTCACATACCTGCTGGTTGATGACACAGCGAAAGAACATACCTGGGTCTCATAGCTTGGAGTACACCGGGTCCTTGTGCGTTGTGATGATCGCATTCTCCATGACACCGGTGCTCTTCAGAATCCTCTCAGTGTGGAACACACTGGCATACTGCTCTAGCAGCTGTTGCAGACGTTGTTGATGTGTAGCGGGCACCTCGTGCTCGAAGTCAGCAAGCGGCACGGCAGTTGTTATTGTCGGCGGCATTGCTCCCAGGGCGTATACGGTCCACCTGTCACATGTCCCCACGTGCAGACGATCCAGATGTGGCTCTATCACAGAGTGGTTGTCAATAAGCCATGGCAGTCCCAGAATCATTTCTGAGCATTGGTCACGCACAATGTAAACATCGCACTTGGTACGCAGCTCTAGGATCCCTACCATGATGTGCATGACACTTCTTGCTTCTCCCTGTTGGTGTGTGATAGCAAATTGCAGATGTCGTGGTGGCACTCTAGTTGTTATGGCTTGTATCAAACCCTCATGCACAAAATTGTGACTGGTGGCAGTGTCAATTATGGCAGTCACATTTTTCCCTTCAAGTTCTACATTCGCTTGTAACTCTCTCACGGTACTGTCATTTACTTGGAACACTTTCGCACCTTCATTAGGCGGGTTCTTAAGCTCTGGCTGTGAGAACAGTGCAGGTGTTGGTTCTACAACCTCTCTACTCAGTTTCCGACATGTTACCTTGATAGTAATTTTCGTGGTGATTGTTGCAAATATTTGTTCCGTGTCCACGGTTTGCTCTCACTGGTGTGAACGGCAGTGGTGGTCTCGTGACATCTGGCAACATGGCAGGTGTTGACGTGTGGTTGTTCTGCCACGGTGACTGGTATTCTTGGTTTGCGCGAGCGTCCCTCCCATACAAACACGGTTCTCTCGTAAACTGTTCTACACTGGAACGTGTTGCTTTCCACAGTTACGGCCTAATGTCAGGTGTTGACAACACCACAATTATCTTCAATACTCCGCGGGTTGCCTGTCCCGGGTGTACTTATACAAGCCTAACTTGCATTGTATGAATTCTCAATTCCTTTGCACTCCCTCTGTTCGTGATACAGCTGCGCTTTTGCCTGGATAGCATCTCCGTCATTGTCAAACCGACCTAGCAATCTACTTGCAGAACTCTTCCCACATAAATCTGTAGTCCCTGACCAAGTTCCACCACGCGGCAGTGGTATCCCTTAAACTGTTGACAGTTACTTGAGTCTAATCATCTCTATGCACACCGTGCCTATGCAATTTTTCCTCACAAACAGCTAGGAATGTGCCCGGGTCATCTGAATCATGTCCCGTAAAAGTTGGCAGTAATTCATTGTGATCTGGCCCGGTTAAACCCTGTGGCATGTAAGTAACGACAACTGGTGGCGGCATGGGTTTCACCTCTGGTGTGTTTATGGTGGCGTGATCTCAACATAGTTCGTCTTACGGCACTCGTCACAGTTTATAACATTGTCGCAGTAGGTGGTAAACTCCACAGGCCCTATGCATCGTAAATGTGAGTCCTTCTTACACGGTTGGCACTGCGGCCACTTTGTTCGCGCCCCATCACATCAGGTGCACGCTCACAGGCGTATTTCTGATGGTGTACGGATGTTGTCAGACGTGCATTGACACAAGGGTTGTTCCTACATACTTCCCTCAAACAAGTTGATCTCACTCAATCTACCACAATGCATGCATCGATTGATCGGCATTGCCAAGTAACTCGCATTCGTGGGTGCCGCGGTTGCCAACGCAGATGTCTTGAGGGCTTCTTGCAGTTGTTCAGGCACGATGTCCGCCATCTTCTTGTGGTTGGCGCGGATGGCACGTTACGGATGAACACACTTGGCCCCACTTGGGAACGCCAATTGACGCCGTCAGGTGAGATGGACACACACAACCCACAGGATCCCTGAGAACCCTGAATCTCAACAGTGCGGTGATTGGGAAGCACCTCTGGTGCCCATATTACCAGTAAGTAATTTGTTTCATCGTTCATCTCCTATCCTACCCAACGGCGTCACTCATTATTACAACACACTGTACCATATTGCAATAAACATTGTCTTTCCCATGTGTGGAGAATGAACTTTCAAGACAAACTGGCAATTATGCATGACACACACACCTACATCTGCCGAGTAATGGGTGTGGCCCATCTCATCACCAAAAACTGACAACAGCTGGAAATTCACGGGAACCACTGTCCACATGGTCTAAAATTACTGAAAGTTTTCCATCCATAAGTCTATCCATAAGCCTCTTCTCCTTTTCATTCAAAAGATCTTTTTGTCAATAAAATTAGCTTTTCAGCTTCATTTTGTGTATTAATTGAGGTCAGCAAGATCTGGTCTGTCTGCTAAATGTGAGGTAAAGAATATCATTCCTCCATTTGGAAGAACCAAACACTGTGACCAGAAGGCCCCTATGACTAATGAAGTTTCCAGGACTTAAGTCCTGGTATACCTGAGCCAGATCAATGGCAAGAGTCAGAACAGACAACGTGCAAGTTTAATAAATATAACTTAAATATACTGAAACAATTTAAAAAAAACATATGAAACTAACTGCATTTCACAGCCACAGTTTATGCATTCCAGAAAAAGCAAATACTAATCAGTAAGTCTAACATCAACCCCAGTATCCAGAAAGTAATCTATTTTTCAGATGGTGCAGCCCAACAGTACAAAAACACAGAAAAAACTTCGTGAATTTATGTAAACACCAAGACACTTTTGATCTCCAGTCAGAATGGCATTTTTTTGCATGAAGCCATGGTAAAGGGTCATGTGATAAGAGTCTGGTAAAATGGTTAGGGGGGAAAGCAAGTCTACAGTGAACAACCACAAACCACATCACAACACGAGAGGCAATATGCCAGTTCTGAAGGTAAAATATAAACAGCATACACTTTTTCTTTGTTTCTAGGGAAAAGTAGATGAAGTGATAACAAATCTTCATACAAGATTCTCTGAAGCTTTGCCAATGCCTCAGACATGAACAACCTCACAGCTTCATTCCTCAAGACCAGAACTTTAAAGATAAGTAGAGTCTCTTCATCTTTTGAACAAAATAACTTGATATTTAAGGTAACCAGTGCTGTAAATATTTAGTGGAAGAAATGTCAAACACCTAGACTACTTGCTTGTGTGTATGATAAACATTCATTGGGAAAGTGTTGGGTGTCAGAAGAACATAACGAAGTTTATTTTTTCATATAAGTGGACCATTATCCACCTTCAAACTTGCAGAAAGAGACGTTGTTGTTGGTGGAAAAAATAAACATTCTAGATATTTTAACACCTATTGAGTTCTCAACTGCTACCATAAAAGTGTACATCATTTCCTAAGAGAAAAATTATTTATTATCATTAAAACTGAACAATCTTCTTTCAAATGAAATGAACATAAAAAATTTTAAGTACCATGGTAGACTTTACAGGCACTGACAACTATTATAGGTAGATTATGCTACAAATATTTTGTTTAATATTTCATAATGATGCCGTCGGGTGAGACACAAGATGAACGATGACACAAATACTTATTGGTAATTTGGGCACCAGCGGTGCTTCCCAATCACTGCACTATTGAGACTCAGGGTTCTCAGGGATGCTGTGGGTTCTGTGTGTCCATCTCACCCGTGTGTACTTACAAACACGTAAGTAATACTAAACTATTTACTATACATAACTGGAAATAAACACTTAATAAAACATATATGGATAGGACACTGTCACTACTGAATAAAAGATACAAGTTCACTGTAGACTAGCTTTTATTGTTATTATACATACACATCAACGTCCCAATGAAATTATGATAATCTCGGTCATGACTAGCCAATTCCACTTGGGTAATCTACAGCCCGCAATTACTCTCGCACACGCCTAGATGGATGATCTCACCGAGGTGCTCTAAAGCACAGCCTTCACAAGGGAAGAGGGCCAACAGCAGCTAGTGTGGACTGGAGGTTTTTCCCTGAAGACAGGACACGGTGAATTACAAATGAAACCCTTAATACATATTAACACATGTGATTACTCGACATCACTAACGCAAAATCGCTGGGGCTCGCCCTCCAGCATGTGGGTAGTGTGGTGACGGCCTATATACAGAGCCAGCTAGGAAGGGAATAATTACACCGTACACTAATTACAAAATTACATAAACCCTTAAATGATATATGAAACAAGATGGGACACGAGATAAATATTCACAATAAACACACACATGTGTGAAAACAAGCTTAGATGGCGTGGATGCAGCTGAATGAAGTTCATAGCAGACCACGTTGTGCAGCTGAAATTGCAATATTTCTGCATGGAAACTGCAAACTAAATTCAGACAAAATATTATTCTTGCAGAGAAAATTATTCTCCTTACGATTGCAGTGGTTACAAGTGTGTAACATGCCTGATGGCGGTAAAATCAAACATTAATGTGACAGCGTAGTCAAGTACAAAAAGCGTCAATCTACGTGAAAAATTCATTGAACCCTGAGATAAATATTGCACATACGATGGTACATAAATAAGCTCTCAAAACGCAATGGTGGCATAAACAAAGACTTGGCGTCGGTCGGCCACGTGGTTATACGTGATCTTGCCATAAGATATACAAACATGAAAAATTACCCTCAAATACATACATAAAAATATAGCCCTTAAAATTGCGTGTATCAATAATGCAGAAGATACAGTTAAAATGCCATAAACATAGGCGGATGGTGTCTGTTTCAAGCTGCGCGGGTTGCGTGACATCTCCAACATCTTTCTCTTCCTTCTCCTTGATTAAGTTAAAAAACCACAAGGGCGCAAGAAATTAATAAAGCGAAAGCATAATGCTGGGGAAAATATCTGGCCAAAACGTACGCAAGTTAAGGTTAACCAGTAAACTAAATTGACTATGGAAACCCACATCAGTGAACAAAAGTAGTAGTACGTACATGACAGTGTCTTACCTTACCAGCTCTCGACAGACTGTCCAGAGACAAGCGCCGCACGGACCTACCATGGCCGCCTATGGGGTTCACATAAGCGGAAGTGCTATGCAGGCCGAGTATAATATTTTATTATTGCAAATAAAATGGCACAAATTAAATTTTATATTGTTTTACATTTCTATAATTTTCCTATGAATTTCCATATTATTTTAGTGTCTTTTTATGCCGGTGTTCATGCCGGAATATTAAGTGTTCTTAATCTCTGTGCCGTGGACACTTTGAATTTTATAACCAAACAATTTAAAAATAGTTACAAACACTTGAACACATTTTAAGACATATTAAACACAGCAAATAAAATAGAACACATTTTACACTGAAAATAACATTTATACGAAAGTTCAAAATTATTGGCCTCTGCGCATGTGCGGGACATGTGACATGTGCGTGATGAGTACCGTCATGGGCTGTAACACCGCTGGCTGTTTGCCGGCGTCAATTATACTAACATTATGATAAGTGAATTAAGGATCATTCTTGATTTTTAAGCTTAGTAGACACAACATCTTATGATGACTTGAATACTTAAACACAAGTTGTCATAGTTTTAATTTAAAATGCTGAATTTGAATCCAAGGAATAAGAACTTGCACTACACGTTTAGTAAAACATTAACTCCTATTCAACAACATAGATATTTTGTAAGTTATTTGGGTAATTACAACTAGTAAACTATCACTTCTTAGCACAATACTTTGTTAAATGTGATTAACAACAGACTAAGAGAAGTATACATTCTGAAAAAAAAATATATTGTTTTGTTAAATAACATAGTAATGTTTGCAAATTGTTAGATTTTGAGAGATGTTTTGCTCATAGAGGGTGAGAAGATACTGTGACTGAGTGTATGAGGTTGTGCAGCTTATGCTTGGGCTGCCAGCGTTATAGAGTGCGCTGATCTGGTGTAAAGAGATTGAACTGCTGCTCCACCTGCGATTGCCTTGGCTTCCTCTCCCCTCCCATTTTCCCGCTAGCTACCCCTACCCCTTCTGCGCATGCGCAAGCAACACTGATGTGATTGATTGGTGTATTTTTTGGCTGGACGGGGCTTGCCTTCTACTCAGGTATGCACAGTGAGAATACCTCTCTGGTATTTGTGCTCGTCGGTCCACTATGGACTCTTGTGCAAAAGCCTAAACCTCACTAGTATTTGAGCGAGCTGAATTGTGTCAAATTTTCTGGTAATTCGAGTTAGGGTTTTATGTGAGCACTATATTATTTGCATTCTAAATTCTGTTTGGTTTTTCATGGTGTTTTCAAAATTTAAGTTTGGATTAACTTGTATGTGGTGCCTATAGTATCTTTTCTTTGAAACGTTTTCATGATAAGGAAACTTTATAAACTCTTTGCTGCAAGTAACCTGAAAAGTTCATGGTATTGAATTGGGACTGCATCGACATGCGCTAGTTTGAGATCTTTGAACAACCCACCTGCAAGTGCATTCATTTGAGATTGTCGGAGTTTGAATTGCTTTAATAAGTTTTAATTTATATTTTTTTAATGTTTTGTGAACGTCTCATTTTTAGGTCAGATGGGCTTTGGATAAGCTAAGACATCCCATTTGACAGAACAGTCTTTTAATCTATGTAAAGTTTGGCTATTTAATATTTTTAAGCATCAACTTTTCCTTTAAATTGAATTAAACATTCATAGCGGTGCTAGAGAGCAAAGATTCTCTTTTTGTAACTTGAATTATTTTAATTAAGAAGCCATAAGTTATTATGATTCTAATTTATTTAATCTTTGTTGTTGCTTTCAAATGAGTATAGAGTGAGAACTCATAACATATTTATAATATTTTGTTTGGGATTCAAAGTTATATTTTTATTGTGTATTATTTTACCATTTTATTTGAGCGCCCTGCTTTGACGGCCATTTGGTGCCAGGTTTGCCCTTTTAAATATTTTTAATATTAATAAAATTTGGTAAAATCTGTGATCTGAGTAAATGGAAAACTGAATAAATGCAAATTTAAACTGAATCTGTTTGTGCTCTGTGTTTTCGTCACAAGGTCAAAGATACAAATGTTTCTGGTTCAAAACCATTTCTAAGATTGAGGTTGATAAAAATGGTTTTTCTGAGCAACTTAAATGTATAATTGATTTTTGTAAGGTACTAGGGCGTTTATAACTTTTAAACCATGTTGAACCACAAAACTTTTGCTGTGGGGTTTGGTTACATACCATTAGGGGTTTATTCCTGCACAATAAAAAAATAATCCCTTCACCACTTTTGATTTTATAAGCCTGCAAAATTTTCAAATTTTGGAAACTTATAGATTTTGAAAAAAATTTTTCTCAGCGAGGGTGAAGAAATACAGTGATTTGAGTGTATGATGTCAAATAGTGGTATAGGCTATTCACAGTAAAGTAAGCACTTTTGAGGCCCTAGTTATTTTTTCCTTTCAGCCATGTTTTATCCTTTAGCCACCTTTTCAAATAAATATTACTATATAAGTAATAAATACAGTGTGTATACACCACCACACTCAGAAGTTAACATCCAAGGCTAAAATAAAATGTATTTATTGACTATTATTCCAAATCAAAAGGCTTTCAAAATTGCTCACTTTACGGTGAATGGCCTATACTTACCTAGAGTGCTAATAAAAAAATACATTACTCTGCGGTTTAATGCCCTTTCTTCGCTACAGAATGTTAGAAATTATTTCTTTGAGCAGCTGAAATGCAAAATATATGCCCTTGTATTACAAGTCTAAGATGTAACGAAGTTATGTACATAGTACAGAGAAACCATGTTAAGAAGTTCCCAGTTAAGAAGATTTCCTACTTAATAAGTGGAACAATTTTTCACTTTTTCTATATGCACATGTGTAATTTGACCATTTTAAGAAGTTTTCCTGGTTAATAAGCATTATTTTTTCAGTCCCTTAAAAAATGTCTTAACAGAGTTTTACTGCAATCAAAAGAAAGCCTGAGACCTTATTTGCCTGCTGGTAAAAACAGAAACTAAATATCTATAATGGGAGATAAGATATTAACGGTTTTTGTAAACTGTTGCAAGAGCCAATCTTATTGGACGGTGCTCAACACAAATGACCTAAATCTAATATGGTGTAAGAGAGAAATTTATTAAAAATGGTAATAGCATCTCAACAGTTTGACAAGAGGATCCTAGTCCTGCATTCCCTGGAACTACCCTAGACGCCCTTATGTCCTCTACTAGCACATGGTCATCTGTTCTCGCAGCACCACTGTGTGTTGCCTTTAATCATCATCCCTCCTCCATTCTGTTCAGCCACCCTGGCCAGGAATGTACCTGACAACCCCACATTTCCATTTTCCCCATTCTCACCTTTTGTTTCCCTTAACTCGGCTTCCCTTACACATCAAGACGCTACAAAAATTATATAAAATTCCTAAACTCAATACAAGAAAAAGATGCACATGCACGCATACGCACGCACATGCATGCATGCACGTACATGCACACACATACACAAACAGATATATATATATGGGGTTATGAATCCATCCTCGGCGTTCATGTCCACCCATACATAAGGATTGTCTTTCCTCTGGAGGATGGAATCTTCCAGCACAATAATGCACCTTGCCATGTGGCTAGAAGTATCCACACGTAGCTGGAAGAGCACAATCAATGCTTCAAAGTTCTTCGCTGGCCCCCAAACATCCACTTGAACATCTGTGGGACCACCTCAATTGTCATGTTCGCCGTCTGTCTCTTCCGCCACATACCCTTCAACAATTGTGAGATGCACTGCAGACAGCATGGCTCCAGATACCAGTGGAGACCTGTCAACACCTGACTCCATCACTGCCAGCTCGTCTAGCTTCTGTTCATACTGCGAATGTCAGTTACTCTGGATACTAGCAGGTGGTCAAAATAATGTGACCAGCTATAATATGAGTCGTAAGCCTGATCAATCGAAGGGACTCGTGAATCATAAAGTCAATGCCCAACCGCTACATCTAGCCACAAACAGGAGTAAGTCAACCTGTAAGTACAACCGACCGAAGTGCAACCAAAGCCACAAGACCGTGATCCAGCCCTAGCTAACTGGACACGCGTCAAGTGATTTTCTGGCGCCCAACGTGGGGTGGGGTGTCATAACTGTTCGCAGTAAAAGCCCGAACCAGGTTACCCGACCTCAAAACCTAGGAGTCAAACCGGGTCAACTCAGCGGGCTTCGGGAAGTCACTTAAAAACCCCATGGCGCCCAAGAAACGATAACTATGTCTAATCCTGAGATCAATGCCATGTCAGACATCAACAATGACTCTGGACCTGACAACCAAGACCCCAAATGCAGCCATACTGAATGTCAATGTATATCCTCATTAAGAATCGAATGCACGTATTGTTTAAAGTCATTTCATCACCTCTGTCTAGGTTGGTCAGACGAAGCACAAGATACCGCAGGTCTAGAATACTGTTGCGAAGTCTGTCGGCAACAGCCAACAAGTTTTTGTAGCAACGTGACTTGCCTCAGCCAGGGCATTAACCGGGTCAGATGAACCACGTGCAGCAAACCCTTCCATAACCTGTGCATAGGATGGCCCGATGAGCGCATTACTATGCCTGGTATTGCGTACCAATGTGAAAGCTGTAGGGAGAAACACGTCCCCTACTCTCGTCGATCGAGACCGTCCAGGATCTACATACAGCCAGGGACAGCACCCGGCCACCCAGCTACCGGAAGCAATGATGACATACAGATCACTGACTTTGCCGATCGTCTGCACGAAGACCCGGTAGCGTTTACCAACGAGTGCGAGAAAGAATTCTGGGGCACCCACTTACCTCCAAAACAATGGGTAGACAGAACCCAACTAGACCAGAAAGGCATAGCATTAACCTGGTGGGAAAAGTACGGGGACTTTCTTATGGACTGGAAGCAGTTCTGCAATTGCATCACATCAGAATTCACCGGCAAGGCGGTGCTAGCACGGTTAATGACCCAGTTCTACAGTCAGACACAGATACCCAAAGATGAGGCTGAAATTTTCATACATCGCAAAGAGCAAATGTTCCAGCGCATATTCCCGGAGGTTTCGGAAGCCATGGCCATCCATTCGATAGAAAGGATACTTTTATGCAGCCTGAGGAACATTCTCCTCACAGCCCGACGAACAACTATGGACGAACTAGTTGAGAGGGCACGAGAAGCTGAACAGAACTTTGTGGCGCGAGCTAGTATAGAAAAGCCACTGCCTGTGAAAAACCTGGAACCATGAGCCCCACCGATCAAGTCACACAAGAATGTGCCCGCACCTCAGACACGCACAACCTTAGTGCCAAAGTGTTGGTCCTGCCCCGATAGTCATTGGAACAAGGACTGCCCCCGCAAGCCAGCAGTATTACCATTTAAATCCAATCAGATGTCAGCCCCATCAGCTACTAGGATTATCGAAAGACAGACTCCCGTTATCAAGCCTGGAAACACAGCCGCTGGGGTGCAAAGCGGACAGCCACCACCGGATCACAAGGGCCCAGAATCCAGGGCTTAAATGAGAATCTGGCACTCCCCATAGCTCCCCACATCGAAGTGGAAATAAATGGAGACCGCATCTTGGATTTACTTGATTCCGCTGCCACAGCGAACTTCATTAGAAGCGATATACTCACATCAAAGCAATTAGCCAACACGCACCAGCAAACCTTTTACAGAATTATTTCAGTTTTCTTGACAAACTTTCGTCATTCTTTCTCTTGCTACTCTTTTTGTTTCTTCCTCTGTGATTCTTCAATCTCACACACTTTCATACAAAGAGATCTAGCAGATGCACTGTTATAACACAGTCTTTGACTTTTGAGACTGAAAGTAAAGCAGCTCTGCACTTTCCTTAACTGTCTTTTCATTAGTATAACTGATGCTGCGAGGTACCACACTGGAACTCCATAAGTTACCACACACACAAAAAATGCCATCATGTATTATTAATAGCATCTCGTGGTCATGTCATCTTGAGGCAAGAATAACTGCCCTAGTCTCTTAAACAAAACAACCACTTTGTCAAAGATGTACTGATTTATATGTGTGTAGAAGGATAATCCTCCATCCAGGATGATCACTAGATACAATACTTCTTTGACAAACTTTAATAGTCTGGTCATGAATCTCACAGTAGGTATTCTCATGACTTTCTCCTTTAAGCATTATACATACCATCTCTTCTGTGTAGTACTTCACCTATACTATACTTGACCATTTCTCCAACTTCAGCAAAATTTCTTCTGCCTTTAGCTCTAACAATCTCCTGTACCATACAGGTACAAACACATAATAGTATATCATATGCACAACCAAATATTTCACAATCATCAGGCAGATTTATCTTCAACAGTTCACTTTAAGGAATGTTCCAACTCATATTTGTCTTTGATAAAACCCACTTGTGGCCTTTAAGAAGTGCAAAAACTTTCTGTTTATTGATATTTCCAGCAGAGACCTATAATACTAAAGTCAGATGGATCATCACCTACCCACTCATAGAGGATCTTTATACAATTCCCTCCTTCCATAGTATAGGAAATACTGCACTTCCCAAAGTTCTAGTAATAGACTTTCTATTCTTGGATGGGCTCTTTTTATGAGCTGTGTTGTTAAATTGTCAGCGTTGGCTGGTGCATTGTTATTTTTGTACTATGCACAATCCTGGCTAACTTCTCCATTATGAAGTTATCGGCATCACGCAATAACTTCACTTACTCTCATTTCTCATTCTGTTCTATACTGTAGTTTCTGTACCTAGTTAGTCACCTGGAAGGAGCACTTCCCATGATGGCACTAAGATATTTAGTTTCTTTCTCTGTTTTCCTCATTCAATAGTGTTTGTACACCTTACCACGTGGGTCTTTGTTTACATTGATAGTTACAAAGTTGTTCCATGATTCAATTTGTTCTGTTGCACCCATCTTGAAAAGATTCTCAAGCTTCCTCTGCTCTGTTCACAAGTACCTCAATCTTTGCATTCTCTTTTAAAGTTTCCTCACTGTTTTTCAATTTTCTTTTAGAGTTTTATCCCAAAATGAACTGAGAACTACGTTGTCATCTGATTGCCGTAGATTGTGGTAGCACGAGTCTGAAAAGAGTTTGTTCTGCTTGTTCCTCTAAATTTTCATCAGAGATTACCCATCAGGGTAAAATCAAATTGTGCCCAGTTGGCTTTATGGTGTACATATCTCAATCTCTGAATTCTTTGTCTCTCCCATGCTTTCCAAACCTTTTAGAGATATTTCATACAGGATTAGTCTGTGATTACTAGTGCTATCATAACTTGCCATTTTTCCACTTATGATGCTGCTTTGCTGGTTGTAAATAATGTTTCAGCATCATTTGATGAGGAAATCATAAATTGGTACCTATCCTAGTTTACTAACCAGTCTACAATGTTGGCGAGTAGACAACGGTTCATTATTACTTTCTTCTCATCGGTGGTTGGGTAATGTCACAACACTGACATTGCATAGATGTTGGCTGCAATGGTCAGTTAAACTTCCAATACTCTACCCTAATTATCTAGGTGTTAATTAATATCACTGCTGTACTAAATGTATGATGACAATCTGCTGATTGTTATTTTTCTTTTCTACCAGTGCAGCTGTATGGTGCTCAGTAGACAGTTTGCTATAAACAGTATAATCATTTCATTACTTCTTCGCCATATTCCAGATTTTCGTATTTCTCCTTCAATCACCAAGTGTTCAGGAATTCCCAGAACTCTGCTTCATACTACCTTGGACTCTAGTATCATAACTAAGTCAAGATTATAATCATCAGATGTCTCTACTAATTCAGCAACAGCCACCACTGACCAACTGTAACTTCATTTGTCTACACCTTATTTTTATTTTATGTATCATAATTTATTCTTGAAATCTACCTTTCAAAAATGTTTCTTAAATTAGGACATTACTTCAAGTTGACTCATTGCTCACATGGTTTTCATCTCTGCGGACAGCTCAAACTTCACATAGTCTGTGTAATTCAATGAACATAGGCAGAGGAAGCAAGTACTTTGATGGACCACGTTCTGCGACAGCTCCACAACCCCAGGCTACATATCATTCGACAGATATAGGCCATAATCTTCACCTAAACCCCAGTGAGGATTATATCAGCATGAATTAGGTGACTACTAGATACCTGAATGACTACGGGCAGCACAAACCCTGAGCAAATGGCTGGAATACAATAAAGAGTGATGAATCACTTCTCTACTGGACAAGACAAGTACAGATTCTGAGAGTCTGGGTGACGGCCTTCGTAGTAAAGATGAGACTTTGAATGTTGCTAAATGCTCACTTTACTCATTTTGACAGTATGTCTCTCAATGAACACTCTCTGTGAACCAAGGCTCACTATTTGTAATAATACACAGTAGGCCCTAGTCCTCTTGGTATATTAATGCCTGAAACTTATTGCTGTAGCACTGTTACTGCCTACTGGGCCAAGAAATCCTCACACTGACTCGCATACAGCTGGACACCATCAGAACTGTGGTTAAGAAGGACTAGATAGCAAATCAGTGACTGGCCAGTTTCTCTCTCCCCTTTCTCCCTGTTCCACCACTTTTCTTTCACTTTTTCTCTCTATGTTTGTCTGTGTGGGTGTTATATACAGAATATAGACACAACAATATAGTGTATAAGTTTCTACTTTCCAGTATTAAGTTAACATTATATTTTTCGTACCAAACCGTCCTCAATTAATTTTTTAACTTTCAGTCTGATACACTCTCATTTTATGTAACTTTCCTCCTGTCAACCACCTTTCTGACCCACCAAACAACTATGAAAATTCTACCAACAATGCCCGTTAACATTGTAAATTTCTTCAAAAAATTCTATGTGACAACATGATGTGACATCCTACCTTTGCTGTTGAGTTGCCTTCATCTTCATGCGCTATATTAGGTGAGGCAGCTATAAGCCGGTGTATGGTGGCTGCCAAGGTCGAGTGAGCCTTTGTGCTGCAGCAGCACATCTATGTCACGTATTACTATGAGACTGACCAGCAAGCAGCTGCCAACTGCAGTTTTTTGCAGCATTTTATGCTATGCTATCATTAAATTATTGCCCAAAATAAGTTAGTGTAAGCCACTTTAGTTTTCAAGATCCCCGAGATGTTTCAGCCGCTTAAAATGTCAATGACAGTTCTAGGAAAAAAAGGCAACAGTCAGAACAGACCATACATGACTTTGATTAAAAAATCCTTGGTTTAGTCGGAATATTAGGCCTTACCTGATGAGATGAGTTATGTTGTGTAATCTACTTCCACAAAAGAGCAGATTTTTTACTTTTGAAGCAAAACCTCCCACCTTGGCACAATTGATATCGTTAGTGACACAAGCATAAAAAACTATTAGGGATTGTGCAATACATAAGCCATCTTGTAGTATAAAGAAGGAAATTAAGTGGTGTGATCCTCGAGATGTTCCTCCCTCAACTTTTTTTTGTTTGTTATAAAAGCAACCATGTTGCAAACAATTGTTACATTAACAAATTGATTCAGAATGTAGTTCAAACAGATAAGGAAGTGCCAGGGATGAAGCCTAAAAGTAATTTTTCAACACAGACAGAGCCAAAACCATGTTACTATCAGGTGAAAGCAAATATCAAACTATACTGTGCTTTCATTGTAAGCAGAAAGGACATATTAGAGATAATTGTCCCTATATTACCAGTTCAGCTTTTGAAAGGAAACATCGATTACTATATGTGGCAGTTGTGATTGCAGTTCAAGTAAAAGTATATGCACTTATTATTTCTGAGGCTTCATGTTTTCTGGTACACCAAGATTATTGTAATTTATTATTGAGGAATGCTTCTAAGGGTCTCATTTATGTACAAAGAGGAAAAGTGGATGGATTTTCACTTGTGAATGGGGGAGTAATTATTTCTCAATGTACTGCATAATTTAAAATTAAAATTGTTAATTTCTCTTGGATATCTGAATTTAGGATCTTACTGGGTTTGAGCCATGAATTGTTACCAAGAGCAGATTTTCTAGGTAAGACCCATGCCTACTTGAATGTTTTTCGTAAAGAACTACCTTTTTTATTTTTGTAAGGAGCAACCTGTCACTGTAACGTCAGAACAATTTCAGTATCATTACAGCTAGTGAACATATAGAGCACCGGGAGGAACATCTCAATGAATTAAATGCTGAATTTTCAGATGTAATTGTGGTAAAGTTATGGCATTATTCTAAGAGTTCAATAAAGTTACGGCTTAAAGATCAGGAACCAGATTCATTGGCACCTTTCCGGGCGGCATCCTCTAAATTGAAGGTTTTTAAACGGTTAGAGCAGGAAATGCAAGATCAGGATATTTTTCAGATCTTTGAAAGTATATATTCCAGCCCGGCATTCTTATTGCCTAACACCGAGGATGTATCATATTATATGCGACTATCAAGTAAATGAGAATATTTATATAGATCCATACCCCATTAATCAAGTCAATGTTTTATCATGCAAGGAGAAGGTTCGGCCTATCATGAATTTTTCAGCTCCCAAGAATTTGAAAGCAGTAACACGTTTTCTTGGGATGGCAGGTTTTTATGCTAAGTTTATTTAAATTTTTCCAAATTTCCTGAATCTGTCAATGCCCATAAGAGGAAAGACATGGAGTTGATTTGGGGGACAGACGAGGAAAATGCATTTAGTCAGTTACAAGAAAAATTTGCTTCTCCACATGTGCTTCATTTACCTAATTTTGAAAGGCCATTTACCCTACAAGTACATACTAGTTCTAAGGCTTTAGGTGCAGTGCTTTGTCAGATAGTAGATAACCATCCTGTTCCCATAGCTTATGCGAGTTGTTTTGATCATATCAGCAGAACAGAATCTTTCTGTCTACGGGAAAGAAGTTCTAGGAGTCTTGTATGGCATGGAAAAATTTGGCGATTATTTGGAAGCGGGTGAATTTGAATCACATACTAACAATCAAGCCTTGAGTTAGTTTTTTCCACAAATAAGCCCACTGGATGTTTGGTTCGGTGGTCAGTGCATTTAATCAGATTTAAATATTCTGTCAAACATGTTAAAGGAATTAACTGGGGTTAAGGATTGTTTGTGTCGTATATTTTATGATGAAGAATTCTACGTGCATGGTTAGCCACAAATACTGTTATTACATAATGAGGGTCCAAAACAAGCCACAGTTTTGCAGGACTTTCCACAGAACTATCTAAAGTTACAAGAACATTACGGAATTGATCTAGAATGTCATGCTATAAAATCTGATATTATTGCAGGCAAGGTTGGTTCGTATGAAATGAGGAAGGGAATAATAGATAGGATATATAGATCCAAAATCTCATATGTCTTGTAGTTTTGTTCCTCAAGTTTTGAGGATACCCATATTTCAGTATTACCACAACACATATTTCAGAGGCCATCTTGGGCAGTGCCACAAATAAAAGTTATGTTTTATTTGTCTGGCCTGGGTAAAGAAATGTGAAGAGTGTCAAATTGCAAAACCTAGGAATGCTCAGATAATGAGTAATTATAGTATAAGATAGCAGTGCATTTAGATGTGTTTGGTCCTCTACCTCGGACAAAAGCTGGATTTACATTCATTCTGGTGGCTGTAGACAGTTTTAGTAAGATTGTTTTCTTTTTTCCGATGCGTTCTATGAAGTCTGTAAGGTCTTAGGGCAAATAGTGTTCCCTATTTTTGGATTGCCAGTATATCTTGTGACAGATAATGCCACCTACTTTGTATCAATAGAAATGAAAAATGTATCATTTTTGTGGTTCATATGAAATGAGGAAGGGAATAATAGATAGGATATATAAATCCAAAATAGATAAAAATTCTACCAACACCAGTTACCGTTGCAAATTTTTTCAAAAAATCCTACGTGACAACGTGATGGGACACCCTACATTTGCTGTGTAATCGCCATCATCTGCATGGACTGCCCTGTAGCTATACATCTGTGTCTGGTGGCTGCCAGGGTTGAGTGGGCAGCATGTCCACATCACATATTACTACGAGACTAACCAGCATGCGACCGCCCGCAAAATGCTGTGCGTTTTCAATTCACCGCCTGCTGCGCTAGCATCGCATGTGTTGTTACACTGGAGTTATAAAGCACCAAGATGACTCTACAATTCTGACACCAGCCAAAATACTTTGTATTTTACCTCTGTGCAGGTCAGAATTTAAAACTTAATTGTAATGGTGCACACAAAAATTCAAGTGATTAGACCTCTGTGTGGGGCAAGGAACCCTCGATTTTAGCTCTATTAAAGCCTAGGTAGCTGCAGGCTGTGAAGGGAAGCAGCTCCTAGACTTCATGGCTAGATAAGTATTCAGCTAATGAGACCCTTAAGGTCAAAATTTAAAGGGATTATTTACGAGTCCCCTTTAGTCAGTCAGTACTATTAGTTAAATCAAACATAATATATGGATGGATTTGTGAAATATTTAGTAATCAATATATCATTATTGTTAAATAAGAAATTTTGAAAATGAGATGTATATTCTTGATGTCTATAATTTACAGATTTTTTTTATATTGCAATAGAGTAGTTTAAAAATTCAAATCCACCACTGAACCTGTCCGTTTCTTCACAAGAAAAACTTGTATCCTCAAAGTAATATTCAGTCACTTTACATTGAAATTTTTATATTTTGCTCTTGGGGATGTCCTGTTTGTGGTACAGGATGTTGCATGTCCAAAAAAACATCACTGTGCCAAGTATTATTAAATATAATAGTCACATGTTAAAATGTACTAAACCTGTACAATTTTTGGCACAAAACCAACAACATGTTGTGATTCTTAGTTTAAAGCTCATCATCACAAATGCCACCTAACATACAAGATTGTTTAACCATCTAATTAAGAAAAATATTGTTTAAGTTATGTGAAGATAAAAAAAAGCATACTGCAATTACATTTTTGGAAAATCTTAAATGAGTAGATTAGCAGAACAAAAAATACTCAAAAAAAGAATTGACCTAAAAAAGGATATTGCTTTGAATAGAATTTCCTATTCCTTTTGTTATCGTCAGCCAAATAGAAAAACTACAAAAAACAAAAGACTATAGTTGCTTACAAAACATGCATAAGAAATAGAATTAAAATTTAACAGGTAACTTAATTTACCTGCTTCTAACATCCTCGTCCCACACACTCACCCAAAAATGATGAACACTAGTTATATGCCTCTGCTGAGTTGTCCGCACAAAGTCAGTGTACTCAACTTCATACAAGTGGAAGAGATCCTCATACTGGCGAGAGATCTTGTCACAGTAGTCTGGGATGTTGCAGGCAGCTTGCGTCGCTGCCTCCTGGATCTTGGTG